>OX638135.1:35699369-36179831 GCA_951804985.1 Dryomyza anilis
GGTAGGGCCTCTCTTTATTTTTACACTAATTTTAAAATTATGCCAATTCTAATCGCTGCACATCGTCTTCTCTTTTGCCTATGCATCTTCTTCATAGATAGCTTTATTTTGACAGGCTGGACTTCAGGTGCATTGTTGACGATTTTTTCCCGTAAAAATAACGTCAGCATGGCATATTACTGACATATAGAGTTTTATGCGACCAAGGGCACGATATATACGACGATACAGTTACTGCACGCGATTCACAGATCGTACGACCAGACGGATGTTATTGGCGTTGCGCAGCAACAAAAGCAGGAATTGGAGACTTTTAGGGCCAGCGACCCTGTGCTGTTTCCTATAGCTTAGGGCTGTGCAGTGCACCGATGTCACCGTTGAATCGACAGAATGGGATGCACTTATTCTGCTCCATTACAGCCTTCAATATTAAGCATGACCCAGCGTTATCTTCTTGATGGCGAGTATGGTACCATGTATGTTCTTAAAGTTCACACGTTGATTGAGCGATGTACATGATTTGGCAATTCCTTTGAGTCCCGACCCATTGGTATTTAATTTAAATTTAAAGTTGCTCAACTTTTTTGACAATTGATTTTTCAATGTTTGACAGATAAATATTGAAAGAGTTTGAAACACATTTCAAACTTCTTCGTTAAATTATTTTGAAATAACAGTTTTGAAAAAAAAAAACCAGTTGGGAAGGTTAGATCACATGGGAAATTTTAAAGTAGGTGTAATTATGATAGTTAGGATTATCAAAATTATAGTCGGTCTAAGCCGACTATAAATACCCTACACATATGTGTGGTTACCATTCAAAGTGATATATAGGTCACCAGGTCACGAATTCTGAAAATAACTACAAACATTCAATCGCTGAAGAATTTCCATTCATTTGATACCCATATTTACAAATGGGTAGGTGTACCGAATTTCGATTTTTTTTTTGTGAACCACAAGTCTTTTTGCCGGAAAACATTATTATAATGTATTTGAGCATGATATCAATATATATTTGACCAAAAAAGTTTACCTAAGCACGTATACATAAAAATTGATCTTTATATGTACATTTTATATGAGGTATTTGAACATAAGTGGTCGGATCATAGGTCACAATGGACCGATCTCGCCAATTTTTTCGCACATACAGCGTAGGTATATTAGTAATCTAAGTTATAAGTTTTATTTATCTAGCTCTTCAATTTTAAAAGTAGTAGGGATTTCAACAGACAGACAGACAGACAGACAGACAGACGGACAGACAGACGGACATCGCTAAATCGACTCAGGAGGTCATGCTGATCAAGAATATATGTACTTTTCCATACCGGAGATGCTTCCTTCTGGGTGTTACAAACGGCGTACCAAACTGAATATACCCTTTCACTCTTAGTGTAGGGTATAAAGAACAGTTTAAGTGTCAATTGGTTCAAAATAATATAACAACTGGTAACTGTCGAATTGTAACACTATTTTTAAATGTCATTTAATAAAATTTTGTTTCCCAAAAAAATTCACATGTTGTTTTTTGAGAAACATTGTTTCCAAAAAACAGTCTTTGGTCTGAAATTTGTTTTTTTTACCCTACACTAAGAGTGAAAGGGTATATTCAGTTTGGTACGCTGTTTGTAACACACTGAAAAAAGCATCTCCGGTATGGAAAAGTATATATATTCTTGATCAGCATGACCTCCTGAGTCGATTTAGAGATGTCCGTCCGTCTGCCTGTCTGTCTGTCTGTCTGTCTGTCTGTCTGTCTGTCTGCCTGTCTGTCCTTCTGTCTGTTGAAATCCTGATTACAGAAAAAGTTGAAGAGCTAAAGCAATGAAACTTTAAATTTAGATTACTTATATATCTAAGCTGTCTGAACAAGACAAATTGGCATGATCGGTCTATTGTAACCTGAGAACCGACCACTTATATTCAAATACCTCATATAAAATTTACATCTACAAATCAATTTTACTGCACACACAGAAATAAACAGTTAAAAAACAACAGTAACCAACTGGTATTTATAAATTCAATAAAACGAAAATTTTTAAATGTCGTTTTTTTGTTAAATGCTGTGACAATCTAATATTTAACGAAGAAAATATAAAATTTTAAATATTTTTTGACTCTCACAGCAACGAAAGAGTCAAGTTTGTTGTTTTGATTTTCATTTTTGTTTTAATTCAAATTCATAAAATTTTCAAACATTGCGGCATATCTAAAACCAAGTATGTCTAAATACGCAGTGATACTTCTGGCTTTAATGCACTATACATGATTTGCCAAGAATTAGAATTATGCTGTTAATACGTGTTATACGTAAGGCAAAAAGTCTAAAATAATATTCCCCCTAATAATAGCTGCGTTCCCGTGGTTTTTGATCCTGATCTGTAGATCATTTTCTTATACAAAATCAAAACAAACAATTAGAACCAGGTTCGTTTTTGGATCAATTACTGATCTGGTACTGTAAATATCAAGAGTAAAATTGTTTGTGGTGATGTTATGCTATTGTGAATAGCACTTAATAAGAAGAAGAATTTGTGTTGAAAAAGAAGGGGCAGAAGAAAACAGTGCTGCCAAATTTATTAAAATAGAACCGATGGCGTTCCCGTGAAACAGATCTGGTTCAAGTACCACGGGAACGCAGCTAATGTATTAATGAACTTATTAAAGGAGCACCTTCGACTCTCCATGGTGATGTTCGCGGCGCGCCATTGCATACGAAATGTGAAAAAGCCTAGTTCTGCCGCATATCAGATGATAAATGAACGCGTTAGGAGTCATGTCTGGATATTTTTGATTAACACCTAATTGAGTTGAGTCATGCTTGCAAGACCATGTTCGCAAGACCAACAGTTGGCCGTATCCAGAGTGGTGCAGAAAGTATAGAGTCAAACAAATTGTGTAAATGGTGTAAATTGATATATTTCATTAAAATATATATTTTAATCGTAAAATAAAATATTGTTTTTTATTATTTGAATTTAAATGACAGTAACAAACATCAAATGCAGAGTCGTGATATCGTGTGATATCGACAGATTTGTTATATTGTAAAATTTTATAACTGAAAATCACTAATGACTGTTTTTATTATGAGCACGTATCCTTTCGGTATTTACCGAAATATATATATATATATATATATATATATATATATATATATATATATATATATATATATATATATATATATATATATATATATATATATATATATATATATATATATATATTTAATTTATTTATGGTGATGTTTTAGGATTTTTAACTAAATAAATATATCTATATATCACACGACAAGTGACACCCGCATGATCACACACACACTGCCTGTATGTATTCTAGTACATCCATCCAGTTGCCAACAACAACTTCTTGTACAAGCACACCAACGTTTTTTTTTTTATCGTACACAAAACTTCCATTTTCATATGTTTCTTGTTGCGTCTACGAAAAGTATGCAGTGAACACAACAGAAGAAAAGTCTTGTAGCAGCACTAACCATAGCAACACATATTTCATAGGTATTATTAGTGTGTATCAAACATAATAAGTACAGTCGTACTATTGTTAATTCAATATAAACTATGAAATCATAAATTATTAATTTTTTATTTGCAAAAAAAATCCACATTCACTCCCAAAAGCGCCATCTATCGTTTTTTCGAAAAGGTTATTTTTTTCGAAATGCTTCGTTTTTTCGAAATGGTTTCGACATTTGATATAATCCAATTTTGCCTAAGCACTGTATGTACCAAATACACGAACAAAACAGCACTCCACAGGTTGTGAATTTCTCACAGTATAATGCTTTCACTAACAAAAAAAAAACACAGGGTGTGTATATCTAGAATAAATCCGTAATAATGCAAAATATTTGAAAATATATAAATTGAAATTTGTGGACCTATTTTTTACATCAATTTTAACAATGAAGGACTCAAAATAAATTGTGGGCTGGTACTTTTAAAAAATTAAAGTAAGATAATTAAGAAATCTTTCATTAGAAATAAAAATATTGAAAATCCGTTTACGTTTTCTATACTTTTTTCATCTTCAAATATGTGGTTTAAAAAAAAAATAATAATAAGTGTAATAACCACATGTTATGTTCAACGCCCGATTTCTATATGATCTCCCCATAAATCGGATATATGTTGGTTACAGAAAAGTTTTGTATTAGTATTGGGTATTTAGAAAAAAAAAATACACGGTGAGAAAATATTCATAACTCTTAAAATATTCATACAAATATAACACCCTATGTTTTGTATCATAAAACTAATATTTCAAATTCAGTGCCCGATTTCGGTGCGATGTCCCCTGATATCATATATATCGAAAATAGAATATGTTTCCTTATACTATTAGCTTTCCATAAAAAAAAATTGCCGATGAGGTTTTTTCTTAAATATGACCAATTTACATATTTTGTAGTTATTACTATTTTTTTTCTATTTATTTCTGCTAAATCTGAGGTTAAACGAATTTAAAACTGTTTACAAATGTCATTAACAATTTCATAAAAAAATACACTGCGAGGAAGATTCTTACTGGCTCAAAATCTGTAAATTCGTATAAAAACTTCATGTAAAATATACTTTTTTCATGTTAATGACAAGATTTAGAAGTTATGTCTCCTAAACTGATGGTTCACCGACTCTATAAAAGTTGTAGAATACCATATTTGATTGTTTAAAATTAAATAAACAGTGAAAAAATCATTTAAAATACAAAAATAGTACATTAATATTGGTGTTAATTTTGTGAAAAATAAAAAAAATCTAGATTTTTTTTTAACATCAAATTTAACCATGAAGAACTCAAAATAAATTGTGGGCTGGTACTTTTAAAAAAATTAAAGTAAGATAATTAAGCAATATTTCATTAGAATCAAAAATATTGCAAATCCGTTTACGTTTTCTATACTTTTTTCATCTTCAAATATGTGGTTTAAAAAAAAAAATAATAATAAGTGTAATAACCACATGTTATGTTCAACGCCCGATTTCTATATGATCTCCCCATAAATCGGATATATTTTGGTTTCAGAAATGTTTTGTATTAGTATTGGGTATTTCATTCAAATATAACACCCTATATTTTGTATCATAAAACTAATATATCAAATTCAGTTCCCGATTTCGGTACGATGTCCCCTGAAATCATATATATCGAATATAGAATATGTGTCCTTATACTATTAGCTTTCCATAAAAGAAAATTCCCGATGAGGTTTTTTCTCAAAGTCTCGGAAAATCGATTTCAATATGAGTACCATATGACCAATTCACATATTTTGCAGTTATTACTATTTTTGTCTATGTATTTCTCCTAAATCTGAGGTCGAATATAGAATATGTTTCCTTATATAAAAAAAGACTACCGATGATGTTTTTTCTTAAAGTCTCGGAAATTGGATTTCAATATGAGTACCATATGACCAATTTACATATTTTGTAGTTATTACTATTTTTTTTTCTATTTATTTCTGCTAAATCTGAGGTTAAACGAATTTAAAACTGTTTACAAATGTCATTAACAATTTCATAAAAAAATACATTGCGAGAAAGATTCTTACTGGCTCAAAATCTGTAAATTCGTATAAAAACTTCATGTAAAATATACTTTTTTCATGTTAATGACAAGATTTAGAAGTTATGTCCCCTAAACTGATGGTTCACCGACTCTATAAAAGTTGTAGAATACCATATTTGATTGTTTAAAATTAAATAAACAGTGAAAAAATCATTTAAAATACAAAAATAGTACATTAATATTGGTGTTAATTTTGTGAAAAATAAAAAAAATCTAGATTTTTTTCACATCAAATTTAACCATGAAGGACTCAAAATAAATTGTGGGCTGGTACTTTTAAAAAAATTAAAGTAAGATAATTAAGCAATCTTTCATTAGAATCAAAATTATTGCAAATCCGTTTACGTTTTCTATACTTTTTTCATCTTCAAATATGTGGTTTAAAAAAAATAATAATAATAAGTGTAATAACCACATGTTATGTTCAACGCCCGATTTCTATATGATCTCCCCATAAATCGGACATATGTTGGTTACAGAAAAGTTTTGCATTAGTATTGGGTATTTAAAAAAAAAAATACACGGTGAGAAAATATTCATAACTCTTAAAATATTCATTCAAATATAACACCCTATATTTTGTATCATAAAACTAATATTTCAAATTCAGTGCTCGATTTCGGTACGATGTCCCCTGAAATCATATATATCGAATATAGAATATGTTTCCTTATACTATTGGCTTTCCATAAAAAAAATTCCCGATGAGGTTTTTTCTTAAAGTCTCGGAAATTGGATTTCATTATGAGTACCTTATGAAAAATACGTGTTTTTGTGATTTTGCACCGGTTTTATATAGGTTTTCACCTAATTCTGAGGTGGACCGACCCCAAAAAAATGTCTAATGCCTTTGTTATACTATTAAAACAATGATATTTTGTACTTTTAAGCAAAACAAAAAAAAAAAAATGCGGCGAATTCAAATTGTGGGCTATCTTCCAATTCGCCTCGTGGGCTATCTTCACACCAGTTTATACCGTATATTTATTTCGTTCTAACATTGTGACCTTTAAATACAACCACGCTCGACAAACGAAACAAAGCAAATGAAGTCAAATAAAAGAACGCAAAAGGCAAAACAAATACAACTTAAAAACAAATAGGCAGATTTGATTTATTTTTTTTAACGAATTTTTCAATTAATGTTTAAAAAAAAAAAAATTTGGAGAATTTTTCAGAAATTTTGACATCTGATCTCAAAATTCGGATCCGATATCGAAATATTTATTTTTATATTTATTTACTACATTGATAGTGATAAGAAATAAGTTAGTATGAATTCGGGATATTGCTTGTGGCCCTTGGGAGAAATTTAAAAAGAAATACACAAATGTTTGAAATTAGAATACAAATGGGAGTTTTTGCCTTATTATTTCTTAAAATCCGGAGCCGATAATGGAATGATTTTTTTTTGGTTTTGACCACTCAAAAATATGTTTTTGTGAATGAAGTATATCGCTTTCTGTCACTGGAATAAATTTACAAACAAATGCACAAATATGTTACAGAGATCGGAAATGCCCGTGTGCGTGCGCCCGCACATGCCCCTTTCTTCATTCACTGACGAGCAAATTTGTTTTACGCAGACACTGCACTCGGGCATCAAATTTTTTTTACAACACATCCCGTCGCAACGAGTGATGCTTTGCATTATTCTCGTTGCCTGCCCTCGTGCGGGCTACGAGAGCAGCACGCGGGGCAGTTTTTCACAGCCAGTTAATTTTTTCTTGTACGACATTCTTATGTGGCGCAAGAGTACGGCACTTTTATAATATACTGCGAAATGTTTTAATAATTTTTAAATAAAACTATCGTTAATACAGAAAAGTTTGGCAATACTCAAATCGAAGTTTTATTTTGGTTTATAAAAATTGTATCATTTAATTGTTCGTTGAACAGAAAAATAAATTTAACATGAAATCTTAATCAACATTTTTATTCAAATACAAAAATTATTATATTATTTTAATAAAAAATCTACATGATAGACTTCGAAAAATAATGTATATCCTCATTTGTAAAAATGTACACTAAGTTTAAACTTGCACTGAAAAACTAGTACGAAATTATACAATTTTTATAAACCAAATTAAAACTTCGATTTGAGTATTGCCAAACTTTTCTGTATTAACGATAGTTTTATTTAAAAATTATTAAAACATTTCGCAGTATATTATAAAAGTGCCGTACTCTTGCGCCACATAAGAATGTCGTACAAGAAAAAATTAACTGGCTGTGAAAAACTGCCCCGCGTGCTGCTCGTGGCAGTCGGTTTTCGCTGTTGCACGGAGTTGCCCCGCGAAATAAATACCGTAGCACTTGCGCGATATGTTTCTCTATTTTCTCATTCCACGTCTGCGCAGGCTGCAGTTTTTAGTTTCGTAGCCCGCACGAGGGCAGGTACCGAGAATAGTGCAAAGCATCACTCGTTGCGACGGGATGTGTTGTAAAAAAAATGTGGTGCCCGAGTGCAGAGTATGCGTAAACAAATTTGCTTCTCATTTACTGAAGGGCGCGGGCGCGGGCGTGCGTGCAAATCCGAACTCTGTATGTTATGTCTTTAAATCAGAAATCGATAACGGGATGATTTTATTTTTGTTTTTTACATTGATAGTTATCACACAAATATTGGTATGAATGAAGGATATTGCCAGGTTTAATTGATATAAAATTATTAACATGACATAATATTCCTCAAATTGAAATCTTTGAAGTGAGATTTTACAAAATGAGGATGAATATATGAAATTATGATAATTTTTCTATTTTTTACACACTATTGTATATATTTATGTACAAGTTTTCTCAAAAAAGATCGACGCAATTCGCAGATTTTTGCGTTTTCGTAAAACAAGAAAAAACCAGTTGGGAAGGTTAGATCACATGGGAAATTTTAAATTTGGTGTTATTATGAAAGTTGGGATTATCAAAAGTATAGTCGGTCTATGCCGACTATAAATACCCTACACATATGTCTGGTTACCATTCAAAGTGGTATATAGGTCACCAGGGTATACGAATCCTGAAAATAACTACAAACTTTCCATCCCTGAAGAATTTTCTTTCATTTGATACCCATATTTACAAATGGGTAGGTGTACCGAATTTCGATTTTTTTTTTGGGAACCACAAGTCGTTTCGTTGGAAAACATTATTTTCATGTATTTGAGCAAAATGTCAATATATATTTGACCAAAAAATTTTACCTAAGCACGTATACAGTAAAATTGATTTGTAGATGTAAATTTTATATGAGGTATTTGAACATAAGTAATCGGTTCTCAGGTCACAATAGACCGATCATGCCAATTTTGTTAGATATATAAGTAATCTAAATCTAAAGTTTCATTGCTCTGGCTCTTTAACTTTTTCTGTAATCGTGGTTTCAACAGACAGACAGAAGGACAGACGGACAGACAGACGAAATTCGGTACTCCTACCCATTTGTAAATATGGGTATCAAATGAAAGACAAGTTTGTAGTTATTTTCAGGATTCGTATAACCTGGTGACCTATATACCACTTTGAATGGTAACCTCACATATGTGTAGTGTATTTATAGTCGGCTTAGACCGACCATAATTTTGATAATCCTAACTATCATAATAACACCAAATTTAAAATTTCCCATGTGATCTAACCTTCCCAACTGGTTTTTCATTATTTTTTGAAATGTTATAAAAATTATTTTCGACAAGTCCAGGATGACCACTTCACGTGGGCGGAATCGCCTTCAAAAGATCAAAAAGATCGAAAATATTTAAAAGATCAAAAAGATCAAGAATATCAAAAAGATCAAAAAGATGAAAAAGATCAAAAAGATCAAAAAGATCAAAAATATCAAAAAGATCAAAAAGATCAAAAATATCAAAAATATCAAAAATATCAAAAATATCAAAAATATCAAAAATATCAAAAAGATCAAAAAGATCAAAAAGATCAAAAAGATCAAATAGATCAAAAAGATCAAAAAGATCAAAAAGATCAAAAAGATCAAAAAGATCAAAAAGATCAAAAAGATCAAAAAGATCAAAAAGATCAAAAAGATCAAAAAGATCAAAAAGATCAAAAAGATCAAAAAGATCAAAAAGATCAAAAAGATCAAAAAGATCAAAAAGATCAAAAAGATCAAAAAGATCAAAAAGATCAAAAAGATCAAAAAGATCAAAAAGATCAAAAAGATCAAAATGATCAAAATGATCAAAATGATCAAAATGATCAAAATGATCAAAATGATCAAAATGATCAAAATGATCAAAATGATCAAAATGATCAAAATGATCAAAATGATCAAAATGATCAAAATGATCAAAATGATCAAAATGATCAAAATGATCAAAATGATCAAAATGATCAAAATGATCAAAATGATCAAAATGATCAAAATGATCAAAATGATCAAAATGATCAAAATGATCAAAATGATCAAAATGATCAAAATGATCAAAATGATCAAAATGATCAAAATGATCAAAATGATCAAAATGATCAAAATGATCAAAATGATCAAAATGATCAAAATGATCAAAATGATCAAAATGATCAAAATGATCAAAATGATCAAAATGATCAAAATGATCAAAATGATCAAAATGATCAAAATGATCAAAATGATCAAAATGATCAAAATGATCAAAATGATCAAAATGATCAAAATGATCAAAATGATCAAAATGATCAAAATGATCAAAATGATCAAAATGATCAAAATGATCAAAATGATCAAAATGATCAAAATGATCAAAATGATCAAAATGATCAAAATGATCAAAATGATCAAAATGATCAAAATGATCAAAATGATCAAAATGATCAAAATGATCAAAATGATCAAAATGATCAAAATGATCAAAATGATCAAAATGATCAAAATGATCAAAATGATCAAAATGATCAAAATGATCAAAATGATCAAAATGATCAAAATGATCAAAATGATCAAAATGATCAAAATGATCAAAATGATCAAAATGATCAAAATGATCAAAATGATCAAAATGATCAAAATGATCAAAATGATCAAAATGATCAAAATGATCAAAATGATCAAAATGATCAAAATGATCAAAATGATCAAAATGATCAAAATGATCAAAATGATCAAAATGATCAAAATGATCAAAATGATCAAAATGATCAAAATGATCAAAATGATCAAAATGATCAAAATGATCAAAATGATCAAAATGATCAAAATGATCAAAATGATCAAAATGATCAAAATGATCAAAATGATCAAAATGATCAAAATGATCAAAATGATCAAAATGATCAAAATGATCAAAATGATCAAAATGATCAAAATGATCAAAATGATCAAAATGATCAAAATGATCAAAATGATCAAAATGATCAAAATGATCAAAATGATCAAAATGATCAAAATGATCAAAATGATCAAAATGATCAAAATGATCAAAATGATCAAAATGATCAAAATGATCAAAATGATCAAAATGATCAAAATGATCAAAATGATCAAAATGATCAAAATGATCAAAATGATCAAAATGATCAAAATGATCAAAATGATCAAAATGATCAAAATGATCAAAATGATCAAAATGATCAAAATGATCAAAATGATCAAAATGATCAAAATGATCAAAATGATCAAAATGATCAAAATGATCAAAATGATCAAAATGATCAAAATGATCAAAATGATCAAAATGATCAAAATGATCAAAATGATCAAAATGATCAAAATGATCAAAATGATCAAAATGATCAAAATGATCAAAATGATCAAAATGATCAAAATGATCAAAATGATCAAAATGATCAAAATGATCAAAATGATCAAAATGATCAAAATGATCAAAATGATCAAAATGATCAAAATGATCAAAATGATCAAAATGATCAAAATGATCAAAATGATCAAAATGATCAAAATGATCAAAATGATCAAAATGATCAAAATGATCAAAATGATCAAAATGATCAAAATGATCAAAATGATCAAAATGATCAAAATGATCAAAATGATCAAAATGATCAAAATGATCAAAATGATCAAAATGATCAAAATGATCAAAATGATCAAAATGATCAAAATGATCAAAATGATCAAAATGATCAAAATGATCAAAATGATCAAAATGATCAAAAATATCAAAAAGATCAAAAAGATCAAAAAGATCAAAAAGATCAAAAAGATCAAAATGATCAAAATGATCAAAATGATCAAAATGATCAAAATGATCAAAATGATCAAAATGATCAAAATGATCAAAATGATCAAAATGATCAAAATGATCAAAATGATCAAAATGATCAAAATGATCAAAATGATCAAAATGATCAAAATGATCAAAATGATCAAAATGATCAAAATGATCAAAATGATCAAAAAGATCAAAAAGATCAAAAAGATCAAAAAGATCAAAAAGATCAAAATGATCAAAAAGATCAAAAAGATCAAAAAGATCAAAAAGATCAAAAAGATCAAAAAGATCAAAAAGATCAAAAAGATCAAAAAGATCAAAAAGATCAAAAAGATCAAAAAGATCAAAAAGATCAAAAAGATCAAAAAGATCAAAAAGATCAAAAAGATCAAAAAGATCAAAAAGATCAAAAAGATCAAAAAGATCAAAAAGATCAAAAAGATCAAAAAGATCAAAAAGATCAAAAAGATCAAAAAGATCAAAAAGATCAAAAAGATCAAAAAGATCAAAAAGATCAAAAAGATCAAAAAGATCAAAAATATCAAAAAGATCAAAAAGATCAAAAAGATCAAAAAGATCAAAAAGATCAAAAAGATCAAAAAGATCAAAAAGATCAAAAAGATCAAAAAGATCAAAAAGATCAAAAAGATCAAAAAGATCAAAAAGATCAAAAAGATCAAAAAGATCAAAAAGATCAAAAAGATCAAAAAGATCAAAAATATCAAAAAGATCAAAAAGATCAAAAAGATCAAAAAGATCAAAAAGATCAAAAAGATCAAAAAATCGAAAAAATAAAAAAAGATTAAAAAAAATCTAAAAGATGGAAAAGATCAAAAAATTAAAAAGATCAAAAAGATAGAAAAATAAAAAAGATTAAAAAAATCGAAAAGATCGAAAAGATCAAAAAGATGAAAAAGATCAAAAAGATCAAAAAGATCAAAAAGATCAAAAAGATCAAAAAGATCAAAAAGATCAAAAAGATCAAAAAGATCAAAAAGATCAAAAAGATCAAAAAGATCAAAAAGATCAAAAAGATCAAAGAGATCAAAAAGATCGAAAATATCAAAAAGATCAAAAAGATGGATTTGACTTAAAATGATTTTGGATATGTGTACTGGAGAATTGATGAGGTGCTCATGGACATGTCCAGGATGACCATGGACAATATTTTTCATATTGTTTTGAAATGTCATAAAAATGCGTTTGAATATGACCACTAGGAGATGACAGGCATTAAAGTTTTTTACAGATCTTTAATTTTTTCAACACTAGGGACATGCGTACGGGTAGTTGACTGAATGTGTAAATACATATGTCGGTATTTGCTGTGAGTATCGATATCACAGTTTATACCGTAATAACGAAGCATAAGCAATATAATATAAAATGTTCAGGTATATTAACTGTATAAAAATTGTAACCAAGCGAGACCGTAATAAAAGTATTTTTCGAATAGGTACAAATCGTGTATTGAATTATTTAGATTAGGGATGCCCAACTCAGCCCGTACGGGCACGACGTCAGCACGCAAGGGCTGAACGAGGGGAAGATCGGTGAAGCGGAAATGGTGAGAGGATTTTTAGAGTTAGAGCGAGTGCAGCGAACATAAGTGTTTGTGTGACCTGTGAAAGCTATCAGTCGATCGAGCGACTTCATGCGAGCTGGTCCGCGCTGCTTTGTTCTCCAGTCACCCCAGTATAAATTGTTAAATGTATCACAATTAATACAAAACATTTAATGTAAAATAGAATTTTGACTAAATGTTTTTTTTTATCTGAAACTTATTTTGAGGCATTTTAGATAGAATAAAATTTATTTTAGATAGAATAAAAGGAAGTTTTGAGATATTTTTGACAATTGCAACAAATCTTTTAAAAATATATCAAGTACTGTTCAAAAAATAATGTTTATGTTGTTTTTTTGTTATACACTCATTCTTTAAGAGTGTTTTAATTAAAAATAACTAAATAAAGTAAATTTAAGAATTAGTCGACAATTTATAGTTTCAATTGGGGTTCAATGCGTAGACTGCGCACAGTAGAACATATCATTTAGTTAATGATTCAAATATTTATATTTTCATTTAATATTGTATACTTTGTATGTAAACGATTGACGTATATAATAAAAAATCTTATTAATTAAAAAACAAATATTAATAACTCACTTGACTCTTTTGCAATAACATTTTTTGATAACTTGTCCAGTTTTATAAACAGAATAAAAACATATAAGATTGGTTTTAACAAAAAAAATACGGTATTTTTGGATAATTCTATGTAAATTTCTTTACAAACAACGAATTATATTTATGTAAGGTTTTGTTTTCCTTTGTTACACCGTACTCTCATCGCACTCTCTTCTGTCAGTGTTGCATCATTTCTTAAGTAACATAGGGCAGAAATGTGAAATAAATAATTATTTTAGAATTTAGTTATGTTTGAGATTTTAATCACTTTAGACACACATTGTATATTCCAAAACCTTTTACAGAATAATAACAAATAATATTTTTTTTTGCAATCGAAAATTACATATTGTTCGAGATACTATATTATAAGATATTAAAATTATATTACTACGTTAATTTCAATTATAAATAATTTGTTATTCAATGTTTTGTATTTATACGGTATTATCTCTATACTAATTGTCAACATAATTTCTATCACTAAGCTCAATAGGCATTCAAACTGGTTTTCAATAGCATCAAGTGTCTGTCCCCACTACCTGTGCTTAACACCCACAACTTTCTTACTTAGTGGTAGCGCTCACTTATCTATTGTTATCTATTAAAATATTTTGGTCTCTTTTCTAATTACTTGCCTTGTTAAACATATAAAACAAGTAGTTGCAAAACATGTAATATAAGAGTATTTTATGTAAAACTCTGATCTTTTTGCTTGATTGACTTTTGCTTTGGCACATCTCGGTCACTTTGAGATTACACGAGCATTGGGTAACAACATATTTTAATAAACTGAATTTTAATTATATATTTTCTTTTTCTAATTTTTCATTTTTTTGTGTGTTTAACAAAAGGTTCAAAAAATAAACTTTTTATTGAACCATTAGTGAACATTTTGGTGCCGAAACCCGGGAGCATTTAGTAAATTTAAACTAATGTTTTTCCCAATTTAAGAAAAATTTAATGGACAGGTATAAAATTTTATTTAATTAATATACATTTACTGTTCATGCAGTTTTCTTATTTTAAAGTGTAAACTTTACAATTATTTTTTCATACGAAATCGTTGTTCATTTCCAGTTGCAATGGTTGAACTAGTCAAAAGCATTGCAAACCACCGTGATATTTTAGAGCAATTAAAGAAACTTTTTAAGCGTTTTAGTGAAAAAACATTAGCAACAAGAACACGTGGATATGTAACATGCGTTGTGCAAGAAATTGATAAATGTTTGCAGTTTTTAAAATTAATCATGCAGAAATTTGTGCTTTAATTCGGGATAGTTTATTAAATGATGACGATATTCGATATATTGCCGAAGAATGTTATTATACATTTTATGATTTATATTCATAATTTAAAGGTGAAGCTCTGGATTCACTTGTTATGAATCAGAAACGTTTTTTTTGTTGTATTTAAGAAAGCCTGCACATAAAGTTCAAATCTAAAAGCACAATAACAGATGCATGTTAACTTAACATAACGTCTACGACGTAACTGGAACGAGTACATAATGTTTATGAGTGCATACTTTCAGGAGATAAAATTAAGTCTACTTAAAAGCAACGAAAAATACATTGGTTGCAATTTGATCCGAGACTCGCGCTAGCAAGTGTGCCGTCTGTTTAAAAGCTACAACAAAAGCATTGGTTGTAATTTTAGTCAAGTCTAACGCCAGCATGGGAACCAATTAAGAATTTAGCACATTGGAATTTTCTCAGTTAATGATTTCACAATATTAGTAAATATCTGATGTGGGGTTCATGAGGTTTTTAGTAGTACTTAGATTTAAGAATATGCTTGCTTGCATTTATGAGTTGTGTTTTAAGAAATAAGTATAAGCAAGGGGTTCGTGAGTCGCACGATACCGAGGTGATGAGTAGAGGTTAAGTTTAGATTTTAAGCATTATGATTTTAACTGCCTTAGAGTGCAGACGTGTTTTCAGTTTAAACTCAAGCTTGTAAAAATACTTAAAAATAATTAATAAAAGTATAAAGCAAGTCTAAAATATCCTTGCGTTTTTATTTAATAATAAATGTTAGGAAAGAATTGTGGACTTCGAGGGAAAATTGTCACTGACGGTTTCACCAATAAAGGCAAGTACAAAAGACCCCTGGAGCCCGCAACATTTTGGCGCAGCCGGTTTTTCAAGAATCTACAAAAAGGACTGAAGGACGAATTTGAAGTAGCATTAAAAAAATAAATAAATGAAGAAACACTGAAGTGCAAAGGAAGGTATAATTAAATATTGAATAAATTTTAGTGAGTTTGAGTGAAAGTAGTAAATAAATGGTGAAATTAAATTATAGAAAGAATGAAATTAAACATATTTATGAATTTTAATTGAAAATTTTAATGATTATATGGCGAACTTTGAGGAATTGGAAGTAGCATATAGAAATATATTAGGACAACTTGGCAGATTTACTGAGAAATTGTGGAATCAAATTAGTACGGACAATAAAGAAACTTTAGAATTAATAAGAAATAAAGTCAGTTCTACACGGGTATACTCAGAAGTCGAAAGAGTTGACGTAGTTTTTGAAAAATTAGTATACTTCTTGGAACATAAAAGTGCTCATAAAATAAAAGAATTAGAAGATTGGAAAGGGGAATTTACTGCATTAAATAAAAAATTAAACGATATTGTAGAAGAACGGCAGGAGTTGTTAGATCAGGCTAGTGGAATAGAGGAAGAAAACGAAAAATTAAGAACTTTGCTGAAAAATAAAGATATTTCCGACGAATCAATTGAACAAGCACTGAGCCAACAGCCCAGACTAGAATTCGAAACATTAGAAGAAGCAAATAATAAAGTAAGGGAATTAGATTCCATAATCACATTTTTAGAATCGGAAGTTAAGCTAGCCCACGACACATCATTATATCATAAGGAGGCATTACAGATTGAAGGAAAATTTGATAAAATAACAGCACCGGAAACAACATTAGAAATGTCGTTAGATACTGTATCGAATTACGTAGGAAGTGTGGTTCCATTTTTTATGGGATCGGAATCACCGTCCGTTAAAACTGAACCTTATAGATTCATGGACGCTTGTGCGTTAGCAAGTCTAAAAATTTCAGAAGAAAACAAAGAAGAATTCATTAGCTGTGTCAAACTGCATCTTCTTGGTGACGCTTATGATCTAGTCCGCACAAGAAAGTTCAATGATTTAGAGGAGTTATTTGACGTTCTAAGAAATACATATTTAAAAATGACTACGTTAGATTCGGTTCAGGATAGTATTAGAAAAGCATATCAGACGGATGGTGAAAGTCTGAGGACATTTGCAAGAAGATTAGAAAGATTATGGGCAAACGCTAATGAAATAGCAGATTCAAGGTACAAAAATAAAAATCTACCTACAGATGTTTTTAATACGGAACTAGTAAACTCAGTTCTGACAGCATTCAAGGTAGGTGTAAAGGATCCGACAATAAAGGTTCTATTATTAAGTAGCAAAGCAGAAAACTTGAATGATTTATTAGATGAAGCTTTAAAGGCCCAGATAACAATTCAAGGGGGTCCGAGATTCCCCGAGGAAGTGTACAGTTTCGAACAACGATCTGTAACTAGTCCAACGAATAGTATTCAAAACAATCATTTTCAAACTACCCCACTAAATCACAAAATAAATTAAACAGAAGGATCAAAAATATACGAGACGAATGTATTACGCGGAAAAACACACCGTTTTGTATAGAGTGTGAAAAATATAGGCACGAATCTAGTTGGAGGTGTGCTTCCATTAGATTAGAAGCTCAAAATAAGGAAGGGTTTGGACGTACACAAAACCATCCAGTTAATAGGCAATTTTTAAACAACAATTTGCAAGCAGGATATAACACTACGTACCGTACCAATAATAATAATAATAGAAATAATAACAATAGAAATGGGCATACCCCTAGAAATAATTTAAAATGTGATTGGTGTCGTAGACTTGGTCATGTAGAAACTGATTGCTACGCCAAGAGAGATTATCTGGCGAGGGAGAATAATGATCAAAACAAGGGAAACTACCAGGGGCCCAGCCAAGGCCAGTAAGCTGGGGACCCATTAAAAATAGCAACATTAGGTCAAAAAGGGTAGAAATAGTAAATCATAAGGTTGAAGGGTCTGTGATCACATTAACTACCCAAACTCATAAAAATAAGAGAAAGCCGGTGGAGGAAAATATTGCAAATCAGACGTCTGAAGTGACCGTTGATACAAATATTGATCCACCGTGGTTTGATTGTGACAATGGTAATTTTTGCATTAATACATTTCTTTATATATATATGATAATAGCAATAGGGGCAAATGATTAAAACTAATCGGCAAAGATGTGTATGGGAAGAAATGCAAATAGGTCAAAAGGTGAACAATATGTTTACAGGAATGTTGAAAAAGTTTGAAAATTTTATAACATGTTATGATAAAAAAATCAGACAACAGTTGAGTGGATTAAATAAAAAGAGAATTAACAAAATATACAATATAAAGGGGGACTGCTTCAAATTGTCTAATGTAAGTAATGTGTTCATTGAAGTACCTTGCGAGGCAGCTAAAAATGGAAAACTCATATTACTAGTAGACTCAGGAGCAGATGCAAGCATAATAAAAGAAGGTGCAATGACACAACTACCGGAATTTGACAAAAATAGTAAGAAAGATTTTAATGGGGCTTTTGGTGGATGCGTTAGGCACGACCAATATACAACACAGTAATATAAAGTGGTTACATTTAATAATGCATGTAGTATCTCTTGAACAAGAAATACCAGCAGACGGAATAATAAGACGGGATAACATATGGAATAGATCCGTAATAAACGCAATTAATAAGACCATAACATTCTACGATAAAGGAAAGAATCACACTATCCGATTACCAATGAAAACGCGAGCCGACATAGAAAATATTTATTACAATCATGAAATAAAAATCATGCCAAGAACCGCAAATATAGTGGAAATTACACTAAAAACAAAAATTCCAATTGTATTAATACATAAACAAGAAATTTATCCTGGAGTATATTTGGGAGAAAGCTTATCGAATGTTAACAAAAATAAAGTTTATGTCTCAGTATTAAATGCTACAGAAAAGGACATTATAATACAACAATTTTAAACCGAAATTTTCAAATTTTAATCAGTATAGGGAATCAGATACAAACAATTCTACAATAAATACTATAAATTCAGTGAATATAAAAAATAGGATTAATAGATTATTAGAAAAAAATTAACATCGATGACAGCGACAAAGACGGTAACAAAAAATGGAGACTTGTCATAGATTTCCGTAAATTAAATGACGTAACCGTAAAACAGGTATTTCCTATTCCGCGAATAGGTGAAATATTAGAGCAATTAGGTCACAGTCGGTATTTTTCATCTTTAGATTTAGCAAATGGCTATCATCAGTTCTTAGTAGAAGAAGGTGATAAAGAAAAAACTGCCTTCAGTACAGGACTTGGACATTTTGAATTCAATAGGATGCCTTTCGGTTTAACAGGGGCACCAGCAACTTTCCAGAGAATAATGAATCACATCTTAACAGGGTTACAGAGTATCGATTGTTTTGTATATCTTGATGATATAATTGTGTATGGGAAAAATATAAGCGAACATGAACACAGATTAAGTAAAGTATTACAGAAACTAAGAGACCATAATTTAAAATTAAATACTGAAAAATGTCAGTTTTTACGTCCTGAAGTTGTATATTTAGGGCATAAATGTTCAGAACATGGTGCGCTGCCAGACCCCGCTAAGGTCGAATGCGTAAAAAAAATTCCAGTACCAAGAAACAGAAAATAAGTACAAGTGTTGGCGCCAAATATACACAAATTTAGTTACTCTATGTTAACACAAACAATTGTCACATAATAATGTAATTTCTTATTTTTTTTTTGGTCTTTGTATTATACTTGTATTATTAAGACAGTAATAAATGAACCAGTCAACAGTTCGCACGCGTCATTTTAATTACTCCGCTACTAACGCAACAAATGGTCCTTCGAGCCGGATAATAAATTAATATTATTTCAAACTATATTTTTCCTCAATTAAAATATAAGTATTTTTTAAATACGCAAAATATAAAATTAATTTTTATAAGTTAAATCGCGTTTATAAATTAAATTAACGGTATAAACAGGTTTTCTAGAAGAATGTCTCAAGTAAAGAAGAGAGATTCAGCGCGAAATGCTATTAAGAGGTACCTGGATGCTAGCAAAAACGAGAGTGCGGTGTACGATAAGCAGCAAGTGGAGTCATATTTAGAGCTTTTAAAAGAGCAATGGCATCGTTTTTTAGACGCGCAAGAGAATGTGGAGGAGTCATGCGGTTCTGAGTCGATCGAATTAGAAGAGACGAGAGAGCGCAAGGCGAGCTTTGGTTTATGGCAGCTTCATCAAATTTTAAACGAATGCATGAATCGATTCGGCAAATTGAGCATGAACAAATAGAAGCGCATGCACATGATGCTAATACCAGTGCAATGCAGAATCACTCATCATTAACTCCAAAAATAAAGCTACCACAATATGAGTTGCCACGGTTTGAAGGTGACCCTACAACGTGGCTCACATTTTTTGACAGTTTTAATGCAATAGTGCATAAGCAAGAGACGCTGACAGGTAGCCAAAAGCTTCATTATTTGCGTTGTTGTTTGTCAGGAGAGCCTTTGCTTCTTATATCAAATTTTAAGCTGCAAGATGCAAATTACATTGAAGCATGGGCTTTGTTAAAGACCAGGTACAATATTCCACGTGTCATCAAAGATCATCATTTTAGTGCCATTTTCGCAGTACAAAAAGTAAACTCTGACACGGCGGCCGCAATAAAAAATGTGCTTGATCCTATTATGCAAAATGTTCGAGCTCTAAAAGCTCTTTTACTGCCAGTCGAGTTCTGGGATGATTGGCTTATTCATGTAATTGTGCATAGGCTCTCAAATGACACTAGGAGACAGTGGGAGCTTTCACTACATGAGGGTAGCTCGGTCAGCCTTGAAGAGTTGCAAGAATTCTTGGAAAGTCGTTGTCGCTCACTGGAAGTGTTGGCGCCGTCTATGGCTGCGTTAAAGTCGAACAAAATATTAGCAACTAATAAAATTAACAAAACGCCATTCTGTCACTCTGCACAGACTAGAAACAATTATGACAGCAGATGCTTTTATTGCAATGGTGATCACAAAATTTATCAATGTATTTATCATGCGCGCCTCAGTATCAAGCTCATGCCGACGTCATCGATAAAACTAATGCATCACAATCCGATTCTTTTAACGCATTAAACGCTATTAAATCGACAAGCATGTCACAAACTAATGCATTTGTCTCAAAGCACTCACAGCAAGGCAATGCATCGCAAACAAACGCATCGCATATAAACGCATCGTACGTAAACGCTGTCCAATCGCCAACTACTATTCCAGCCAGCAACATCTCCTCAACCGCTGCTCTCACCAGCGCAACCGCACGAGACAATCATTCCATAGATGTTTCACCTCGCCTTACAGCAAGCCATCCTGTACTTCTTGCCACGGCTTTGGCTAGAACATATGACATCAATGGAAAGCAGCATATCATACGAACTTTATTCGACACAGGTTCTCATTCTTCGTTTATTTCAGAAGCTTGTGTTCAAAGGCTCAAATTAATAAGAAAACAAAGTAATGTTCTTGTCACTGGCATCGGTTGCATAAAAGGTTCAGTAAGGGGCGAAGTTTCTCTATCATTAACGCCATTGAGTGGAGAATCTTGCTTCGAGTTATCTGCGCTCATACTTCCAAAACTCACTGGATACTTGCCTACATCGAAAATAGAAACATGTTCCTGGCCACACATATCTGGACTTCACATGGCCGATCCCAATTTTTATGATCCAGCACGCATTGATGTAATCATCGGTTCTGATGAGATGTCTAAGTTGTTAGAACCTGATATTATAAAAGGCCCCCCAGATACGCCAACCGCACAAAGAACAGTATTTGGTTGGGTTCTCTTCGGCAGAGTTAGTGATGGGGATCATCCTGCAACTTCTTCGCTTTGTTACTGTGCGAACACCGAGCTTACGAGGATTGTGTCACGAGCGTGGGAGCTGGAAGATATGCCCGAAAAACAATATCATACTCCAGAAGAGGCATTATGTGAGCATATCTTTGATACTAAGCATGAAAGGGACGACACTGGTCGCTTTATAGTTAATTTGCCGTTTAAGCCTGACCATCGTCTTGGAGTGTCCAGGGCTTTAGCTGTACAATCATGGATACGCATGGAAAAACGATTAAACCGAAGTCAAGATTTGCAAGAAAAGTACCATGGTTTTCTACAGGAAATGTTAGATCAGGGACACATGGAGAGGGTTTATGATTTTCCAGTAGACCATTATTATATGCCACATCTCAGCGTAATTAAAGAGACAAGTGAAACAACGAAAACGCGAATTGTATTTAATGCTTCTCAAAAAACAACAAATGGACATGCACTGAATGATGTATTGATGGTTGGCCCTCAATTACAGCAAGATTTAGTTTCCATTCTTAATAGATTTCAAACACATAAGTATGCTTTAATTGCTGATGTCGCCGCTATGTATCGCCAAGTACTGATTGCAAACAACCACATCGATTATCAGCGAATAATTTGGCGCAAATCAACACAAGAGCCTCTTCAAGATTATCGCATGCTGAGAGTAACATATGGGGTGGCTTCCAGTGCACACCATGCAGTAAAAGCTCTGCAGCAAACTGCAAGGGAAGCTGCAGGGGATGCTGATCAATCCGTCGCAGCTTCAGTAATATTAAGGGACTTTTATATGGATGACTTGCTGTCAGGATCATCTTCTGAATTGGAACTGGATAGTCTTCGAAAACAAATATCTTCCATTCTTTCAAAAGGTTGTTTTGAGTTACGCAAGTGGGCCTCAAACTCGCAACTGGTGATTCGGAATATTCCTCTAGACGCCAGGCACCAGAGCATTAATCACTTACTTGCAGAAGATGATACGGTACGTGCTTTGGGGCTGATGTGGAACTCTAAAGAAGACTACCTCTACTTTACTCTGGACTTGGGTCCACCGCCTGAAAACCTGACAAAGCGGACGCTGCTTTCCGATTCTTGTCGATTGTTTGATCCAACTGGCAAACTGGCGCCGGTAACTGTGGTTCCAAAAATGCTATTTCAAAGACTGTGGTTGCTAAAGATCGACTGGGATGATGCAGTACCGTTAGATATTGCAAATTATTGGCTGGAGCACCGTGAAGGTTTGAAATATCTTCATGGTTTACAAATTCCTAGATGGCTTGGAACTGGAGGCGATAATTCGACAACCGATCTACACTGTTTTGCTGATGCATCCGAACTAGCATATGCCGGTGTCATATACGCACGCACACAACGTGCTGATGGCTCTATTACAGTAGCACTGGTAAGCTCTAAAACAAAAGTAACTCCTCTACGTTCTATCTCCATAGCGAAACTCGAATTATGCGCTGCTGCATTGGTCTCAACCCTAGCACATCATGTAAATCAGTCGTTTGGGAATCTCGTATCTAACATATATGGATGGACAGACTCGATGAACGCATTAGCCTGGTTGCGAAGCCATCCTAGTCGATGGTCGGTTTTTGTCGCTAACCGGGTCGCAAAAGCTCAAACAGTTATACAGCCAGAACATTGGTCGCATGTAGCTTCAGATCACAATCCTGCCGATTGTGCATCTAGAGGCATTCATTCGTCAAAATTGATTAACCACGAATTGTGGTGGACTGGCCCCCCGTGGCTCTCCAAGAATATGGACGATTGGCCAATGGCATGCTTGCAGAATCCATCGACTGACTTAGAATTACGTCCAGTACGCATTCTAACACATACAGCGTCAACTGAAAATTCTGAATGGAGTTTATACACTAAATACACGTCGTTTACTCATTTAAAACGTATAACGGCATATTGCAAGCGATATATTTTCAACCTTAATTGCAAAAAAAACTTGCAATATGGCCTAAGAAAAACCGGTCCACTGAGTCATGCTGAAACGAAGGCCGCTGAACTATTCTGGATAAAAAAGTGTCAAGAGAATGCATTCTCTATCGAAATTGACTGCTGTCTGTCTAATCGATCAATTCCACTTCGAAGTAATATTGCCCGTTTAAATGCTTTTCTTGACAACGATGGGCTTCTTAGAGCAGGTGGTCGCATATCGCATTCATCAATTTCGCCTGACACGAAATTTCCTATCATATTGCCTTCAAAATCACCGCTAGCTAGAATAATTATCAATGATATTCACAAATATATGCTGCATGCTGGCCCAAAGCTAATGCAAACAACATTACAGAGACGGTTTTGGGTCATTGGCGCAAGAAATATGATCAGAAAGATGTATCGCAGCTGCGTAATTTGTAGGCGTCAAAGTGTCAGTCAGCAGCATCAGATGATGGCGAATCTTCCTAGCTATCGTGTCAATAGTGGGCGACCCTTTTTAGCAACTGGCGTGGACATGGCAGGTCCATTTTACATAAAGTTTTCAAGAGGCCGCGGAGCTAAATCAGTTAAAGGATACGTTGCAGTATTACGATACGTTACAGTATGGTCACGGGGGCAATGCATTTAGAGTTGGCAGGTGATTTATCGTCTGAAACTTTCGTAGGAGTCTTAAAGCGTTTCGTATCTCGTCGTGGACATTGTCGTACGTACTACTCAGACAACGGAACAAACTTTGTTGGTGCGGAGCGTGACTTACAAGATGTATTCCAACAAGCTATTGCAGACGACAATCTTCGCAGATACCTAGCAGATTATAGCATAGAATGGAAATTTAACCCACCAAGTGCACCGCACATGGGCGGCTATTGGGAAACAGCTGTTAAACGGGTCAAATTTCATTTAAAGCGTGCTCTTGGGTCATCGCTACTTACTTATGAAGAGTTCTACACGGTCCTCATAGAGATCGAAGCTTGCGTTAATTCTCGACCGCTTTGCCCACTTTCAGCTGATGCAGGAGATCTAGAAACGCTAACTCCGGGACATTTTTTGATATTCGAGCCTATCAGGGTTTTGCCAGAACCTGAAGTTGTCGATTTCAAGGGCAGTTTGAATCAAAGGTGGCAGCATTTATCTCAAATTCGACAGCATTTCTGGAGACGCTGGCATTTGGAATATCTAGCTAACTTACAGCAGAGGGCCAAATGGCTGCGGCCACAAGTGAATGTAGCTGAAGGCGATTTGGTGGTTATCAGAGATGAGCGAGTTCCACCAGCTCATTGGAAATTAGCTAGAATAATTAAATGCTGCCCTGGTGACGATGGTAAGGTACGAGTGGTTGAGTTGAAAACTGCAGATGGAACATTGACTCGTCCTATCGTAAAGATAGTTCCAATTCTTCCGAATGAATAGCTAGCCATCGCCGCTTATTTTATAATTTTTCTCATTATCTTGTTTTCAATATTATATTTAAGTAAAATTAGTTGTATAATTTTTTGAACAAAATTTAAAATCAATCGCTTTCTTATGTTGTGTCTAAATTTATTAAACATATTTGGCTTTCATGATATTTCTGATTATTAATGTTAAACTATCATAATAGTTCAAGCTGGGCGATATGTTGGCGCCAAATATACACAAATTTAGTTACTCTATGTTAACACAAACAATTGTCACATAATAATGTAATTTCTTATTTTTTTTTTGGTCTTTGTATTATACTTGTATTATTAAGACAGTAATAAATGAACCAGTCAACAGTTCGCACGCGTCATTTTAATTACTCCGCTACTAACGCAACAACAAGCATTCTTGGGATTAATTTATTATTACAGAAAGTTCGTAAGCAATATGGCAAGGTTATCTTTACCAATTAATAATTTACTTAAAAAAGACGTTAAATTTAAATGGACGGACGATTGTCAAAATTCATTTATTAAATTGAAAGAATCAATAATTTCACCTCCAATATTAGCATATCCAGATTTTACAAAAACTTTTTTACTAACAACAGACGCAAGTAACGAAGCAGTAGGTGCAGTCCTATCTCAAGGTGAAGTAGGAAGCGACTGACCGATAGCGTTTGCAAGTAGAACTTTAAATGGAGCAGAAAAACGATATATTGAAAAGGAATTTTTAGCAATTGTTTGGGCAACAAAGAATTTTAGAGCATACCTATTAGGTCTACCATAAATAGACCCAGATATTACAGCCGTACAAACACGATCCAAAACTACACAAAATATTTTAGATCAGCAAATCACAAAAATAAAACCAAAAATCAGTACACCAGTCGTAGATGAAACAATAATAGATACAAATAATGAAACGAATTCAGCTCAAATATTAACTGATCCAGAT
This sequence comes from Dryomyza anilis, assembly GCA_951804985.1. Taxonomy (NCBI): domain Eukaryota; kingdom Metazoa; phylum Arthropoda; class Insecta; order Diptera; family Dryomyzidae; genus Dryomyza; species Dryomyza anilis. The sequence continues at coordinate 35,725,679 of OX638135.1, forward strand.
GAAATTAAAACCGTGATGAAAGATTTTCATGATTCAGCACTAGGAGGCCATCAGGGCACACTTAAAACATACTTTAGGATTAAGAAACAATTTAAATGGAGGGGAATGCAGAAACAAATAAAAGAATTTGTTAGAAACTGTCCTAAATGCCAAAAGAACAAAAGTTCAAAGTTAACAAAAATGCCAATGGTTTTGACAGATACGCCAACACGTCCATTCGATAAGGTTTATATGGACTTGGTAGGAATTTTACCTGAAACAATAAATATATTTTAACTTTTCAAGACGATTTTTAAAAATACATGTGCTGCATAGCTATCCCAGACGCGGAAGCAAGCACAGTAGCCAAAGCTTTTCACGAGGAAATTATCACGCGTTATAATATTCCGAAAATTTTAATTACAGATAATGGTTCAAATTTTGTGTCAAAATTATTTTCAGACACGTGCAAGTTATTAAACATTAAAAAAATGCATATAACACCTTATCACCAGGCGAATGGCTCGTTAGAACGAAGTCACAGACCTTTAGCGGAGTATTTGAGATGTTTTGCAAAAGAGGATGGGTCCAACTGGGACCAATGGTTGAATTCGGCAATGCATGTTCACAATAACACAGTGCATATGTCAACAGGGCAAACGCCTTGTCGTACTTTATACGGATTTGAATTTGACATGCCAACCAACCTAAAACGAAAATGTTCACCAATTTATAACAGTGAAGATTACAATAAGGTATTAAAATACCAAATACAGCGTACACATAAGATAGTCAGACAAAATCAAGAAAAAGCTAAGGACAGATCTAAACGAAGTTACGATAATACATTAAATACGGTAGTTTTTAAGGAAGGAGATAAAGTTTTATTAAAAAACCAGAATAGGAAAAACAAATTTTCACCAATCTGAGTAGGTCCCTATGAAGTCCTTTCGATAATAAGTCCTGTGACAACAGTGATCTGTATCAAGGGAAAAGGTAAAAAATTCCATAATAACTCATTAAAAGCATATAACTCTTAAGTAATACACAATTGAACGAACAAATATTATTCACTGTCACTATAATGGGGGTAGGTCAGTGCTTCACTTTCATGGTCAAGAGCATTTTCAATGGTAACAGGCAACAGAAAGATCATTGCACTTGAAGTACAGATAGGTGTTAGCGTAGCACACACTAAAGTGGAGCACATATAGAAGTGAGGAGCTAATGTAATAAGCGATAAAATACAATTCAGCGTTTTGCATCTAGGAACAATGCACTAATGTACCGAAAATGAAAATGAGATACGTTAATGCAGCGTAAAAATTTTAACAATAATTGAATGATAAGAAAAAAATACAATACACAATCTAACAAAATTAACAAACGTTTTAAATGAGATCATTACACGGTAATGAAAATATATATGTACCTATTGAATGTACAAAAGTAGTTATGCATAAATCGCGCGCGCTTACCATTATTGAAAATTGGCAATAATGATTCAATTCATAAATTAGTGCATGAATAAATAGCTAAGTATTTTTGAAAATAATTAGCATTGATTCATGTGCTAATGAAATTATAAATAAAAGAAGTTCTATATATTAAGAAAAAAATTAAAGATTTTAAAGTAAAATAAAATATGTACACAGTGGCATAAGTAAAATGTTCGTTATAAATATACAATTAAAATATAAAATTTTAATACTAATATAAACAAAGATTATGAATACTGAAAGTAAAAATGATGTTAAATATAAATTATTTATAAAGTTATAGTAAACAATACAAAGTAATAAGTATTTTTAATAATAATCCTGGCTCTGGAAATGCATTTCAACAACAACAAAGAAATAAAACATGCACGAAGAAGAATAACTAGCAGTCCTCCAAACAATAAAATTCGACGCAGAAGACACTAAGTTTAAATTTTAATTGTCAAAAAAGGTCGTTTAATTTCTTGGGTAAAGGTCTGAAATGGTAATATTATGTAATGAAGTACAAGAGTAAATGATAAAGAAACATGTGAGAGTCATGGCGCTGACATCAACAATTGTACATCAATAACATGTTTAATTAAAAGAAAGGAGCTCACTATAAACATGAATGTGGAAGTTCGACAAATCAGCAAAGTTGTGACTATTCTACCATAAAGAAGCAACAACATTTTACATCTTTACGTGCATATAATTAAAAGATAACAATGTTATCACTCAAGGAACAAGCTAATATTTTGTAAATAAGTTGAAGGAGCTATTCCATATACACTTATGCAGCTGTCAATGCTAACCTTATAGAAAAAGAAATTTGACACATCAACAAAGTTATCATAATTGTACTAAATCAACAACGTTTCACACATTATGCTGACAATTTCTTCAACAAAAGAACATAATTTCTTAAAAGAGAAGACGAAAATTAAAAACACTAAGAACTTCAAATATTCAAATACTTTTACAACAAGTGAAATATAAAAGAACAACATCAAACAACAACATGTACGTATAATTAAAGATGATTTCCGAAGATGACAATTTCGCTACAAGAACTTTTAAAACATTTAAAGAAGACAAATTCGTATTAATATCCAGAAATATAAAATTACAAAATTACCAATTTTAGTATCTGCTCTCAACAAAATACGATTCAATTTGACTGAAAAAACAACGCAACATAGAAGACATCAAATTTAACAAAGTTAAGAAAATCAAGACGAAAGATGAGAATAAATGATGACAACAATGTTTTTCGAAACAATGACAGAAACAAATAAAATGCAGCCTGCCAACCTATACACGTAAACAGAGAGTAACAGAACTAGCGATCACAGAAGTTTATGTTTTAAATTAATAGAAGACACAACTACATTTTTTTTGTATAATTAATTTAATAGACTAGAAATAAGTAAAGAAAAACTTGAAGAAACAGTAAAAATATGAAAACTATAAATATAAACAATAACTAAAGATATACTCAACAAAAATTAAATGACTTATTTTCAATAAATATTAAAAAAAAAAAAAACAAATCGTTGCACAAATTAAAGCAATTAATGACTTAGATGAATAAACAAGAAAAACAACAGAGCAACACGGAACGCAGCGATTGCAAAGTGGTAACTTGATCAACTACTGTTTTGTCAATTGCAACGTTCAGTGACTTGTAATGTTATACATTTTTCTTTTTAACGTTACATAAAGTATATAAATATCACTAAAACTGCGACCATTAATTAAGTAATTGAGTAATGAAGATAAGCAATAATAAGATTCTTAAAATGAAAATAAGTAAAATTAATTATAATAATATGAAAAATAATTATTGATTTTAAATATTATTGTAAGTTAAATAAATTAAGAAATATATTGAAATATTAATGATGTAAAAGCAAAAACTATTATTCTTTTTAATAATAATTTTTTATTAAAATAAGGGGGGAAGAATGTTGTGAATCAGAAACGTTTTTTTTTTTGTTGTATTTAAGAAAGCCTGCACATAACCAGTATGCACATAAAGTTCAAATCTAAAAGCACAATAACAGATGCATGTTAACTTAACATAACGTCTACGACGTAACTGGAACGAGTACATAATGTTTATGAGTGCATACTTTCAGGAGATAAAATTAAGTCTACTTAAAAGCAACGAAAAATACATTGGTTGCAATTTGATCCGAGACTCGCGCTAGCAAGTGTGCCGTCTGTTTAAAAGCTACAACAAAAGCATTGGTTGTAATTTTAGTCAAGACTAACGCCAGCATGGGAACCAATTAAGAATTTAGCACATTGGAATTTTCTCAGTTAATGATTTCACAATATTATTAAATATCTGATGGTTTTTAGTAGTACGTAGATTTAGGAATATGCTTGCTTGCATTTATGAGTTGTGTTTTAAGAAATAAGTATAAGCAAGGGGTTCGTGAGTCGCACGATACCGAGGTGATGAGTAGAGGTTAAGTTTAGATTTTAAGCATTATGATTTTTAACTGCCTTAGAGTGCAGACGTGTTTTCAGTTTAAACTCAAGCTTGTAAAAAAACCTTAAAAATAATTAATAAAAGTATAAAGCAAGTCTAAAATATCCTTGCGTTTTTATTTAATAATAAATGTTAGGAAAGAATTGTGGACTTCGAGGGTACAAGTACAAAAGACACACTGCCTGATAGCACATCATCACCTCATGCTGTTTATTCAAGCACATTTGCTATGCCCACTACGCGTAATGATCTGTCAACTGTTGGGGGTGCTCAGTTACTAAAAATTTCTTTACCAAAAATTTCCGGTGATTATATAGAATGGATTTCATTCCGCGATATATATATATATATATATATATATATATATATATATATATATATATATATATATATATATATATATATATATATCTAGTGCATGATAATACTTCTTTGTCGAAAATTCAAAAATTCTACTATTTGAAGGGCTCAATATTTGGAGAAGCAGCTAATTTAATAATAACTATTTCTGTGACTGAATCCAATTATGATTCCGCTTGGGATATACTTAATCGTAGGTATCATAACAAACGGTTAATTGTTGATACACTAACCAAAAAATTATTTAATCTACCTAAATCGGAAGGTAATTTTCAAGGAATACGGAAAATCCTTATATTACGCAGGAATGCATTTCTTCACTTACCAATCTTGAAGTCGATACCAAAAATTGGGATCCACTTTTAATTCACTAAATTCAAATTCAAAAGCTTGATGTTCAAACAAGGAAAGATTGGGAAAATTCATTAAAATCGTCGACTGAGATTCCAGTTTTCAGCGACATGGTGTTGTTCCTTGAAAAAACTTTTCGTACACTTAAATCTATTGGTGAAGATTCAATGCCAATCAGATCCAATAAAACTAATTCTTCTAAATATAAAAAACCAAATTTTCATTCTAATAATATAGTGCAGCAACAACTTTGCGTTTATTATGAAAAACCGCATTTTGTATAGAAATACTATAAGTTCTTAGCATTATCTTCAAAATTAAGGAACGATTTTGTATTAGACAAAAGACTTTTTCGCAATTGCTTATTTTCAGGACACAATTGCCAGGAGTGGAAATCTCTTTATAGGTGCAATGTGTGTAAAAAGCAACATCACTCCCTATTACATAGTGAAGATTACTTAGTAACCAAAGATAGATCTATCAATAACCATAACCTTAATTTCTGTACTCAGTCCGCTGAGGCCGTGGAAGGCATTGACATTTTACCAATTGCTAATGTTTCCACAAACAGTGCCCAGGGACCTCCGCATGTACTTCTATCTACTATTCGACTCACAGTCAAGGCATTAGGAGAACAATATACTCTGAGAGCCCTACTTGATCAGGGTTCTCAAGCCACTCTGATTACAGAAAATGCTGTACAGTTTTTAAAACTAAATAAACAAAGAGTATCCTGTAAGGTTTTAGGTGTAGGTGTCACCAATGAAACATTGTGCCGCAGTAGTGTAACTTTAAACTTACTATCAGTTAATAAACCTGTATTGACCTGCAATGCACTGGTGTTATCAAGCCTATCTTCTTACGTTCCAAAATCTCACGGATTTAAAATACAAATAAAAAAAAGTAGGAATTGACTACCTTGCGGATCCACATTATAATGACACGGATCCCATTGATTTGATTCTGGGTTCAGATGTTTTTAGTAAAGTTGTACTCCCTGGTCAATCATTTATTTGTGACGATCTGTTTTACCAAAATACATACTATGGTTGGGTTTTTTCCGGCCCAACCAAAAAATTAATACTCAAAGCGGGGTTGTTAACAATTTAAATTTAGAAAATTTACTTCGTTCTTTTTGGGAACAGGAAGAAATTGTTCCAAAACGAAAATTACGGATGAAGAAGAACAAGTTGAGAATTATTTTCAGTTTCGGTGTACCGGTTCCAAGTTACGGTTTCGATTTAGATTTCGGTTTTTGTTTTTCCAAATTTTTTAAATAACTAAACATATTCAGGAAAAGTGGGAAACGTAATTTAAACATTGTTTTCAGCTGAGATACGATCTGATTTGCAAAAGAGATCAAAGAAGCGAACCTTTAACAAGAGCAACACGAATACATCGGTAAATATTCGTAAAATTCATAAGGAGAAAAATTTTGTACAATTTCCATCCATAAAAGCCAAAGAAATTAAATTTCAACAATTCAGTGAACTGCAATATCTGCCTTATACTTGAAATGTTCGAACTTGTCGAACTTGCACTTCATTTTTCGTATTTTTTTAAGTAGTTACTGAGATATTAATAATTTGAAACTTGCATTACCATTGTTTTTTATTACCTTATTATAATTTTTTAATCCTTAATGTATATGTACGTTCAAAATTGAGCTGTTTGGATAAATCACTCAAAAATCCATTAAAAGACCTATAAATGGAATTCTATTGAATAGATCCTTTAAAAGAATTTATACAATATTCAAATTAACTTTTCAAAATTTGTCCCACTTTACCCCAAGCTCCCCTATATACTTTACTAATACAATAAATAAATACATTACCTCACATCACAGCTATTCAAGAACCATGGGTGTATAACAGACGCATCTGTGGTCTTAGTGAACTACGTGGTGAAACCATACTATACGATGAGCAAGCCGCAAGGCCTAGAAGCTCGAAACACTTTGCTGTCACCAAGTTAACCCAATTCTGTGGGCAAGACCTGGTGGCAGCAAAAGTGAGCTATGAAAGCGATAGTGGATGGAAACATCTGATTGTCGCCTCAGGCTACTTCCCCTATGACTCACTACTGCCTCCTCCGCCAAAGGCAATTGTTGAGCTCATAGAGTACTGTGATCTTAAGGAGACCGGCCTTATTCTTTGCTGTGACGCTAATGCTCAACACACTGTGTGGGGCAGTAGTAAATGCAACGCGCGAGGTACCAGACTCCTTGACTTCATCATGACCTCCAATCTGAACATTCACAACACTGGTAATAAACACACTTTTGTGACTGCTAGAAGACAGGAAGTGATTGACCTTACTTTGTCTAACTGTAGACTGGGAGAGCCAATCTTTAACTGGAAGGTTCTTAAAGAAGATTCTTTATCGGACCACAGGTATATCGAGTTTCATACTGACCGAGAGGTGCTGCCCTCTATGACGGTAAGAAACCCTAGAAAAACGAACTGGGCACGCTTCAGACATGAACTTGAGAATTCCCTCAATATTCCTGTCAGAATTCGTACCAAAGAAAGTATTGAGACGTCCGTTCAAGTTATGAACGATGTCATAAATTCTAGTTTTGTACGAACATGTCCGGTACGAAAAACGTTATCTAGACCTCCCGTTCCTTGGTGGAACGCTTGTCTTGAAACCTTGCGCAAGGATTCCAGAAAGCTTCTAAATAGGGCCCTAAGGAGCAACTTAGACTCTGACTGGTTTCTTTATCGAGCTAAGCAGAAAGAGTATAAGAAACGAATTCGTAAATCGAAAAGTGTTTCCTATAAAGACTTCTGCAGTAGCATCGAATCCTGCAGTGAGACTAGCAGATTGGTCAAGTTTCTTAAAAGAGACCGAACTGCTTGACTGGACTCACTGCGGAGACCTGATGACTCGTATACTGAGTCTAAGACAGAGGCACTCAGTGTCCTAGTTGAGACTCACTTTCCGAGAAATCAAATCCACATAGGGACACTTTGTAATCCCAGCACTGGGGACTGCAATAACAACTCTAATGTGACAAAACATGACTGGCAGGTTGCCAGATTGGTTGTATACGATGAAGCTATCCAATACGCAGTGGCCTCTTTTGATGGCTTCAAGTCACCTGGACCGGATGGCATCTACCCAGTCATGCTACAGGAAGGTATAACCCAATTGCTACCATGCCTAAAGAAGATCTTTAGAGCAAGTCTCGCATGGGCATACATTCCGACATCCTGGCGTTTAGTTAAAGTAGCCTTCATTCCTAAAGTTGGAAGAGAAGACTATTCCATAGCCAAGAGCTTCAGACCCATTAGTATGATGTCCTTCATACTAAAGTGTCTAGAAAGACTAGTTGAGCTGCACATCAGAAAACATCGCTGTCAAGGTACCCACTATCATCAAGACAACATGCCTACCAACGTGGAAAATCCTGTGAAACAGCATTGCAACATCTGGTTGGCCGGATCGAGCATGCTTTTCAGAGGAAGATGTACGTGATGGGCATATTTGTTGACATCGAGGGTGCTTTTGATAATGCGACTTTTGATGGAATGTGTGACGCAGCTAGAAGGCATGGAATAGATGAAACATTGGTCAAATGGCTAAGGTCAATGCTAACGTTTAGGACCATCACTTCGGAGGCGGAGTGCGGTCAGTATATTATGGCAGGGGTGAATAGAGGTTGTCCTCAAGGAGGCGTTCTCTCCCCCTTGCTCTGGTGTATGCTGGTTGACTCTCTAGTCAACGATCTCGATGGACCAGGTGTCTATTCCCAGGCCTATGCAGATGATGTTGCCATTCTTGCCACAGGCTTTTCCCTCAATGAGGTCTGTGTTAAAACACAAAACTCGTTGAACCGAATTGACAGCTGGTGTACTGCAAACGGACTTTCCGTCAACCCTCACAAAACAGGGATTGTTCTCTTCACTAGAAAAAGAATAATGACAGGATTATCTCTACCAGTACTTAAGGGTGTCACTATTCCTCTGTCTAACGAAGTAAAATATCTGGGCTTAACTCTAGATAGTAAACTACTTTGGACAAAACATGTTGAAAATAAAATTTCGAGAGCATTGAATGCCTTCTGGCAATGCAGAGGAATTTTTGGGAAGACATGGGGACTATCGCCGAGCAAAACCTTATGGATTTACACGGCAATGATACGACCGATGATATCATATGCATCGGTAGTCTGGTGGAACAAGCTGTCCCGAAAATGCGTGACAACTAGTCTTGCCAAGATTCAGAGAACCGTGTGTCTGGGTGTTACGGGTGCCTTTCCCACTACACCTGGTCCAGCACTGAATGCAATCTTAAACCTACCACCACTTGACATCTTCATCAGAGGCGAAGCCATGAAAGGCTGCTGGAGACTAAAACGAGGTGGTTTCTGGTTTAATGTTCCCTGGAATATCTCTGACATTGCACTTGACACTCCATTAGACACCTGTCTACTGGAGATGCCCTCTGATGCAATGATAACAGAAATATTACCAAGACGAAATTTTGAGGTCTGCCAACCTGACATTCAAGACTGGCTAACGCCTGACTGTGAGCCAAGTAGAGGGACACACCGCATTTTCACAGACGGCTCCAGAACCGATCAGGGATCTGGTGCTGGAGTGTTTGTGAAACCGGATGACCGCAGACTTCACTTCGCCTTAGGCGACAATGCCTCGGTATTTCAAGCCGAAGTCTATGCTATACTTATGGCTATGGACTACATTGCGGATAATAGATGGCAGAACAGGGCTATATCAGTATGCAGCTAGTCAGGCTGCTCTTATGGCTTTGAACAACCAGGTCATCACATCCAAAATTGTACGTCAATGCAGATCACGTCTCAATTGTGTTGGTAAATACAATACACTGAAACTGATTTGGGTGCCGGGCCATAAAGGAGTTTCGGGCAATGAAACATCTGACGAACTAGCACGTGCTGGATCTGAGGATAATCCATTTGGACCAGAACCTGTGCTTGGACTACCTGCATCTACGGGAAAATTCGTCATCAGCTCTTGGGTCGCCTCCGCACACAAGAGCAGATGGCTGAATGAGACGAAATGCAGATTCTCCAAGCTCATGACACCGACGATAACCAAAAGATCGGCCTCGTTTCTACTTTCTTTAAGTAGAAAGGAGTGCAGAAAACTGACGGGACTTCTAACGGGACACAACGCATGTGAAAAACACATGAACGCAATCGGCCTGGCCGAAAGCGCCTTATGTTCTGCCTGCTACGAAGAAACTGGCACCACAGAGCACTATCTCTGTGACTGTCCAGCATTTTCTAGAATTAGAAGGCAGATCTTTGGCACAGACGTGATGAGAGAGGATCAGCTTCACTCTCTATCACACAATAGCCTTCTTAGATTCAATAATGAATCTAAGAAGTATCATTAAAAACCAGGGAACTGGGTCACAGCACAATGGATATAACCCTGTCTGAGTGCTGTGGCTCTATTTTTTATCCCACATTAAAAAAAAAAAAAAAAAAAAAAAATACAATAAATAAAAAAACCAACATCATTAAAATTTGAATCATTTTTTTAATAAAAAATTGTGCTTGAAGTTGCTGGTGTTTTGTTGTTAATTCGATTTACCGCTACACAAATTAATGAAAAAAAAAAAAAAATTTTTAGACCAAAAACCATTGTTTTACTAATACAATAAATAAAAAACCAACATCATTAAAATTTGAATCATTTTTTAACAAAAAATTGTGCTTGGAGTTGCTGGTGTTTTTTTGTTAATTCGATTTACCGCTACAAAAATTAATGAAAAAAAAAGTTGGAAAGGTTAGATCACATGGGAAATTTTAAAGTAGGTGTTATTATGATAGTAAGGATTATCAAAATTATAGTCGGTCTAAGCCGACTACAAATACCCTACACATATGTGTGGTTACCATTCAAAGTGGTATATAGGTAACCAGGGTATACGAATCCTGACAATAACTACAAACTTTCCATCCCTGAAGAATTTGTTTCATTTTATACCCATATTTATAAATGGGGAGGTGTACCGAATTTCGATTTCGTGGGAAAACATAATTTTCATGTATTTGAACATAATTTCAATATATATTTGACCAAAAAAGTTTACCTAAGCACGTATACACACTCAGAAAAAAAACTGTCGTTTTGGGGTGTTTTTCGACAGTTTTCAGTGCTGAAATGGAACCCACAGTAAGTTACTTGTGTACTTGTTAATCCAGATGTTCGAAAAATTAACTATCGCATGCAAATTATTCGAGGTAAAAAAAAGTTGCTGAAGCGTTGCTGAACTGCGTTGCTAACTTCACCACGGTATTTAATGACACGTTCGTGACCGCGAAACACTTCTACTTCTCATTGCTTCTGAATTAGAAAATAAAAACGAAATTAAAAATTGAATTAAATTTTAATTGAATTAAATTTGAATTAAATTATAATTTTCTGTTTTAATTTTTCGTTAAATACATATATATATATATGGTATTCTATTGAATAGATCCTTTAAAAGAATTTATACAATATTCAAATTAACTTTTCAAAATTTGTCCCACTTTACCCCAAGCTCCCCTATATATTTTACTAATACAATAAATAAAAAACCAACATCATTAAAATTTGAATCATTTTTATACCCTACACCTATGAGGTACAGGGTATATTAACTTTGTGCATATATTGTAACGCCCCTTAGGAGGCGTGTCCGGTATGGAGAAGTATATATATTCTTGATCAGCATCACTACCCGAGTCCGTTTAGCCATGTCCGTCTGTCTGTCTGTCTGTCTGTCTTGCTGTCTTGCTGTCCGAATACAGAATAACTTGAGAAATACTGATCAGAATGCGATGAAATTTCGTCTCAATATATTTTAGACAAAAGAAGGAACTGAGTTTGAAAATGAGCCAAATCGGTCAACGGACACGCCCACCTCCCATACAAGTCGCTTTTATATAATTCTTTCGGAACTAATAACTCGAAAAGTATTCAAGGTATAGTTATAAAATTTAAAAGGTATTGTTATAATTTACCTATAAATATGTGGTCCAAAAATGGGCGTGATCCGCCCACTTTTTTTTCAAATTATTTCAAATAAAAAACCAACATCATTAAAATTTGAATCATTTTTATACCCTACACCTATGAGGTACAGGGTATATTAACTTTGTGCATATATTGTAACGCCGCTTAGGAGGCGTGTCCGGTATGGAGAAGTATATATATTCTTGATCAGCATCACTACCCGAGTCCGTTTAGCCATGTCCGTCTGTCTGCCTGTCTGTCTGTCTGTCTGTCCGTCTTGCTGTCTTGCTGTCTTGCTGTCTTGCTGTCCGAATACAGAATAACTTGAGAAATACTGATCAGAATGCGATGAAATTTCGTCTCAATATATTTTAGACAAAAGTAGGAACTGAGTTTGAAAATGAAATAGTGGAAATATGATCCGTAAATTATTAAAATCAAATCTATGAAATATTAGCCTTTCAAAATTTTAAATATAGGCGTGGTCCGCCCAATTATATTATTCTTTTTTTTTTTTAGTTGTTTATACTTTTGTATAAATTTTTTAATTTATGGGGATATAAGACGTAAATTTCTGATTTATGAATAATATTCTGAGGGTGGGGAGGTTCAGCATAATTAAAAACTTTAAAATTAAGGTATGCAATTAAATATCCCACATTAATATCCTCACCAAAGGTGTAGGGTATTCCATAGTCGGGCCCGACGGACTATAAAAATCCGCCCCATGTGACCGAACTTACCCATGTGACCTAACTTTCCCAACTCGTTTTAATAAAAAATTGTGCTTAAGTTGCTGGTGTTTTGTTGTTAATTCGATTTACCGCTACACAAATTAATGAAAAAACGAGTTGGGAAAGTTAGGTCACATGGGTAAGTTCGGTCACATGGGGCGGATTTTTATAGTCGGTCGGGCCCGACTATGGAATACCCTACACCTTTGGTGGGAATGCTTACCCTCAGAAAATTATTCATATATCAGAAATTTACGTCTTATATCCCCATAAATTAAAAATTTATATAAAGTATAAAAAACTTAAAAAAAAAATTGAAAAATAAATATAGGCGGACCACGCCTATATTTAAAATTTTGAAAGGCTAATATTTCATAGATTTGATTTTAATAATTTACGGATCAATTTTCGACTATGAAAACCCGGGAAATAATGAAAAAAAAATGTGGGCGGATCACGCCCATTTTTGGACCACATATTTTTAGGTGAATTCTAACAATACCTTTTAAATTTTAAAACTATACCTTGAATACTTTTCGAGTTATTAGTTCCGAAAGAGTTATATAAAAGTGACTTGTATGGGAGGTGGGCGTGTCCGTTGACCGATTTGGCTGATTTTCAAACTCAGTTCCTACTTTTGGCTAAAATATATTGAGACGAAATTTCATCGCATTCTGATCAGTATTTCCCAAGTTATTCTGTATTCGGGCAGCAAGACAGCAAGACGGACAGACAGACAGACGGACATGGCTAAACGGACTCGGGTAGTGATGCTGATCAAGAATATATATACTTTTCCATACCGGACACGCCTCCTAAGGGGCGTTACAATATATGCACAAAGTTAATATACCCTGTACCTCATAGGTGTAGGGTATAAAAACAATTTTTAGACCAAAAACCGTTGTTTTACTAATACAATAAATAAAAAACCAACATCATTAAAATTTGAATCATTTTTTATCAAAAAATTGTGCTTGGAGTTGCTGGTGTTTTGTTGTTAATTCGATTTACCGCTACACAAATTAATGAAAAAAAAAAACAAATTTTAGACCAAAGACCGTTGTTATATCGTCAATCTTCCATTAAGATCAGTTCTTATAAATAATGCCATTGCTTTTAAGCGACTTCAGCATTTAGAGTGATCATTTCGTAAGCGGCCATCGTTTAATGAAAAATACAAAACTTTCATGCTTGAATATGAAAAATGAGATCATATGACCAAAGTTGGTACATATCCTGGTGATATTCGCAAATTTTCTTATTTTTTGCCACACCATGGTGTTTTCAAAGATGACAGTACCACTACGAAGCTAAGGGTCGTTTTTGATAGCAGTAGTAAAATGTTTGGTCAAACCTCTATCAATGAAGAATTGTGTCCTGGGACGGTGTTGCAAAACGACTTGCCTCAGATTATAACTCGTTGGCGTCGACATCAGTTTGCATTTAGCGCGGACATCGAGAAGATGTTCCGTCAAATTCAAGTTGCAGCTGAGCACCAGTCTTTTCAACAAATTTTGTGGCGTTACAAGGACTCAGATGAAATTTCTATTTACACACTTAACACTGTTACTTATGGCACTACGTCGGCTCCATATCTTTCGATTAGAGTCCTTCGTCAGTTAGCTAACGACTACATGTCAGCATTTCCCCATGCAGCAAATGTTTTGATTACTGATTCTTATGTTGACGATGTCATCTCTGGCTCTGACACATTGTCAGGTGCGATCTCTCTATATAAAGATTTATGCACTATGTTGAAAAAGGGTGAACTTATACTGAAAAAATGGATATCCAATTCGCCTGAATTAATACAAGAAATTCCACCAGATTTTAGAGAAAATTCTGTTACATTAGATTTCAATCATGACAGTATTGTGAAAGCTTTTGGTGTTCAGTGGAATACTAGTTTGGATGCGTTTTCATTTAAAGTAAATCTAGACCCACCTGGCATTATTACCAAAAGGTCAATTTTATCTGACTCTGCTCGCCTTTTTGACCCACTGGATTGGTTAACTCCTTCAACAGTTATGGCAAAAATATTGTATCAAAAATTGTGGTTAGCCGGATTAGGCTGGGACGAAGAAGTTCCGTTTGAAATACGAATGGATCGGCTAAAATATAGAGCATCCTTGGAGATATTTCAAGAATTACAAATTCCTCGATGGATTAGATATCGTACACACTTTACCCTTGAATTGCATTGCTTTTGTGATGCATCACAAGTTGCATATGCAGCCGTCGTGTACGCACGAGTTACTTCGGAAAACGAAGTGTTTGTCAACATTTTGCAAGCGAAGTCAAAGGTGGCCCCCGTAAAAATGAAAACTGTACCCAAACTGGAGCTTTGTGCTGCCACATTGCTAGTGAAGCTCGTGTTAGCAGTTAAAGAATCTCTATGTCAAAATAATATTGTAAATATTACGTATTGGAGTGACAGCTCTACAGTATTAAGTTGGATCAGACAACCGCCCGCTCGTTGGAGTGTATACGTAGCCAATCGTGTTGGAGAAATTCAGCGCCACACAAACGTGATTCAGTGGAAATATGTTCCTTCTGCTCAAAATCCAGCAGACTGTGCTTCGCGTGAATTAATGCCGGACGATTTAAAACATAATTCTATGTGGTGGCAGGGTCCCACATTCTTAAAATTTCCTTCTTCTTCTTGGCCAGAACCATTAAAAAATTTTCAAACCTAATTAGAGGAACGAAAAACTAAAATTGTATCGCATATTTTAAATCAATTGTCAAATCCAGATATATGTCTTAAATTTTCTTCACTGAATAAATTGCTTCGCGTCTGTTCTCTATGTTATAGATTTGCTAGCAACTGCACGAAGAAAAAAGAGTTGAGAGAAACAGGGTCAATTACCGCTAAAACAACTAGAAATACATTGCATTTACTTATCATAATTCTTCAAAAAATAGACTTTCAGTTTGAATATGAAAAGATAAAATGTAACAACGAAATTAAGAACTAACATTTACTTAAACTCATGCCGAGATTGCAGATTTACCTTTCGATATTAAGCATCCGATGCTATTGGCAAAACACAATCCTTTATCTAAACTTATAATTTTAGATGCACATGAGCGCATATTACATGGTGGTATTACTCTCACAATGGCCTACGTAAATCGTAAATTTTGGATAATTTCGGGTACACAAATAGCTAAGAAAACAATAAGCTCTTGCATAATTTGTTTTAAATATGCGGCAAAAACGTCCAATCACATTTTGGGAAATTTGCCATATGTTCGAGTTAATATCACACGTCCTTTCAAGCACAGCGGCGTTGACTACGCTGGTCCAATTTCGTTGAAAAATTCAACTCTCAGATCAGCAGTCATTTCAAAGGGCTACATATGTTTATTTGTGTGTATGGTCACTAAAGCCATACACTTAGAAGTCGTTTCGGATATGACCACGATTGCGTTCTTAGCCGCTTTTCGAAGATTCGTGTCGCGAAGAGGTAGTTGCACTGACATATATTCAGATTGTGGCACAAATTTTGTTGGTGGCTCTAAAGAATTAAAATTTCTTTACAACAGAAGCAAATCGTCTTTACCAAAAGAATTGCTTGATAGCCTTTCAATTGCTGGCACCGATTGGCAATTTATTCCTCCCGCTTTCCCAAATTTCGGTGGTCTTTGGGAAGCAGGAGTGAAATCTGTGAAATATCATTTAAAACTTGTAATGGGCGATCGAATTTTGAGTTTCGAAGAACTTACTACACTACTATGACAAATGAAAGTTGTCTAAATTCACAACCACTTTGTCCGCTGTCGTCAGATCCTCGAGACACCGATGCTTTGACTCCGGCTCATTTTTTAATAGGAGAGCCTACTAGCTGCTTACCGGAAGAAAGCCTACTGGATGCAAATGTCAACCATCTCAATCGTTGGAAGGTGATCGAGAAATTAAAACAACATTTCTGGAAACGCTGGCTAGCAGAATATCTGAAACGTTTGCAGGCGCGTCCTAAGTGGCTTACACAAAAACCTGATGCTAAAATAGGAGAGTTGGTTCTCGTCGCAGATGAGCGATATGCACCTGGACAATGGATTTTAGGACGTATTCAAGAAATTCATCCTGGAGGAGACGGACGCGTCCGAGTAGTTTCTATTTTTACAAAAAATAAAATTATAAAACGATCAATTAATAAAATTTGTCTTCTCCCCACAGATACAATTCATTCTAATGACTTTGATCTTGATGCTGATAAAGAGACGGATCCTACAGAATCGCGCTGTGGGTCGGAGCATAGCGGAGTCTTCGTGCGACTCGACTAAAATACTCCCCACGATAGGCCGTATTGTTGGGTTTGGATCAAGAACAGTCGTTCTTAGGGGGGAGAATGTTCGAGATACTATATTATAAGATATTAAAATTATATTACTACTTTAATTTCAATTATAAATAATTTGTTATTCAATGTTTTGTATTTATACGGTATTATCTCTATACTAATTGTTAACTTAATTTCTATCACTAAGCTCTATAGGCATTCAAACTGGTTTTCAATAGCATCAAGTGTCTGTCTCCACTACCTGTGCTTAGCACCCACAACTTGCTTACTTAGTGGTAGCGCTCACTTATCTATTGTTATCTATTAATATATTTTGGTCTCTTTTCTAATTACTTGCCTTGTTAAACATATGAAACAAGTAGTTGCAAAACCTGTAATATATGAGTATTTTATGTAAAACTCTGATCTTTTTGCTTGATCGACTTTTGCTTTGGCACATCTCGGTCACTTTGAGATTACACGAGCATTGGGTAACAACATATTTTAATAAACTGAATTTTAATTATATATTTTCTTTTTCTAATTTTTCATTTTTTTGTGTGTTTAACAAAAGGTTCAAAAAATAAACTTTTTATTGAACCATTAGTGAACACATATTGTTATGAAAAAAAAAAATTATAATTATTTAAAATGATAAAATTTGTATATTTTAGTAATTAAAAATAATAAGCAATATAAATGGGTCCGTTAAAACCAATCTAAAATAATCAAACTCTTAAAAAGACATTTAAATTTCCCGGAATTTCTAAAAATTCAACACTAAAAGCCCCGCTCTTTTCTGCGTTGCAATCCCCGCTCACTTCTGCCCGTAGATACCCCTCGCCTAGCACTCGATTGCCCGTGCAGACAGCCGCGGGCAGGCGAGTTGGGCATCCCTAATTTAGATGAATGAATATAGTAAGAAATAACATCCTTAGGTCTAACGATTTTATTACAGCTCAATTTGTGCAAACTAGGTATTGCGAATAATAAAAAGATTTCAATTTTTCAAATGACTTAGAATAAATCATTCATGGTACAGGTACTTTTTAATAAAATTTTAATTTCTATATATACGTCCGTAAAAAAATATATAAATTATTCTATTGTTTAACATCATTACCGAAAGTCACTACAATTGCGAATCTCTATCTTAAAAAATGGGAAGAAATAAAAAATAAATGCCTAATTTGCAAAAAAAACATTGAAAAACCATGCTAGAAACATTAAACGTCACTTCAAAAATCTTCATAATTACAACTGTAGAGAGAATTCTGAAAGCGAGTTCAGTTCCGATGGACCATCAAAAAAAATTAAAAAAATAAGTGTTGCGTTAGAAATGGATCGAAGTGAATATTTGAAATGTATTGGTTACACAATTATTCGTCTACATATGCCATTTAGATTTTTTGATGATGACAAATGCTATCAAAATATTTTACAACCCTGGTCGTCCGCTTTTGGTATTAAGTTCAAC
Organism: Dryomyza anilis; assembly: GCA_951804985.1. Classification (NCBI taxonomy): domain Eukaryota; kingdom Metazoa; phylum Arthropoda; class Insecta; order Diptera; family Dryomyzidae; genus Dryomyza; species Dryomyza anilis. The sequence continues at coordinate 35,743,845 of OX638135.1, forward strand.
TTCAGAAATATCGTCGATCATTTAAATATGATAAAAATTAAAGTTCGAGAAAATATTATGAATAATATTAAAACTCGTGTAATATGCTTGAAAATGGACATTGCAACGTCGAAGGACAGAAGCATAATGGGCATCAATATTCAATATATCAAAGACTTTGAAATAAATATAAATACAATTTCAATAGTTGAACTTACGGATCGTCACACAGCTCGATATCTAAAAAGTAAAATTCTGAGATGCTTAAACGATTTTGAAATTGATATGAAGCAAATTTATTCCATGACGACAGACAATGGGGCAAATGTTATAAAAACTTCACGACTTCTTCAGGAATATGAAGATGGTAAAATATGTGACAACGATGATATAGATGACAACTTCAATGATATTAACGAAAATATAAAATTAACAATGTCAGTTGTTCATTGTGCAGCACATACACTTCAGTTAGCTTCGTGGGATGTTTTGAAGCAAATAGTAACGCCTGTTGATGATTGCAGAAAAATTGTAAAATCATTGAGAAAGGTTATTCGATATGAAGAAGGTTTGTCCATGCCGATATTAGACAACACAATATAGAGCTCTACATATAATATGATTCGATCGCTAAAAGAAATCAGAGCCAGTATAGAGGATAATACTTCGTATAATTATGAAATTAATTGGGCGTTTGTGGAAAATTTCTGCGTATCGTTTAAACCTGTCTCAGATTGTACCAAAATGTTGCAAACAGAGCAGTTGGTAATGGGAGATTTCTATCGTGAATGGCTTGTTTGTGAAACAAACTTGGAGGAACTTCACCTTAACAACATTTATGCGAAAATGCTTTTAGATGCGATGAAAATAAGAAAACGGATACTGCTAGAAAATGATGCATTTCTAGCTGCTATTTACATAGATCCAAGATTTTGCTATAGGGGTTCAACATATTTAACTGAATCTCAAAAGCGCAGAGCAGTTGTAAGCATAATTTAAAATAATTTACATGCAAAAAATGACGTATTCTTTAATTTCAGGATCATATGATGACCATTTTTAAATTAATAAATGAATTTAATCCAAGTTCAGTGAGTAAACAAATATTACCAGAACCCTCCCCATCGACATCAAATCCAGAAGGCAGATATAGCAACCTAGAAGAGAAACTTTCAGCTGAAACACCATCAACATGCGAAAACGAGAATATAAGACAAAAATTAGAAAACTGTCAATACGCCGAAAGACTGCCAATTCAAAGTGACGTACTACTATACTGGAAAGCTATATATTACAAAGAAAAATCTTTGGGATATATAGCTGAAATTGCATTGTCTGTTTCAGCTACGCAAGTTTCCGTTGAACGGGCTTTTAGTGCATTACCTATAATACATACTAGGTTAAGAAATAAATTAAGTTGGGATAATTTAGAAAACTTATTATTAGTAAAATTAAATCATAATATTGTTGAACAGTTACATTTTTAATAAAAAAAAAAAAACATTAACAATACAAATGTATAAATGTATTTTCATTTAAACAATTACAGATATTCATCGAACAAAAACAACCCAAAAACGAGTTGGGAAAGTTAGGTCACATGGGTAAGTTCGGTCACATGGGGCGGATTTTTATAGTCGGTCGGGCCCGACTATGGAATACCCTACACCTTGGGTGGGGATATTAATGTGGGATATTTAATTGCATACCTTAATTTTAAAGTTTTTAATTATGCTGAACCTCCCCACCCTCAGAATATTATTCATAAATCAGAAATTTACGTCTTATATCCCCATAAATTAAAAAATTTATATGAAAGTATAAACAACTAAAAAAAATTGAAAAATATAATTGGGCGGACCACGCCTCTATTTAAAATTTTGAGAGGCTAATATTTCATAGATTTGATTTTAATAATTTACGGATCAAATTTCCACTATGAAAACCCGGGAAATAATGAAAAAAAAAAGTTGACGGATCACGCCAATTTTTGGACCACATATTTATAGGTGAATTATAACAATACCTTTTAAATTTTATAACTATACCTTGAATACTTTTCGAGTTATTAGTTCCAAAAGAGTTATGTAAAAGTGACTTGTATGGGAGGTGGGCGTGTCCGTTGACCGATTTGGTTCATTTTCAAACTCAGTTCCTACTTTTTGCTAAAATATATTGAGTCGAAATTTCATCGCATTCTGATTAGTATTTCTCAAGTTATTCTGTATTCGGACAGCAAGACAGCAAGACGGACGGACAGACAGACAGACAGACGGACATGGCTAAACGGACTCGGGTAGTGATGCTGATCAAGAATATATATACTTTTCCGTATCGGACACGCCTCCTAAGGGGCGTTACAATATATGCACAAAGTTAATATACCCTGTACCTCATAGGTGTAGGGTATAATAAAAATGTCCATGGTCATCCTAGACATGCTCGTGAGCACCTCATCCATTCTCCAGTGGACATGTCCAAAATCATTTTTATAACATTTCAAAAAATAAAAAAAAAAAATTTTGTCCAAGGTCATCATGGATATGTCCAGGAGCACCTCATCCTCCGGTGGACATGTCCAAAATCATTTTTATTACATTTCAAAAAATATTGATAAAAAAAAATTTTGTCCGAGGTCATCATGGACATGTCCAGGAGCACCTCATACTCCAGTGGACATGTCCAAAATCGTTTTAATAACATTTCAAAATATATTGAAAAAAAAAATTGTCCATGGTTATCATGGACATGTCCATGAGCACCTCATCCTCCAGTGGACGTTTCCAAAATCATTTTTATAACATTTCAAAAAATAATGAAAAAAAAAAATTTGTTAGAGGTAATCATGGACATGTCCAGGAGCACCTCATCTTCCAGTGGACATGTCAAAAATCATTTATATAACATTTCAAAAAATAATAAAAAAAAAATGTTGTTCGAGGTCATCATGGACATGTTCAAGAGCACCTCATCCTCCAGTGGACATGTCCAAAATCATTTTTATAACATTTCAAAATATAATGAAAAAAAAATGTTTGCCCAAGGTCATAACATTTTGTCCAAGGTTATAACATTTCAAAAAATAATAAAACATGAAATAATGAAACATGACATGTCCAGTAACACCTTATCCTCCAGTGAACATGTCCAAAATCATTGTTATAACATTTCAAAAAATAATAAAAAAAAAAAGTTTTACCGAGGTCATCATGGACATGTCCAGGAGCACCTCATCCTCCAGTGGACATGTCCAGTGGACATGTTCAGTGGATATGTCCAAAATTTCAAAAAATAATGAAAACAAAAAATGTCTTCATGTACATGTCCAGGACATGGCTAGGAGCACCTCATCCTCCAGTGGACATGTCCAAAATGATTTCTATAACATTTCCAAAAATAATGAAAAAAAATATGTTGTCCGAGGTCATCATGGACATGTCCAGGAGCACCTCATCCTCCAGTGGACATGTCCAAAATCATTTTTATAATATTTCAAAAAATAATGAAAAAAATAAATTTTCCAAGGTCATCATGGACATGTCCAGGAGCACCTCATCCTCCAGTGGAGATGTCCAGTGGACATGTCCAGTGGATATGTCCAAAATTTCAAAAAATAATGAAAACAAAAAATGTCTTCATGTACATGTCCAGGACATGGCTAGGAGCACCTCATCCTCCAGTGGACATGTCCAAAATCATTTTTATAACATTTCAAAAAATAATAAAAAAATAAAAAAAAATTTGTCCGAGGTCATCATGGACATGTCCAGGAGCACCTCATCCTCCAGTGGACATGTCCAAAATCATTTTTATAATATTTCAAAAAAAAAATGAAAAAAATAAATTTTCCAAGGTCATCATGGACATGTCCAGGAGCACCTCATCCTCCAGTGGACATGGCCAAAACCATTTTTATAACATTTCAAAAAATAATGGAAAAAAAAAATGTTTTTTTGTCCAAGGTAATCATGGACATGTCCATGAGCACCTCATCCTCTAGTGGACATGTCCAAAATCATTTTTATAACATTTCAAAAATAATGAAAAAAAAAATTGTTTTTGTCCAAGGTCATCCTGGACATATCCAGGAGCACCTCATCGTTCAATGGACATGTCGAAACCATTGCTTACATATCATTCAGCAACAATCGGATATGTCCATTATCTCATTTGTCCTTATATTTTTCTAATCATTTTATCATCATTTTTCTCATCATTTTTCTCATCCTTTTTTTTATCTTTATCATCTTTTTTCTCATCATTTATTTTCTTCTTCAAATGATGAGAATTCGCTACGTTCTGCTTTTTTCTCATCATTTAATGATGAGAAAAATTGAAGATACAAATTATTTTCATCATCAATGATGAGTAGTTGAAGATGAGAATTATTTCGATCATTGACCGATATATTTATTTTCATCAATGATGAAAAAAGATATTTATCAGTAGTGAGCAAACATATAAATTGAGCGATGAGAATAAAAAAAACATCTTCGAACCCTGCCACAGACCCTTTTGCGAAAAATATGGTTATCTAAAAAGTTAGTTTTTATTTCAAGGGTTTGGGTTTGGTAGGGTGAGTTTTTGGTGGCATGTGAAGCTCTCTGTTCTGCTAGACGTGATAATTTTAATTTTAATTGTTTGACTTTTAACCTGTGAAATACATTTAAAACACCATTTTGACGCCCTTGTAATTGATATATATGGGGTTACAGGTGTTGTATTTTAAAAGGTCCTTCTTCTAGGACTTTAACTTGATCCTATTTATACTTACTGAGTCCTTTTTACTTTCTTTATATTATTTAAAACAACCGAGTCTTTTTACTTCAAGACACTTTATTTCGCTTTAAAAGTTGGTTACACTTATACTTAACACTTATTTGTAGACAGTTCAGCTTATCGAAAACAATTGATTCTTAGTCTATACTTAACTTCTACTTAACACCTCGTATTCTTATAATTTCACAATAAATTGAGTAATTTCATCATGCTAAAATAACTTAGTCAGCGTATTTATAATTTCACAATAAATTGAGTACTTTCATCATTCTAAAATAACTAAGTCAGCGTTTATCTGAGTGACCTATTTAACGTGGGCGTGTATACCTGTGCTATGTTAAGCGGTGTGCGCCAATACAATTAAATGCTGTTTGTGTTTAACATGCATAATGCTTAACCCTAAAACTATGCCGTAAAGAAAAATATACTGATTATGTTATATTGTGGATCATAAGCACGCTGTAAGTTCCACGATTATGATACACAACAGTGGATCATATGTAAGTTGTGAACTCTACGATTATGATACACAACATACCTCCCCCCTTATTGAAAAAAAAAAATATTATTATTAAGAAGAATAATAGTTTTTTTTTTTGTATTATTTTAATTATTTCTGAAGAGAAAATTATTATTAAAAAGAATAATAGTTTTTTCTTTTTACATTGTTTTATGTGGTATAAATTACGTTAAGTTCTATTAGTTATGAAGTTATGATCTTTACTTATATAATATTTAATGGATATTTGTAAATTAAGAGTTGTAATTTCCAGTTATATATAATAAAAACCTGGTCCCGATGTTTTCGTTGCTGACTGCTGTTGTTCTGCGGTAGTAGTTCGATGCGTTGTCGTTGTTTCTGACGTATTGGCTTCTATTTCATGTGACTTCGTTCGTTGGCTTGCTATGGGTGTTGTGGTGTTTGGTTTCTGCGTTGTTGATTTCCGCAATGAACCGATTTTTTCGAGTGGGGATTTCTTGCTGGGAAATGTATTTGACACCATTTCAAGGTTTTTCTTAGCCGCTTCTACATCTATTGTTGCTATTGGTGATTTATTTGTATTAAATTCATCGGCTTTTATTGTTGCTTTATTTTTAATTGTCGAGTAGTAATGTATGTATAATACATATGCCGCTATTATTATTATTAGTATCAGCATTAATATGCCGTACGACATACCGGTTTTCGTTATTTCATTTTGACGATTAAGTAATTCTTTGCGTTCCTGGTTATCAGTTAATTGTAGTAATATTTCGTCGAAATCACGATGCCCATCTCTTAATGCTGCTCTTATTTTGCTGTGATCTGACACCAAGATCGGTAACGATGTTTGTGATATATTTGAATATGATAATGATGACCAATTGCCTTGTAAATTTTCTATCATAACCGTATGTTCTTCCTTCTTGTATGTTATATTCCTAATGCTTTGATGTGTAAACTCGTATGGCAGTATCATTTCTTTGTTGTGTATGTTGCAAGCTTCATTTATGGACATCCAACCCAGGCCGGATAGTGTCAATGTGGCTATAGTTGACCCACAAACTGCTTCGAAAAAGGCTGGTGTATTGAATTTATACAACCATGTGTTTGGTGTCCATAGTTTAACTACTAGGCCAGAACTCCTTTTGATTGCAACATGTTCACAGGTATCTTTAATATCTGTTCTGTGTTGAATCAGCGCGACTTCACATAGTGTGTTGCTAGTTGTTAGCATGGTTCTTGGACGTTTGCATAGTGTAATTTCTTTGTCCGTATGTTGGCTAACCAAAATGCATTTGCTGTGATCTTCATTCGATAGACCTATGTATTTGGTCCGGTCTTCTGCTTCTGATATGTAGTCATATGTTGTTTTAACCAATGCATCCCATTCTTCATTAATATTTGTGGGTATTGGGTAAATTCTATATAATGTGAACAACAAATCATCAGGTAGTGGTGTCTTGATGACTATTATTAGGCCGTCTGTGTCTGGGAAAACTCGTACTGTTGATGCACGGTGCATTTCGAATGATTTTTGTATGAACCACTTCGCCTTTCCTCTTAACGTGAGACTAGTCAGCATTTCATCTAACTCGCTCTGGTCTATAATTGTCGGGTGTAATCGTCCCTTGTATAGATCATCTATGATTGCCATTTCCATCTGCTGTTGTCCTTGAATTTCGATTAGGTTTGCATTAATTGTAGATTGAATTTCCAAGGTATCCATCATGAATAGTAAATGACTAACTTGTTGGTTTATTTTTTCATTTATGTATTTTTGTGTTCTTATTGTTATGTTTAACACATTTTGTAGATTTTCGACTTCCTTCAAGGAATTCAGTAAGGGTTCTGCTATCTTGTTATAATTTGATGAAATCACCGTAATTTGTCTTTTCATTATTTCGTATGTTTTATGTTCATTTTCATCAATATTATTCAGGTGTTTATAGATAGTTTCTCTTTCATTATTGTCCATCAGTCCAAAAGCCCAGTTGAATCCTTCTCCAATGAAATTGAGTGATCTCTTTTGTCGGTTACTCTTTATTGTGCGCTTAATAATTTCTTCATTTTTCTGTAGTGTGGCTATTATTGCCGTGGTCTCCCGTGTTGCTGCTATACATGATCTTTTTATGCTGAGTCCGTTTACATTGGTGCTCATTTGTTCGCACATTGTGTTTGCCGTGATTATGTATTTGTTTGTCAGCTCCAGGAAATCGTTCAGTTGTAGCGGTTTAAACTTGGCTACTATCGTCCATTCATCATTGTAGAACAAAGCATCGGTTGTCTTCTCAAAGAATAATCTTGTATCATTAATTGATGTCTGTGTGATGTTGACTGCTTCATTGGCTGCCAGCATCAGGACCAGTGTGACAATTCTAATCATTATATTGGTTTCGCTCTTTATTGCCTATCGTAAAGAGAAAGAGAAGAAATTCCATTTTTTTTTTTTTTTTTACATATTTAATGGAATCTTTGATCATATCATATAGTTTTCTTATAAATATTTCTTATTTTACCTTAATACATCCTGTTAAGGCTATGGCCATAATTATACCTTAATTAGTTATAATAGTTAATTTACATATGTGTCAACATTTACTATATGATTTTGTTTAGAAACATATATGTTTGGATATGTTTCTGCATTATTGCAATACAAATTGTTTTATTTAGAGTCCCAGTAGTACAAGGTTAAATGCTAGTCATATTCAACAATACTCAGCTATTTACTCATGCACCAACTAATAATTTTTTTTTAAATATTAAGAAATAAGCGCGCGCGACTTCTTAGCATTACATAAATGTATTTGCTATATTAAGTTGTTAAATATTTATTAACAACTTAAATATTTATTAACAACTTATTTATTTTCATTACCGTGTAATGATGAATTTAAAACGTTTGTTAGTTTGCTATATTAACGCATATCTGCATTAATATATTTAGTTTCATGAATGAAAATTATGTTAATGATAAAAAATATTAGGCAGTTTTGTCGCTGCACTACCGTATCTCGTTTCAGTTCCAGTACGTTAGTGGCTTCTGCCTGTAAAGTGCTGAAGTGCATTTAATCGTTTAGCATATGAATATATTCAAGCCTTCTATATTAATATGAGCTGGGAGCATTGCGCTCTATGCAATGAATCTTTTTGTTTAAAATGCCATTGAGGTAGGTACTGACCTATCACAATTTTAATGACAACGTAATTTTTATACCTTGCAAATTCGTACCTCAAATAATAATTTGATTTTTTTATTTGTTTATATTCAATGCTTGTCATCTTCAATTAATACATAGCTATTTTTCTCTGCGATTTGTATTTTGGCAATATTACATGAAATTTTTTGGATTTTATAAATTATTTAAAATTAATTTATTTAATATCTACATTTAAAAATATATATAGTTTTTCTCTATTCTTTATTTATTTTGTAGTTTCAATTTAATTTCAATATGTAATACTTAGCTATTCTGTCCTGCACTAACTATTTGACTTTATTTCAATGATGTTAAAAATTATTGGTTCTTGTTGCAGACAGTGTTTATTTCATTCTACGTAACTATACTGTTGTATGCTTTTAACAAATTATTATGAAATTTTTTCCCTTTACCCTTGATACAAATCTCAGTCGTTACAGGGCTTATTATTGAAAGTACCTCGTAGGGTCCTACCCAAACTGGTGAAAATTTATTTTTCCTATTTTGATTTTTTAGTAAAATTTTATCGCCTATTTTGAAAATTATTGGGTGTACTGAGCTATCATAGCTTTGCTTAGATTTTTCTTTGGCACTGGCTTGATTTTGTCGCACGATTTCGTGTGTGCGTTGAATTTGGTATTTTAATAGCTTGTTGCAATCATCGGTATTATATACTGGTGAGCATTTGCGTTTAAGATTGGTTGGCATTTCAAAATCGTAACCGTATAAAGTACGGAAAGGCGTTTGCCCGGTGGACATATGCATTGTATTATTGTGTACATGCATTGCTGTATTTAACCACTGGTCCCAGTTTGATCCATCCTCTTTCGCAAAACTTCGTAAATACTCTGCTAATGGTCGGTGGCTTCGTTCCAAAGAGCCGTTGGCCTGTGGATGATATGGCGTAATATGTAACTTTTTAATTCCTAACAATTTACACGTGTCCGAAAATAATTTTGAAACAAAATTTGAACCATTGTCGGTTATCAATACTTTTGGTATATTATGTCTTGTAATAATTTCGTCGTAAAATGCTTTTGCTACAGTGCTTGCTTCTGCGTCTGGGATAGCTACGCAGCACATATATTTTGAAAAATCATCTTGAAAAGTTAATATATATTTATTTCCAGATATAGTTTCCGGTAAAATACCTACAAGATCCATGTATACTTTATCGAATGGTCGTACAGGCGTATCAGTTAAAACCATTGGCATTTTAGTAAGCCTAGAACTTTTATTTACTTGGCATTTTTGACAATTCTTAACGTAATCTTTTATTTGTTTCTGCATACCTTTCCACTTAAATTGTTTTCTGATTCTAAGATATGTTTTCACTGCGCCCTGGTGACCTCCTAATGCTGAGTCATGAAAGTCTTTTATAACAGTTTTAATTTCCTCTGGGTCAGTTAATAGTAGACTTGAGTTTAATTCGTTCTTGGTATCTGTTGTTATTTCATCCAGTACTGGCGTGCTCACCTGTTGTTTGTTTTTTGAAGTTTGATTATCTAATTTATTCTGTGTGGTCTTAGACCGTGTTTGGACCGCAGTAATATCTGGTTCTGGATGTGGAATTCTACTTAAAGCATCTGCGTTCAAATTCTGTTTACCTGGTTTGTAAGATATTTCGTAATCATATTCTGATAATTTATGCCTGAAACGGGCTAACCTTGATGTCTGATCTTTGAGATTTGCTGTGCTACGTAATGGTTGATGATCTGTATAAATTTGAAAATGTCGGCCTAGAAGATAAGCTCTAAAATTTTTTGTTGCCCAGACTATAGCTAAAAATTCCTTTTCAATGGTGGAGTAATTTTTTTCTGCTCCATTTAAGGCCCTACTAGCAAATGCTATTGGTCGGTCGCTCCCTACTTTGCCTTGTGACAGTACCGCACCTATTGCTTCGTTACTTGCATCTGTTGTAAGTAAAAAAGGTTTTGTAAAATCTGGATATGCGAGAATGGGTGGTGAAATTATTGACTCTTTTAATTTAATAAATGAACTTTGACAATCGTCTGTCCAAGCGAATTTAACATCTTTTCTAAGTAATTTATTAATTGGTAATGATAATTTTGCCATATTGTTTATAAATTTTCTGTAATAATTAATTAATCCCAAAAACGTTTGTACTTCTTTTTTATTTCTTGGTACCGGAATATTTTTCACGCATTCAACCTTTGAGGGGTCTGGCAGAGCACCTAGTTCCGAACATTTATGTCCTAAATAGACAACTTCGCGACGCAAAAACTGGCATTTTTCTGTATTTAATTTTAGATTGTGTTCCCTTAATTTCTGCAATACTCTACTCAACCTAAACTCATGTTCAGCTAAATTCTTTCCGTACACCACTATATCATCAAGATAAACAAAGCAATCGATACCCTGTAAACCTGTTAATATGTGATTCATTATTCTTTGGAAAGTGGCTGGAGCCCCTGTTAAACCAAAATGCATTCTGTTAAACTCGAAATGACCAAGACCTGTACTAAAAGCTGTTTTTTCCTTATCCCCTTCTTCAACTAGTACCTGATGATAACCACTTGCCAAGTCTAAAGTTGAAAAATAGCGACTGTGACCTAATTGGTCTAATATTTCGTCTATTCGAGGAATCGGAAATACTTGTTTAATTGTCACATCGTTTAATTTACGGAAATCGATAACTAGCCTCCAATTTTTGTTACCGTCCTTGCCGCTCTTCTTAGGAACTAGCAACATCGGTGAATTCCAGGGTGATATGCTTGGCGATATAATGCCGTCATCCAACATTTTACTAACCTGTCTGTTGATTTCATCTCTATGTGTGTGTGGCAATTTGTATTGCTTTTGATTGATTGGTGGTTGGTTCCACTGTGTTATTATTTCATGTTTAAGTACTGGCGTGTATGTTAATTCATCGCCATCTAAATGAAAAACATCATGATACGAAATACACAGATTTTGTAAAGATGTAATTTCGTCTTTATTCAAGGTTCCATCAATTTTTATTTCCTCTAATAATTTGTTAATTCTGTTCGTAATGTTTACTGAATTTATGCTATTTATTGTAGAATTGTTGGTATCCGATTCCTTATACTGATTGAAATTCGAGAATTTTGGTTTAAAAGCACTGTCTATTATAAATTCTTTTTCTGTAGCATTTAATACGGACACATAAACTCTATTTTTGCTAACATTCGATATGCTTTCGCCCAAATATACTCCTGGACAAATTTCTTGTTTATGTATTAAGACGATTGGAATTTTTGTTTTTAAACGTAATGATACTATCTTTGCGGTTCTAGGTTCTACTTTTAATTCCTGATTTAGAAAAATATTTTCCATGTCTGCCCGTGTCCTCATGGGTAGTTGTATAGTATTGTTTTTATCTTGATCATAAAATATTAACTTCTTATCTATGGCATTTATTATGGACCTATTCCATATATTATCTCGTCCTATTATTCCATCAGCGGGTATTCCTTGTTCAAGTGCCACTACATGCATCTTTAAACAGAACCACTCTATACTATTGTGATGAATATTTATTGTCCCTAAAGTCCTTACGCATCCCCCAAAAGCACCACTAAAGTCCTTCTGAGTATTTTTATCAAAACCCGGAAGTCGTATCATCGAACCATCCTTTACTATACTAGCATCTGCTCCCGAATCTACCAGTAATATGAGTTTTCCATTTTTAGCATCCTCACAAGGTACTTCGATGAAAACATCACTTACATTAGGTAGTTTGAAATAGTCACCCTGCCTACTGCATATTATACGATTCTTTCTTTTACTAAACTCACTCATATGACATCTAATCTTCTTATCATATTCTATTACGAAATTTTCAAAACTTTTTGATATTCTTGATAATATGTTTTTTACTTTATACCCTACTGCTTCCTCTCCAAAGGTTCCCTTATACTTTTCATATTCTGCTAATTTTATTATTTTGTTCCCCAGTGTAATCGACACAATACCTATAAAGTGTATGATATAAACTAATAATCCTACTACTGAATTACAAACCAAACACGGTGGCTCAACATATGTATCAACGGTCACTCTCGACGTTTGATGAACAATATTTTCACCCATTTTTTCCTCTTTCAACTTCTCCTTACAGACCAAACACGGTGGCTCAACATATGTATCAACGGTCACTCTCGACGTTTGATGAACGATATTTTTTCCCCACGATTTTTTGGTTGTTATTTGAAGCTGCGGTAGCAAATGTGATCACAGGCTGCCTTGGTGTATGATCCACTATTTCTACCTTTGACCTAACTTTACTAATGTTAACGGGACCCCAGCTTATTGGCCTTGGCTGGGCCCGTGGTAGTTTCCCCTATTGTGAGCATTACTACTGTTTGGCACAACATTTTTCTTGGCGTGGCAATCCGCTATCATATGGCCGACTTGACCACACCCATAACATGCCCTATTATTTCTGTATGTTCTATTAGGTTCGTTATTGTTATTACTATTGTTATTTCTAAACGGATTATTATTTCTATTATTTTCATTACCATTATTAATATTATTATTTCTATTATTACGAGTATTGCTGTCTTGCGGATTCTGATTTTGCTGCTGTTGGTGTTGATAGCCGTTATTCTGAAGTCCTCTATAACCCCCTTGGTACTGCTGATTCTGAAATGGTTGTTGTTGGTTCTCCTGGCGTTCTTCCAGTCTATTTGATCCACATCTCCAACTCGATTCATGTCCGTATTTCTCGCATTCTCTGCAAAATGGTGTATTTTTTCGCAAATAACAGTCATCCCTTGTGTGTCCTGGTATTGTGCAAAATGAACAGACTGGCCCCTTTTTCATGGCACCCCCTGTATTCCCAATATTTCTATTTTGTTGACTTTTACCCCTATCTTGTCGTGAATTTCTAATATCAGTTTCTTGATTATTTTTACTAACTGAGGTTCCATTCGGTCTTTTTTCAAAACTATACAGTTCCTCCGGTAATCTCGGCCCCCGCAGTATGGTGGCTTCTGCCCTTAACGCTTCGTCTAATAAATCATTTAAATTATCTGCCTTGCTACTCAACAGTAGTATCTCTACAGTCGGGTCACTCACTCCCACTTTAAATGCTGTTAGCACAGAATTTAATAGTTCCGTGTTAAAAATATCTGTTGGCAGGTTTTTCTTTTTGTACATTGTATCGGCTATGTCGTTTGCGTTCGACTGCAATACTTCTAAACGCCTTGCAAACGCCCTTAAACTTTCCCCTCCACCTTGATATGCCTGTCTTATGTTGTATTGAACTGAATCTAATGTAGCCACCTTTAAATATGTGCTTTTAAGTAATTCATACAACTCATCTAAATCATTTATATTCTTGGTCCTCACTAATTCGTATGCATCTCCATCAAGACCCAGTTTAATACAAATCATAAATTCCTCCTGATTTTCTTCAGTTATTTTAAGGTTCGCTGCCTTACAACCGTCTATAAATCTAAGAAGCTCCGTTTTTAGGAACGGTGAATCTTCGCCCTTGAACACCGGGACCAGATTTCGTACGCATTTCGAAATATCGTCTGTCGGCATTTCAATTATTGTTATATCTTTTGTTATGCTTTCTAAATTTTCTTCTATTCTTAAAGCTTCTTTATGGTATAACGATGTTTCGTGTGCTAAGTTTACTTCCGCCTCTAAAAATCTGATTTTCGAATCCAATTCCCTTACTTTGTTATTTGCCTCTTCGACTGATTCGAATTCTAACCTTGGTTGTTGACGTAGTGCCCTAGCTACTGATTCATCAGAAATATCTTTATCTTTCAACAATGCTCTTAATTTTTCGTTTTCCGCCTCTATACCGCAGGCGTGGTCTAACAACTCCTGTTTTTCTGCTAATTTATCGTTTATTTTTTTAGTTAATGCAGCAAATTCGCCTTTCCAGCCTTCTATCTCTTTTATTTTATTCTCACTTTTGTGTTCCAGGAAATATATTAATTCTTCGAACACGACATCTACTCCTTCTACTTTAGAAAAAACCTTTGTGTTATTAACTTTATTTTTTATTAATTGTAAATGTTCTTTATTATTTACTTCGAGGCTAATTTGAGCCCACAATTTATCCGTAAACCTGTCCAATTGCCCTAGTATGTTTCCGTATGCTAACTGTAATTGTTTAACTGTATATAACTGTATATTTATCAACGACCAAAAAATTCCAATTTATTTCCTAGAACACTCAACAGTTCACGTAGCTCCACAATGTTATAAAAAAAATATTATAAATTTTTTAAATTTTAAATCTGTTGACTAAAATCAGATATTTTATAATAATGTAAAATTTTTAATTAAATTGACCATGATATTAAAATAAAAAAAAAAATATTTCAAATTCACAAAATCTTTAAAATGTTATTTTATTCTCATTTAAATTTTAAAATGAAAATTATATTTTAAATGTTCTAAAATATTTTTTAAATTTGAAAAAATTAAAAATTCCGTTTCATATTAATTTTAGAAATAATCTTATTTACTTATCTGAGTTTAATATTAAATAAATTTCCTATTTTCTTTTTATTTCGTTTGTTATTTAATTTTAATTTCCATTTGTATATTTATTCATTCGATTTGTATTTATTGCTTTATTAAACACTGTAATAATTGTTTAAATTTTCTGCTGTTACTCACGTCTTTTCAAAACAAAAAATTAAATAATCACCATTTATTTTGTGATTTTTAGTCCTTTTCTTCCTTCTATCGTCCTTCTTCTCTCGGTCCCTGAGAGCGTTGTTTGAGAAACCGGCTGCGCCAAAATGTTGTATTTTAAAAGGTCCTTCTTCTAGGACTTTAACTTGATCCTATTTATACTTACTGAGTCCTTTTTACTTTCTTTATATTATTTAAAACAACCGAGTCTTTTTACTTCAAGACACTTTATTTCGCTTTAAAAGTTGGTTACACTTATACTTAACACTTATTTGTAGACAGTTCAGCTTATCGAAAACAATTGATTCTTAGTCTATACTTAACTTCTATTTAACACCTCGTATTCTTATAATTTCACAATAAATTGAGTAATTTCATCATGCTAAAATAACTTAGTCAGCGTATTTATAATTTCACAATAAATTGAGTACTTTCATCATTCTAAAATAACTAAGTCAGCGTTTATCTGAGTGACCTATTTAACGTGGGCGTGTATACCTGTGCTATGTTAAGCGGTGTGCGCCAATACAATTAAATGCTGTTTGTGTTTAACATGCATAATGCTTAACCCTAAAAGTATGCCGTAAAGAAAAATATACTGATTATGTTATATTGTGGATCATAAGCACGCTGTAAGTTCCACGATTATGATACACAACAGTGGATCATATGTAAGTTGTGAACTCTACGATTATGATACACAACACAGGGGGAAAGCGTAAAATTTTTATATAATTCTAATTTTCATTTAGATTTTTATTTTTGTTTATGACATTATCGTAAACTGCATATCTACCATATCTGCATATCTACCTTCTTTTGGAAAATAAAGTATTATGTTAAGATGATAACATTTTCCATTGAACCTCATTAAAGTGTCTGTTTGAAATATATCGAAAAAATGTTCGAATTTCACTGATCCTGTCGAAAATTTTGTCAGGGGTATATTCAATGGAGTATATTTCAAACACCAGAGACAATTTTGTAAAACAGATCTAACAATCATTTAAAATTGTTGCATCTTTTTATGTCCGTAAAATCGTACGATATCGAATTAGCTCTTGTACCAATATCGAAGGCCAAATCGTACTAAAACTACAAAATAGTTCAAAGCGATCGCCGTTTTTTTTTCGAAACGATAATAAAAACGATTCTGGATTAATATTGCATCAAATAATTCAAATATATAGAGATATATTTCAAAAACATTGCGATGTGTAAAATGTTTTAATATCCTAACATAAAATTTTACTCTACTAAAATTACGAAATTTTAAAAATTAGCAACGAGATCGAATTTTGGTATCCAAGTTAGTTCGAGAAAACTTCGAGACATAAATCACATGACAGACTTCTTAGTTTTTATTTTTAAATATCGTATATAAATTTGATATTTATATAAATATGAAATTTATATAAATTTGAAATTTATTTAAAATTGAAAAGGGTTCCTTTTTATGCACAACTAATTTAAATTGCAAGGATAATCCATTGATTAGAGATTGACGGATGTATTAGTAATAACAAAGTTTAATTTATTATCCTTAAATTCATTCTACGGTCAAGTGTTTTTTTCTACAACCACAAAAAGTGATTATTGATTAATTTTTTGAAACTTTGGACCACTGTATCTCTGGAGAAGGTTAGTCTGGAATTCTGATAGATTTGGTGTGGAATGTCTATAAACATAAAGTTTTACTTACTAAAAAAAAATGTTAAAATGAATACAATTCCAATTTTTACAACGCAAGACAATTCGTTGCTAGACGTACAAAACTATGCGCTACTGTATATTTTTTATAAATGCCGGTGAACTATAGCCAAGGGAAATTCAAAACTTTACATTAAATTTAAAATTTTATGAATAAAAAACCATATTATTTGATGAAAAAAAGATAAACAATATTGTTATGCCATTTGTTCAACGCCATGTATAATATTTAAAATGAAAATTATGAAAATAAATTACGACTCGAGTCTTCGAGTCTCAATTTCTCATTATTAAATTTTGGAAAATATAAAAATATTGATTTTTTAAAAATAAATTAATATGTTTTTAACCAAGAATAAATGGTAATCTTGATTATGCCTCCGTTATTTAATATAATAATCATTTTGACGCCTGAAAATAAAATTTTTCAATTCTTAAAAATATATTTTTCTTATATTATTTAAAACGTCTTCGCGGGCCGCACAGAAATATTGGCGGGCCGCGTGTTTGACATGCCTGGTATACATATATATATGGGGCATTCCACGTAAATTTGCCGAGGTTTGACCCTGACCCCCCTCCGATTTGCTACATATTTTAAAATGTTGTTATTATTGGCCAATGAAGTTTATATGTAATTTTTCAGTTTTCTATCGCACCCCCTTCACCCCCTTTGCAAAAAACTCGATTTTTGTTGTTTTGCACCACAGCATCCAAAAACTGCCTTTTTAAAATTCTGAAAAAATTTACATAAATTCTTGACATTGAACAAAGATCATTCCACTTTGATTTGGAGTGGTAAGAATTTTTCTTCTTATTATACCCTACACTAAAAGTGAAAGGGTATATTCAGTTTGGTACGCCGTTGGTAACACCCAAAAGTAAGCATCTCCGGTATGGAAAAGTATATATATTCTTGATTAGCATGACCTCCTGAGTCGATTTAGCGATGTCCGACTGTCCGTCTGTCCGTCTGTTTGTTGAAATCCCTACTAATTAAACAATTGAAGAGTTAGATAAATGAAACTCATAATTTACTTATACACCTACGCTGTATGTAAATTAGGCATATCGGTCCATTGTGACCTGTGATCTGACCATTTATATTCAAATAACTCATATAAAATTTACATCTACAGTTCAGTTTTACTGTATACGTGCTTAGGTAAACTTTTTTGGTGAAATATATATTGACTTCATGCTCAAATACATGGAAATAATGTTTTCACGTGAAACGATTTGTGGTTCCCAAAAAAATTTGAAATTCGGTACACCTATCCATTTGTAAATATGGGTATCAAATGAATGGAAATTCTTCAGCGATTGAAAGTTTGTAGTTATTTTCAGGATTTGTATACCCTGGTGACCTATATATCACTTTGAATGGTAACCACACATATGTGTAGGGTATTTATAGTCGGCTTAGACCGACTATAATTTTAATAATCCTAACTATCATAATAACACCAAATTTAAAATTTCACATGTGATCTAACCTTCCCAACTGGTTTTTTCTTAACTTTGAAAATCCTGTTTTTTATTATATAAATCGCCATAATTTCGGATTGGTTTGGGATACATCAATGAAAACTGGTATATACTCAAATGTCTTAAGTACAAACCGTGTTACAACAAATGGACGGTTATTGTCAACTACCACGCCTAGCTGCCATACAATATTTATAGTAAACACGCGATAACTCTGAAGATATAAGAGGTATATTATTGAAATTTTGTCCAACATCATGTAATATAAAAATAAAATGAACTACTGAAAATTGTTGGGAACGACAAACTACCACGTCTACCTGTCATATAATTTTTACATATAAAGTGTTATATCTTTGGTCTTATATGAGTTAAAGTTATGAAATTTTGCTTGTATTCCTATTTTATATGTGGTAATATTAATTCGAAGTATGGTCTAGTTCAGTGAACTGCCACGACTACCTGTCATATAAACATAACATTTCATCGGCCATAACTTCGTTTCTATACGAGATATCGAGATGAAATTTTTGATGTTTTAATTTTTTGTAAGGATCAATAATTACACATAAAAAAATAATAGCTTGGCGTGCAGTTGTTTCAACGAATATTCATTTGCATCTTCCAAATGTAGTCAGCCTCAACTGATATTCATTTGTAGTAAACAATAGTATGAAGTGTAATCAACTATTAGTTGAAGCAACTGCAACATTGATTGGGGAAACAAACTTTTTATCCATTTTCAATTTTTTTATTTCCATTGCTACGGCAACTAAATTCAAAATGAGACATAACCGATATTTAGTTGACTTAACAGACATTTGGTTATATTGACTAAATGATATAACATTAGGTAGCACTCTTATATTTATTTGATACAACTGCAGAATCAGCTGTTTTTCGATGTCAAAGCAGGACAATATCAGTCGCACAAGCTTCAGATTTTTCACTCGTTGATTTGGATTTGTTTTAAAGCTTCTTCGTTGTTACTGTTCGGTTTTTTCATGCCCAAATATACTTTCTTCAACAACGGGCACACTCTTGTACAGAGTTCTTGCTATTTTCTTTCTATCTGTCGTGTTTCTATTATATGCAGCCCTAGCGCTCCAACGTGTTGCAAACACGAAGTCAGCAGCACAACGAATCGTCGGCAATGTTCGATCTCGGGAACGCTGTTGTGACGCTGACTTCGTGTTTGCAACACGTTAGAGCGCTAAAGCTTGGTAAAATTGGCCGATTTCTTATAATTAAATTGGCTACCACAACTAAACAAATTGGTTGTGTCAATTGTATTCATTAGCTTTGTGAACTGATATGCGGTGTTGCAACAACTGAATCAGTGGAATGTTGACAGAGCTAAATAAATCGGTTGGTAAAAAAGACGGTTGCCCCAACAGATTCGTTCTTTGGGTGTATGCGAAATTAAATTGTGATCGGTCTACTACAACGCCTACCTACCATATAAATTCGACATATCATTGGTCATAACTCAGGTACTATGCGAGATATGATGATGACTATTATAGACATATAGTGTACCCTGCTCTTCCTCTTTTCATAGAGACCAAACTAAATACATATTGTAGCACTTTATATGTTTTACTGTATACGTGCTTAGGTAAACTTTTTTGGTGAAATATATATTGACTTCATGCTCAAATACATGGAAATAATGTTTTCACGTGAAACGATTTGTGGTTCCCAAAAAAATTTGAAATTCGGTACACCTATCCATTTGTAAATATGGGTATCAAATGAATGGAAATTCTTCAGCGATTGAAAGTTTGTAGTTATTTTCAGGATTTGTATACCCTGGTGACCTATATATCACTTTGAATGGTAACCACACATATGTGTAGGGTATTTATAGTCGGCTTAGACCGACTATAATTTTAATAATCCTAACTATCATAATAACACCAAATTTAAAATTTCACATGTGATCTAACCTTCCCAACTGGTTTTTTCTTAACTTTGAAAATCCTGTTTTTTATTATATAAATCGCCATAATTTCGGATTGGTTTGGGATACATCAATGAAAACTGGTATATACTCAAATGTCTTAAGTACAAACCGTGTTACAACAAATGGACGGTTATTGTCAACTACCACGCCTAGCTGCCATACAATATTTATAGTAAACACGCGATAACTCTGAAGATATAAGAGGTATATTATTGAAATTTTGTCCAACATCATGTAATATAAAAATAAAATGAACTACTGAAAATTGTTGGGAACGACAAACTACCACGTCTACCTGTCATATAATTTTTACATATAAAGTGTTATATCTTTGGTCTTATATGAGTTAAAGTTATGAAATTTTGCTTGTATTCCTATTTTATATGTGGTAATATTAATTCGAAGTATGGTCTAGTTCAGTGAACTGCCACGACTACCTGTCATATAAACATAACATTTCATCGGCCATAACTTCGTTTCTATACGAGATATCGAGATGAAATTTTTGATGTTTTAATTTTTTGTAAGGATCAATAATTACACATAAAAAAATAATAGCTTGGCGTGCAGTTGTTTCAACGAATATTCATTTGCATCTTCCAAATGTAGTCAGCCTCAACTGATATTCATTTGTAGTAAACAATAGTATGAAGTGTAATCAACTATTAGTTGAAGCAACTGCAACATTGATTGGGGAAACAAACTTTTTATCCATTTTCAATTTTTTTATTTCCATTGCTACGGCAACTAAATTCAAAATGAGACATAACCGATATTTAGTTGACTTAACAGACATTTGGTTATATTGACTAAATGATATAACATTAGGTAGCACTCTTATATTTATTTGATACAACTGCAGAATCAGCTGTTTTTCGATGTCAAAGCAGGACAATATCAGTCGCACAAGCTTCAGATTTTTCACTCGTTGATTTGGATTTGTTTTAAAGCTTCTTCGTTGTTACTGTTCGGTTTTTTCATGCCCAAATATACTTTCTTCAACAACGGGCACACTCTTGTACAGAGTTCTTGCTATTTTCTTTCTATCTGTCGTGTTTCTATTATATGCAGCCCTAGCGCTCCAACGTGTTGCAAACACGAAGTCAGCAGCACAACGAATCGTCGGCAATGTTCGATCTCGGGAACGCTGTTGTGACGCTGACTTCGTGTTTGCAACACGTTAGAGCGCTAAAGCTTGGTAAAATTGGCCGATTTCTTATAATTAAATTGGCTACCACAACTAAACAAATTGGTTGTGTCAATTGTATTCATTAGCTTTGTGAACTGATATGCGGTGTTGCAACAACTGAATCAGTGGAATGTTGACAGAGCTAAATAAATCGGTTGGTAAAAAAGACGGTTGCCCCAACAGATTCGTTCTTTGGGTGTATGCGAAATTAAATTGTGATCGGTCTACTACAACGCCTACCTACCATATAAATTCGACATATCATTGGTCATAACTCAGGTACTATGCGAGATATGATGATGACTATTATAGACATATAGTGTACCCTGCTCTTCCTCTTTTCATAGAGACCAAACTAAATACATATTGTAGCACTTTATATGTCATGTTTTTTGGCAGGTAGACGTAAAAGTAAGCCGATCACAACAATTTTCAGTAAAAATTTTTGTTTTTATATTATACGATGTTGAACAAAATTTCAATATATACCTCTTATATCTTAAGAGTTATATTGTGTTTACTATAAATGTTATGTGGCAGATAGGTGTGGCAGTTGACAATAACCACCCATTTTTTGTAACACGGTTTGTACTTAAGACATTTGAGTATATACCAGTTTTTATTGATGTATCTCAAACCAATCCGAAATTATGGCGATTTATATAGTAAAAAACAGGATTTTCAAAGTTAAGAAAAAATTAGAAGAAAAATTCTGACCACTCCAATTCAAAGTGGAATGATATTTGCTCAAAGTCAAGAATTTATGTACATTTTTTCAGAATTTTTAAAATGCAGTTTTTGGATGCTGTGGTGCAAAACAACAAAAATCGTGTTTTTAGAGTTTGCAAAGAGGGTGCGATAGAAAACTGAAAAATTACATATAAACTTCATCGACCAATAACAACAACATATTAAAATATGAAGCAAATAGGATGGGGTCAGGGTCTAACATCGGAGAATTGACGTGGAATGCCCCATATGCTTTTTCCATACAAGATATCCTTCCTTCTGTATATACACTTTCACTCTTAGTGTAGGGTATAAAAAGGTTTACGAACTGAATCAATAGTTTTTTCAATATTTTCAATACTTGAACATTCATACATACACAGACGCTGTCTTGTTTGGCTGTGCTTTGTTGTTCTATTCGTAAAACCACACACATGCATGGGCCATTCCACACCAATTCGACTTTGAGATTTTACCTTTTCGATTTCAATAAAATTTGGACAACTGATAAAGAGTACCTAGATATGTACTGACCAATTTTTTTTTATTATTTTTTCGTCCACTACTTCCAGAGATACAGAGGCTCAAATTTACAAAAAATGGGTCAAAAATCACTTTTGTATGGTTGTTCATATTTAAATATCTCATAAACTAGAAATGCTAGAAACTTGGCTAATGGTTCGTTTTAAATAGAACAAGCCTGTACAAAAATTAAGTTGTAACTTCTAAACGTGAGTTTTAAAAATTTTAAAATTATTTTTTAAAATGTCATGCCATCAAAACATCATGAAATGTATATTTTTCAGAATTTTTTCAGGGTCCTTCTTCTAGGACTTTAACTTGATCCTATTTATACTTACTGAGTCCTTTTTACTTTCTTTATATTATTTAAAACAACCGAGTCTTTTTACTTCAAGACACTTTATTTCGCTTTAAAAGTTGGTTACACTTATACTTAACACTTATTTGTAGACAGTTCAGCTTATCGAAAACAATTGATTCTTAGTCTATACTTAACTTCTACTTAACACCTCGTATTCTTATAATTTCACAATAAATTGAGTAATTTCATCATGCTAAAATAACTTAGTCAGCGTATTTATAATTTTACAATAAATTGAGTACTTTCATCATTCTAAAATAACTAAGTCAGCGTTTATCTGAGTGACCTATTTAACGTGGGCGTGTATACCTGTGCTATGTTAAGCGGTGTGCGCCAATACAATTAAATGCTGTTTGTGTTTAACATGCATAATGCTTAACCCTAAAAGTATGCCGTAAAGAAAAATATACTGATTATGTTATATTGTGGATCATAAGCACGCTGTAAGTTCCACGATTATGATACACAACAGTGGATCATATGTAAGTTGTGAACTCTACGATTATGATACACAACACAGGGGGAAAGCGTAAAATTTTTATATAATTCTTATTTTCATTTAGATTTTTATTTTTGTTTATGACATTATCGTAAACTGCATATCTACCATATCTGCATATCTACCTTCTTTTGGAAAATAAAGTATTATGTTAAGATGATAACATTTTCCATTGAACCTCATTAAAGTGTCTGTTTGAAATATATCGAAAAAATTTTCGAATTTCACTGATCCTGTCGAAAATTTTGTCAGGGGTATATTCAATGGAGTATATTTCAAACACCAGAGACAATTTTGTAAAACAGATCTAACAATCATTTAAAATTGTTGCATCTTTTTATGTCCGTAAAATCGTACGATATCTAATTAGCTCTTGTACCAATATCGAAGGCCAAATCGTACTAAAACTACAAAATAGTTCAAAGCGATCGCCGTTTTTTTTTCGAAACGATAATAAAAACGATTCTGGATTAATATTGCATCAAATAATTCAAATATATAGAGATATATTTCAAAAACATTGCGATGTGTAAAATGTTTTAATATCCTAACATAAAATTTTACTCTACTAAAATTACGAAATTTTAAAAATTAGCAACGAGATCGAATTTTGGTATCCAAGTTAGTTCGAGAAAACTTCGAGACATAAATCACATGACAGACTTCTTAGTTTTTATTTTTAAATATCGTATATAAATTTGATATTTATATAAATTTGAAATTTATATAAATTTGAAATTTATTTAAAATTGAAAAGGGTTCCTTTTTATGCACAACTAATTTAAATTGCAAGGATAATCCATTGATTAGAGATGTACGGATGTATTAGTAATAACAAAGTTTAATTTATTATCCTTAAATTCATTCTACGGTCAAGTGTTTTTTTCTACAACCACAAAAAGTGATTATTGATTAATTTTTTGAAACTTTGGACCACTGTATCTCTGGGGAAGGTTAGTCTGGAATTCTGATAGATTTGGTGTGGAATGTCTATAAACATAAAGTTTTACTTACTAAAAAAAAATGTTAAAATGAGTACAATTCCAATTTTTACAACGCAAGACAATTCGTTGCTAGACGTACAAAACTATGCGCTACTGTATATTTTTTATAAATGCCGGTGAACTATAGCCAAGGGAAATTCAAAACTTTACATTAAATTTAAAATTTTATGAATAAAAAACCATATTATTTGATGAAAAAAAGATAAACAATATTGTTATGCCATTTGTTCAACGCCATGTATAATATTTAAAATGAAAATTATGAAAATAAATTACGACTCGAGTCTTCGAGTCTCAATTTCTCATTATTAAATTTTGGAAAATATAAAAATATTGATTTTTTAAAAATAAATTAATATGTTTTTAACCAAGAATAAATGGTAATCTTGATTATGCCTCCGTTATTTAATATAATAATCATTTTAACGCCTGAAAATAAAATTTTTCAATTCTTAAAAATATATTTTTCTTATATTATTTAAAACGTCTTCGCGGGCCGCACAGAAATATTGGCGGGCCGCGTGTTTGACATGCCTGGTATACATATATATATGGGGCATTCCACGTAAATTTGCCGAGGTTTGACCCTGACCCCCCTCCGATTTGCTACATATTTTAAAATGTTGTTATTATTGGCCAATGAAGTTTATATGTAATTTTTCAGTTTTCTATCGCACCCCCTTCACCCCCTTTGCAAAAAACTCGATTTTTGTTGTTTTGCACCACAGCATCCAAAAACTGCCTTTTTAAAATTCTGAAAAAATTTACATAAATTCTTGACATTGAACAAAGATCATTCCACTTTGATTTGGAGTGGTAAGAATTTTTCTTCTTATTATACCCTACACTAAAAGTGAAAGGGTATATTCAGTTTGGTACGCCGTTGGTAACACCCAAAAGTAAGCATCTCCGGTATGGAAAAGTATATATATTCTTGATTAGCATGACCTCCTGAGTCGATTTAGCGATGTCCGACTGTCCGTCTGTCCGTCTGTTTGTTGAAATCCCTACTAATTAAACAATTGAAGAGTTAGATAAATGAAACTCATAATTTACTTATACACCTACGCTGTATGTAAATTAGGCATATCGGTCCATTGTGACCTGTGATCTGACCATTTATATTCAAATAACTCATATAAAATTTACATCTACAGTTCAGTTTTACTGTATACGTGCTTAGGTAAACTTTTTTGGTGAAATATATATTGACTTCATGCTCAAATACATGGAAATAATGTTTTCACGTGAAACGATTTGTGGTTCCCAAAAAAATTTGAAATTCGGTACACCTATCCATTTGTAAATATGGGTATCAAATGAATGGAAATTCTTCAGCGATTGAAAGTTTGTAGTTATTTTCAGGATTTGTATACCCTGGTGACCTATATATCACTTTGAATGGTAACCACACATATGTGTAGGGTATTTATAGTCGGCTTAGACCGACTATAATTTTAATAATCCTAACTATCATAATAACACCAAATTTAAAATTTCACATGTGATCTAACCTTCCCAACTGGTTTTTTCTTAACTTTGAAAATCCTGTTTTTTATTATATAAATCGCCATAATTTCGGATTGGTTTGGGATACATCAATGAAAACTGGTATATACTCAAATGTCTTAAGTACAAACCGTGTTACAACAAATGGACGGTTATTGTCAACTACCACGCCTAGCTGCCATACAATATTTATAGTAAACACGCGATAACTCTGAAGATATAAGAGGTATATTATTGAAATTTTGTCCAACATCATGTAATATAAAAATAAAATGAACTACTGAAAATTGTTGGGAACGACAAACTACCATATAATTTTTACATATAAAGTGTTATATCTTTGGTCTTATATGAGTTAAAGTTATGAAATTTTGCTTGTATTCCTATTTTATATGTGGTAATATTAATTCGAAGTATGGTCTAGTTCAGTGAACTGCCACGACTACCTGTCATATAAACATAACATTTCATCGGCCATAACTTCGTTTCTATACGAGATATCGAGATGAAATTTTTGATGTTTTAATTTTTTGTAAGGATCAATAATTACACATAAAAAAATAATAGCTTGGCGTGCAGTTGTTTCAACGAATATTCATTTGCATCTTCCAAATGTAGTCAGCCTCAACTGATATTCATTTGTAGTAAACAATAGTATGAAGTGTAATCAACTATTAGTTGAAGCAACTGCAACATTGATTGGGGAAACAAACTTTTTATCCATTTTCAATTTTTTTATTTCCATTGCTACGGCAACTAAATTCAAAATGAGACATAACCGATATTTAGTTGACTTAACAGACATTTGGTTATATTGACTAAATGATATAACATTAGGTTGTAGCAACCAATATTTATTTGATACAACTGCAGAATCAGCTGTTTTTCGATGTCAAAGCAGGACAATATCAGTCGCACAAGCTTCAGATTTTTCACTCGTTGATTTGGATTTGTTTTAAAGCTTCTTCGTTGTTACTGTTCGGTTTTTTCATGCCCAAATATACTTTCTTCAACAACGGGCACACTCTTGTACAGAGTTCTTGCTATTTTCTTTCTATCTGTCGTGTTTCTATTATATGCAGCCCTAGCGCTCCAACGTGTTGCAAACACGAAGTCAGCAGCACAACGAATCGTCGGCAATGTTCGATCTCGGGAACGCTGTTGTGACGCTGACTTCGTGTTTGCAACACGTTAGAGCGCTAAAGCTTGGTAAAATTGGCCGATTTCTTATAATTAAATTGGCTACCACAACTAAACAAATTGGTTGTGTCAATTGTATTCATTAGATTTGTGAACTGATATGCGGTGTTGCAACAACTGAATCAGTGGAATGTTGACAGAGCTAAATAAATCGGTTGGTAAAAAAGACGGTTGCCCCAACAGATTCGTTCTTTGGGTGTATGCGAAATTAAATTGTGATCGGTCTACTACAACGCCTACCTACCATATAAATTCGACATATCATTGGTCATAACTCAGGTACTATGCGAGATATGATGATTATAGACATATAGTGTACCCTGCTCTTCCTCTTTTCATAGAGACCAAACTAAATACATATTGTAGCACTTTATATGTCATGTTTTTTGGCAGGTAGACGTAAAAGTAAGCCGATCACAACAATTTTCAGTAAAAATTTTTGTTTTTATATTATACGATGTTGAACAAAATTTCAATAATATACCTCTTATATCTTAAGAGTTATATTGTGTTTACTATAAATGTTATGTGGCAGATAGGTGTGGCAGTTGACAATAACCACCCATTTTTTGTAACACGGTTTGTACTTAAGACATTTGAGTATATACCAGTTTTTATTGATGTATCTCAAACCAATCCGAAATTATGGCGATTTATATAGTAAAAAACAGGATTTTCAAAGTTAAGAAAAAATTAGAAGAAAAATTCTGACCACTCCAATTCAAAGTGGAATGATATTTGCTCAAAGTCAAGAATTTATGTACATTTTTTCAGAATTTTTAAAATGCAGTTTTTGGATGCTGTGGTGCAAAACAACAAAAATCGTGTTTTTAGAGTTTGCAAAGAGGGTGCGATAGAAAACTGAAAAATTACATATAAACTTCATCGACCAATAACAACAACATATTAAAATATGAAGCAAATAGGATGGGGTCAGGGTCTAACATCGGAGAATTGACGTGGAATGCCCCATATGCTTTTTCCATACAAGATATCCTTCCTTCTGTATATACACTTTCACTCTTAGTGTAGGGTATAAAAAGGTTTACGAACTGAATCAATAGTTTTTTCAATATTTTCAATACTTGAACATTCATACATACACAGACGCTGTCTTGTTTGGCTGTGCTTTGTTGTTCTATTCGTAAAACCACACACATGCATGGGCCATTCCACACCAATTCGACTTTGAGATTTTACCTTTTCGATTTCAATAAAATTTGGACAACTGATAAAGAGTACCTAGATATGTACTGACCAATTTTTTTTTATTATTTTTTCGTCCACTACTTCCAGAGATACAGAGGCTCAAATTTACAAAAAATGGGTCAAAAATCACTTTTGTATGGTTGTTCATATTTAAATATCTCATAAACTAGAAATGCTAGAAACTTGGCTAATGGTTCGTTTTAAATAGAACAAGCCTGTACAAAAATTAAGTTGTAACTTCTAAACGTGAGTTTTAAAAATTTTAAAATTATTTTTTAAAATGTCATGCCATCAAAACATCATGAAATTTTGCAAGAACATTTATAATAAATTGACGAAAATGTATATTTTTCAGAATTTTTTCAGGGTCCTTTTTAAAGACATCAATTTTGAAGTGCAAGGATAATGACTACGGGCCACATGTTCAAGTTTAGAAGTTACAACTTAATTGGTATAAAAGCTTGTGTTCACGTATATTTGTAAATATTTCGCGTTCTAAATAACACATATGATCAAGTGTTATATCGAATGAAAGGTAATTGAATATCCAATATATATTTCTCAGAACATTTGTATATTGGTTCATTAGTTTAAGAGAACTATATAGGAGAACTTGAAAAAAGCATTTTTTTTCAACAAGAATTAAAAAAAAAATCATTTAAAAAAATTGAAAAAAATCGAAAAAGTAAGATGATACACAAATTTTATTTTTTCAAAATTAGTTCACACTCATTCAAAGAAATTAAGCTATCAATCATAAAAATATATTGGTAACATATGAGGATAAAAAAAGTTATGCGAATACAATATAATTGAGTGCAATACAAATAGGCAAAAAATAAAAAAATAAAAAATGTGAGTGGATCACGCTCATTTTTTGAGCACCTATTGATAGATGATTGCTTGTAATTAATTTCAAATTTATATATTAGAGTTTTGTTTGGGCTCAAGATCCGGTTAATTAATGAAAATACTCTTTTATGTATTTTTTTTTTTTTTTTTTTTAATTTCCGATATTTCGACGTCATCTTCAGAGAAAAATATAAAAAAAAACATATGTGAACCTGGGGAGAGTACAAATATTGTCCGGAGAAGCCTTGATGAAATGATTCTGTTGAAATGAGAACTTTTGAGTGTTTCAAACATGTACGTTTGAAACAGTCAAACCATAGAAATAAAACCACAAGTATTAGGAAATATGGAAATATATGTTGGTTTATTATGCGGATTATACCTGTTGGTTTCGTAGTTGTATCACAAGTGATCGGATAACTTAAAGCTAAGGAAAAAGGAAGTCTCTCTTAAGCAGAGTTGTATTCGAAAAGATAAAAGATAATTTTCGAACATGCGTGAAGCGCCATCTGTGAGGAAAAATATGCTTAAGGGAAACTTGCAATCTTTTACCATTTGAAGACCTTCTGACATGAACATCGCTGCCCACCTTGCAGTACAGCTGCAATTTAAATGCAATTCTATTGCTATATGATAATGGTAATTGCTGGATAATAAGGAATATTTGTTTTATATATAAATTCATTTTAATACAATATAATTCAGTTCATAGGATAATAATATAAAAAAAATGCGTTGCAAATATTCCATTATGTAGTTCATGTTTTTTCATAGTGCGAGTTTATATAAATTGAGCTTTTTCTTAAATGAGCTGATTTGTTCAAATTTTGTTTTTATATTTTAAAAATATGTTTTGAATTATTTATTATTTTATTAAATAGCGCAGGATCCGGACAAGATCCAACCAAAAATCGTATTTTGCGCAACAGGGAGTCCGCCGTTGCTCGGTATGACCCCTGCTAGGATTATTTTTTGGTAAACATCAGCAGCCAATGCCAATGATATGGAAGAGGACTTAAAAAAATTTGGATCGGCTAAGACAAGATTGGTAAATTTGCTTTTAGTAGTAGCATCTAAGGATTTTGAAGGCGTTTTCAAACTCATCTCATATTCCACCCGCATAGTAACCTCAAACTTAACATTGAGATCGGAGTGTGCGCGTAATACTATGGCACATACGTCGTCCTTGCCAATTTTGGTAGTGCTGATCTTAAGCTGTCGAACTAGTGTATCTGAAATACAACTAGCAGTACCACAGGAATCAATTAAAGCTCTTGCGAAGTGTAGTTTTCCGTCATGGTGTATTCGTAATAAAACTGTTGGCAAGAGAGTTACGACGTGTAGGGATAAAATGGAGGACATGGATATTGATGAGGATGCTGAAGTAGATTGAAC
The DNA here is from genome assembly GCA_951804985.1 of Dryomyza anilis. Lineage (NCBI taxonomy): Eukaryota > Metazoa > Arthropoda > Insecta > Diptera > Dryomyzidae > Dryomyza > Dryomyza anilis. Next base: position 35,774,568 of record OX638135.1, read on the forward strand.
AGTTGTATGGCTATTCCTGAGACGTTCGTGAAGATGGAGAAGTGTGTGGTGGTCCTCCTTGCAGTAATGACACCCAGCTTTGCTGAAGCAAGTGCCGCGTGAATGCTGATGAGCCAAACAATTGGAACAATATTTGTGCAGGAGAACTACGCGCATGCGTTCCTCGGTGTTCATGTCTAAAAATTTGTAGCAGTTTTTAAGAGCATGAGGACGATTGCAGATTCGGCACTGGAAAATTTTGTAACTGCAGAAACGACCAGCGTTACGAGCGTCACGGTAGTTGTTGTTGGCTTTAGGCATTTTAAAATAGCTGAAAACAAAATAGTAATAAAAACAGGGAAATTGAAATAGAATAACAAAATTTCAGTTTGTCGGTAGGACTACAAGTTTGACAATTGGACGAGTCACAGAACCTCGTTCGGTAAGCACATCGGCTACACGAACTCTATTGTCATTTCCGAAATAAACTTTTGTGACTCTGCCTAAACGCCATTCATTTGGTGGCAGATTTTCGTCACGTATGACGACCATAGAATTAACATTTAAATTTTCTTGTGGAGTTTTCCATTTGTTGCGTTTATGCAACTCTTTTAAATATTCGGATTTCCATCGGAAACAAAATTGTTGTTGTAATGCCTTAAGCCTCTGCCATCGATTTATGACAGAGACAGGTTGCTGATCAACCTTTGGATCAATTGGAGACAAAAGTGGTCCACCAATCAGAAAATGGCCTGGAGTTAACGCAGTGCAGTCGGACGGATCTTCTGACATTGCCGAAATCGGTCGAGAATTTAGACAAGCTTCAATTCTTGCCAAGAGCGTGGAAAATTCTTCGAATGTATACTTTAATGAACCCGCTATTTTCTTAAAATGAGTTTTGAAACTCTTCACGCCTACCTCCCATAGGCCACCCATATGAGGAGCATCAGGCGGAATGAAATGCCAAGTTAAATTTTGGTAAATGAAGTTGGATGATAACGCTGCCCTGGAAACTTGTAGGAAATCGCGCACCAATTCTTTGGACGCGCCAACAAACGTTTTTCCATTATCAGAATATAAATGTATAGGACAACCGCGTCTTGATACAAAGCGTTGGAAAGCAGCTAAAAATGCTGGAGTACTAAGTGAGCTAGTAGGTTCTAAATGGATTGCCTTTGTAGCAAAACAAACAAAGACACAAACGTATCCTTTCGTAAGTAAACAAGCTCGACCTGTATAATTTTTTATATCGAAAGGCCCAGCGAAATCTAACCCGGTATGAGCGAATGGGCGTGTAAGAACAGTTCGTTCAGGCGGTAGAGCTCCCATAAGTTGTGTTCCAATTTTTTGTTTATATAAAACACATATTTTACAATTATGAATAGTAGTTTTGATTAGATTTTTTACTTTGGGTATCCAAAATTGTAATCTAATCAACCGAAGGACTAATTGGTTTCCACCGTGAATGGAAATATCATGAATAAAACGAACTAATAAACGAGACCATTGACAATTATAAGGAATAATAATCGGGTGACGTTCATCGTAAGACATAATCGGTAAAGACACGAGTCTTCCACATACTCTTAGAATTCCAGCGTCGTCGATAAAAGAATTTAAGCTGAGTAAACTGCTGGAAGTTGAAATGGAATCTTTACGTGAAAGAGATTTGTACTCTGACGGATAAGCCACTTTTTGGCATAGGATTACAAGCCGTTTTTTTACTAGATCAACTTCGGAACTAGAAATTGAAGTTGAATTTTTGGAAAATGTTGATCTAAGTGTTGGATGAGTACGTTCGAAAAATCGGAATATATATGCAATTACGCGAATTGCTCTTGGAAATGATGAAAAACGATCGAGGATATCTTCATAATTTTGGAAATAAGTAAAATGTGTTTGAATTGGTTTCATTTCGAGTTCCGTTTTATGATTTTTATTTGGAATTAAAGTGGGCCAGCTAGACGTTGGAAACTGTAACCACTCAGGACCGTGTCACCACAAGGTATGATTGGCAAGTTCTTGTGGACAAATTCCACGGCTTGCTAAATCTGCTGGATTGTGTTGTGAGTCGACATGAAACCAATTTGCATGGCCGACACTTTGGACTATTTTCGAAACACGATTCGCTACAAATGTTTTCCATTGACATGGCGGTTTTTGCAGCCATGCTAGGACAATGGTGGAGTCTGTCCAAAAGAAAGTTTTGAATTTTTGGACAGGTAACTGAGGAATAATATTGTCGACTATTTCAGCTAGGAGAACAGCTCCGCAGAGCTCAAGTCTTGGAATTGAAAGAGTTTTTACTGGTGCCACCTTTGTTTTGGCAGCCAGTAAATGCGTTGAAATTGGAGTAGATGCGGAATCAATGCGTACGTAAATGGTTGCTGCATATGCTTTTTCGGATGCATCACAAAAGCAATGAAATTCTAATTCGCTGTTCGGAGTATATTGATTCCATCTTGGAATTTTAATCGTATTGATATATTTAAAATTATCTTGGAAAGTATGCCATGTTTGAATGCAATTGGAAGGCAAATTTTCATCCCAGCCAATTTGCTCTAACCAAATTTGCTGCATAAGCATTTTGGCTAAAACAATACAAGGGGCCAGCCATCCGGCTGGATCAAACAATTTAGAAATCTGGGAAAGTACCTCACGTTTAGTGAATGTAGATTTGGATTGAAAAGGTACCGTGGAGAAATAGAAAACATCAGTGCGAGCGTTCCATCGCACACCTAATGTTTTAGCATTACTGCTATCATCGAGCTCAAGAAAATCTTCATTAAGAAGGTGCTCTTTTGGAAGCCCAGCTAGTACTGCTTCGGAGTTTGACGTCCATTTGCGTAATGAGAACCCTGCTGAATGAAGCGCTGAAATTAATTCATTACGCGCGTTTATTGCTGTCGCAATGTCATGGCTTCCAGCAAGCGCATCATCCACGTACATGGAAGTACGCAAAATGTTGCTTGCTAAAGGATAAATTTGTTCTACATCGTCTGCTAATTGAACTAAAGTTCGTATTGCCAGATATGGAGCGCAATTTACTCCAAACGTGACAGTTTTTAATTCGTAATCACGTATATCATCTTCTGGATTTTCACGGAATAAAATTCTTTAAAATGGAGTATGGTTAGGATCAACCAAAATTTGGCGATACATCTTTTGGATGTCACCATTAAAAACAAAACGATAAAATCTCCATTTTAGTATAAGGAGAGTCAGATCAGCTTGGAGGACAGGGCCTATATGGAGAATATCATTTAAACTTACTTTATTAGCCGAAGAATTAGATGCATTGAAAACCACACGAACCTTTGTAGTCGTGCTTTCTGGTTTTATTATTGCATGATGAGGCATGTAATAATTTCGTGGAAATATATCGAACTTTGGAGTGGAAACTAATGTCATGTGACCTAATTCAAGGTACTCACGAATGACGTTATCATATTGTATTTTAAAATCAGGATTTTTGCAAAGTCGAGATTCGTTTCTATGAAATTGAGCGGAAGTGATCGATCGGGAATAACCGAGCTTTAATTCATTTGTAAATTGTTCTTTAAATGGAAGAGAAACGATGTATCGACCACTTTCATCTCTTTTTGTAGTACGGGCGTAAATTTCTTCGCAAAAGCGATCGGAATAAGACATAGATTGTTTTTGAGGAAGATCCTCCACCTCCCAAAAACGAGCAATCTCTTTATCTAGAGATACTTCATTGAAATATGAAACAATAGTAGGAGAATTGTTATCATTTTGACGCGTTATTGGACCAGTAAGAATCCATCCAAAAATGGTTTCTTGAGCAATTAGTGAATTGCAGATATTACTAGTAGTATGGCTGGAAACAAGTCGTCACCAATTAATAAATCGATGTGCGAACTTCGGAAAAATGCAGCATCAGCTAGTTTAATTGGAGGAAGATTGGAAAATACAACTGGATCGATGATAGTTGTTGGAAGATTACCAGTTAGCTGTGATAGCACTAATGCTGATGCTTCAATTGAAATATCGGAATTAATTGGAGAACTAAGAATAAAAGAGCACATCTTTTTTGCGTTCGCAGATATGGCGTTATTCAATCCGGATATTTGAGCTTGTATCGCTTTACATGGAAGTTTGAGTAAATTAAACAATTTCTCAGAAATAAAGGTACCTTCTGATCCTGAATCAATCAGGGCACGAGCGGCATAAGTGACACCTAAATGGCATATATTCACTATTGCTGTACCTAATAGGACACCTTTTGACCTAGCAGCGAAACAAGTCTGAACTGCATCAACAGCAGTGGAGTCTTCAGTGGACTGTATTTGGATTGCATGCGAATGCTGCATGCTTGCCTTATTGTTTGAATTGGAACTAGAAGTTGAAGTAGTACGAACCATAGGAGTAAAATTTGATGTAAAGGAATCATCGTGCAGCAAGGTGTTGTGACGCCTGCGACACTTTAAACAATTAAAAGAACTTTTACAATCTTTCACCATATGAAGTTTTGCAAAACAATTAATACACAAGCCAATTTTTTTCACGCAACTCATTCTATCAGAAGCGTTCATTTTTAAAAATTTTGGACAATGTCGAATTGTATGATGATCATTAGGGCAGATCTTGCAAGTAGGAGTAGAAATATTTGCTTGATACGTATTAACTTTTCTTGGAAAATTTTGATTTTTTTGAATTTGAGGGGATTTTTGAAATGGTGTTCTAGGAAGAGTTGAACACTTGATATCGGAAACGGTTTCAAGTGATTGATACCGACTTGTGAGAAATGAATCCAATTCTTCCCATTTTGGAATATCTGTTTTATTGCTAAGTGATTGTTCCCAAAGGGACAATGTTGCATCAGGCAACCGAGAAGAACAGAGAAAAACTAATATAAAGTCCCAATTGTCGATGCTAATATTGTATAATTTTAAAGCGGAAATGGAATTTTGAATGTCACGTTGCAATTTTTTAATTGCACTGCCAGATTCTGAATTAACAGAGGAAAGGTTAAATAAAATACGTAGCTGGCTATTCACAAGGATCCGTTTATTTTCAAAACGATCCTTGAGATTTTTCCATGCCAACGGAAATCCTTCGTTTGTAAGTGGAGATTTTTTTACTATTTCACGAGCTTCGCCTCGTGTTTTGGAATTTAAATGAAATAATTTTTCGACTGGAGTTAGTCTTGTGTTGTTAACATAGACTGCCGTGAACATGTCACGGAACGAAGGCCATGACAAGTAATCACCGTTGAAAATATCCGTGTCGCAGGGTGGAAGACGAAAACTGGTAGAGAATCCATCCAGATTAGGTGCATTCGCAGAAGCATGCCTTGATGTCAATTGTTGAATATGTTCACCAATCTTCGCGATGCAACGTACGTAGGTGTGGTAGGTATTTCGGTATCGGACCTTCAGGATTTCCAGATCTACGGCACCGACATCTGCCCCATCCTCCTTCGGTTCCAGATCCTGGACGCAAATCTCGTACGAATTCTTCACGTTGATTCATATTGATTTCATTTCATCGCGATGTACTTCTTAAGAATGTGAGGTATATCCAGTTAGTAGAGATTCACTGAACTCACTTTCGAACTCTACCAGATTGTCGGTCAGCCGAATGAAGGAATCCAGGGAAGACGTCATCGTATCAATTGCAGTATTTAAAAACGCGATGGATAATGTATAAAGAAATTATAAATAGCGAATGCTGACACGACCTTTCCAAACGGAACTGTTTTGTGAAATGAAAACGAAATTTTGAAATATTCCAATAATAAAATTATTTGGAGTCCAATAGTAGTATACAAACACAAAGTTTGTATCGAAATATTCCAAAAATATTTTAAAATATTTGAAATCCCAATGGTGCACCGGTTGGAAACTTTTTTTTTTTTTTTTTGAAATGTAATTAACAATGTGGAAATATTTAAATATTTGGAAAAATATTGAAAGCCCAAATTTTTAAATCAAGCAGAAAAAATGTAGAAATTCAACCAAATTGAAGTAATTGAGCTGTACGAAACAGCATAAAATTTAAACGAAATGTAGAAATATTCCAAAGAAATATTAGTAGAAATTCAACCCTACTGAAATAAAAGAACCACACACGTTGTCTAAAACAAATACAACTGTGTCCAAGAAGTAATTAAAAAAAAATTAAAAATTTTAAATTATAACTTTGGTTATAATATTATAACAGATTAAACTGTTATCGTATTAAATCGCTGTTGTTGAAACAAAAAAAAAATAAATAAATTGTATATGTTTCTCCAGTTCGGATAATATTCAATATAAATCAACTTTTTGCAATTAAAATATTTTGTCAAAATATGTAAATAATATTTTATAATTGTAGAATGAAACGGCTAATCCAATTGCCGTAAATTGTAATGGATAATAAAAATTAAAAAAAAGCGAATGAAATAAAATCGTATTTTGAAAATATTTTAATATGCAGAAAGTTTATCAGATGTAGAAATATGTAAATTATTAAATAAATATGGGAATATGCATACAGATTATTTGCGCACTACGTTCTTGTATTTGACGCTCAAATCTTTTATTATTTAGATGTATTAATTTATGTTAAAATGTCGCTGTACATTTTATTTCATAATAAAATCTTCAAGAAATAATATTTTTATTGGTATTTAGTTTTTATTATTTTGTATTAGTTATTAATTGTTTGCGTTATAATTAAATATTTTAGTAAATATTTAAACTTTCAAAGTTTAAAAAATTTTTAAAATTTTAAAACGTAAAAAATAAATAGTCGCAAAAGGGTTAAATGTTACTGCGATCACAAATTGCGCAAATGATTTGATTTATGCAGAGGTTATCCGGAAATGTTGCAACAATTGAATGTTAGAAATTTAATGAGTAGTATGGTAAACCGGTTTATGTTTCTCTTCTTTATGCTTTGTGTAGCGTTGTTGCAATCTACGTTGCTCGGATAATATTGCTCGGATAAATATTGATGTGGGAGTAAGGGATTGGAGACTTTCTCTCACTGCATTAATTGCATTGAATTATGCTCACCATTATATGCTGCGAAAAGACGAGTTTTACGATCGAGTGGTGAAATATGGACATAGCAACAGCTCGTTGCAAAGTGACGCGAAAAAAAATATATATGTATATAAAATATTATATATGTTGGAAATATTACATACTTCGAAATATTCCCTGTTATTTTTAAATTTAATTTTTGACCGGTAATTTTGCTACTGTAATTTTTGCAGTATATAAAAAAAAAATTGCTTTATTTTAGCGCAACTTATTTCGTCAATTGCTAAATTTTATAGAATTTAATACTTTTTAGACAAATTTATATTGAAATTTTAATTTTTAAACGTAATTTTTTTTTTAAGAAATTTTATTTTAGCAATTATTACATCTATTATGTGCACACAATTGTACGCAAAACTTTTAGAAAATTCTTAGCTAATTTTTTAGCAACATTTTTTAGGACATAAACAATTTTTTAGCAAATTTTTATAGAAACATTTTATAGGAAAATTTTTGTTAATGTTTTAGCCACTTTTATAGGAAATTGTAAGCAAATTTTTAGGAAAATTTAACAAATATTTTATGAAATTTTAAGTAATTTTTTTGAAATTTCTTAGCGCAATTTTTAGCAAATTTTATAAAACAATTAAAACAATTTTAAGCAATCAATTTTTTATATAATCTTACCAAATTTTTTAGTCAATATCTTTTTAGGAAAGTTAGCAAACTTTTAGCAGTTTTTTTTCTTTTCAAAATTTTAGCAGATTTTTAACACATTTTAAGTAATTTTTGATGTGTTAATTTTCACTTTTCAGGGGACACTTTTAGCGAAATTTTTCGTATTGTGGCAGCTGGATTTCTGAACGTAATTTTTACATATTACACACACAATACTTAGGTTTTTTTATGATTAGAAACCGCGTATTTTTATTATATGAATAACTTTATTTTTTGACTACGTATGACGGACTACGCGCTCGCATTAAATACCATGAACTGACATAATAAGAAATATATTAAATGCAACGCACCTTGATATATGATGAGTGTCGAAATCAAATTCTCTCTGGAGTAGTACTTCTTTTCGAAATGGAGACTTCAACGACGTCTTGATATTAATGAGAAGGAGAATTATCCGGTTCGAGAACGGACCAATGTGAACCTGGGGAGCGTACAAATATTGTCCGGAGAAGCCTTGATGAAATGATTCTGTTGAAATGAGAACTTTTGAGTGTTTCAAACATGTACGTTTGAAACAGTCAAACCATAGAAATAAAACCACAAGTATTAGGAAATATCGTCTACTGATTTTTCTTATTCGTCGTTTTTGTTTTTCAACCAAATTCCTATACATGTGGGCGCATTTGTCCGTATCCGTTTTAAATTTGAGTCTTCTCTCCGATGTTTGGTTGATTATGTGTAACATTTCTAATGTGTAGTGTCCAGCGTTGCTAGAAGATTTATTCAAAAAATCGTCAAAAGGGCAAAAAAAAAATAGTCATTTGAACTAAAAAATCGTCAAAAACTATTTAAATAAAAATCGTCATTTTGTAAGAATAATCGTCAAAAAATGTTATTCTATATTTTTTTTATTTATATTAAACAGTCAAAGGTAAACAAAAAAAATCACATTTACATAAGTAATTGTAAAAAACAAAATCGATTATTATGAAATATTTATATTTTATTAAAATTATAATACAATAGTATGATATCATATATTGTATTTAATATATATCATTTTTTCAAATATGATAATAAAGCTGATGTTACGAAATTGGACATTGAATAGATAGAAAATGCACATCGATTTGAATTCAAACTTTAACCATGTAGAGGAAGCTGAGTTATAAATACATTACCAAAATTTGTTGAGGATTTGATGTGTCTTCCATATATTTATGGATTTATTTTGCATAATAAATAGAAGGTTTAAAATTTTTGAGAACATCTTTTTCTAATTTTAAGTTATGGCAACAACTTTCGTTTTTAACTTAATAATCCGTTGCAAAAAGTATCCCTTTTAATGTGCTATTATCTAACCGGTTTCTATACTTTGTTTTATTTAAATTAACTTTAGAGAAAATTCTCTCAACATTCGCAGAATTGGGAGGCACATCAAATCTGCAACAATTGTTGACAATGTAGGGAAAACTATATATAAATCTGATCTTTTAATGTTAGAAATTACATTGTCAAATATTTCATTGAAATCGACGTGCCTTAGCTCTTTAAATTCAATGTCCAATTTTTGAACATCACCTTCATTTATCAAATTCGGAAAACTTGATGTTAAAATATGCAGTGAAATATTTTGGTTCAATAAATCGTAGTTCTTTTAAAATTATATTGTCAAAATCAAATCTTTTTTTAATTTGAGAACATAATTCAATACAAAAAGAAATGCAATTATGAATATTTTCTATTTTCAAATTTTGTGACATTTTGCAGCTTCCCAATTTTTCTTTTACATAAATGCAAAGATATACATCATCATAACCCAAAAATATTTTTTTATCAGTAAAATCAATGTAATTAATATTATCAACTTTTAGGCAGTCCGATTTTATAAAATCTAAAATAGTCATAAAGAGCCTTTTCATATCGAAATACATGTTTTGAATTTGTAAATTTTCACTTTGAAATATTTTATTTACAATATAAACAATTTGTAAAATATATTTCAAAAATAACAAGTATAGCTCATTAGTATCATTTAAATTATAATCTAATAATCTTGGCACAAGTCTGTTGACTCATCTATGCATAACGAAAATGTATGTTCTCGTAGTAATTTGCATTCGTTTTCAAATTGTGTTCGTCCCAACACATTTTTCACAATGCATGTAGTTTTTGTTCTACAACATGCGATCAGTGATGAAATTTGAGAATAATTGCTAAAATTTTTTTGAAGATAATGCTCAGTTGATCCATGAATCCAAGAAAATGGCAAATTATGCTCAGCAACAAATGCACTTAATTGCAATTCAAGCTGCATGAGTTCGTTTCTTTCATCATTTGATTTTTATCAATAATTCGTCTATTTTCGGCTGATTAATTTGAAGGTTCATTGAATATTTTTTATGTTTCTTTGTGGAACAATGATTTTCCAAATCTGACTTGCCTGAAGACACTTTTAAAATACATTTGCATATTTTACAAAATAGCTCCTCTGTACTATCTGCGTTAACAATCATCTGCAGCCAGCCGCTCATTTTCGGATCATTCAACCATGTTGAATAAATCTTCCGCTCACCACTCGCTTTTTGATTAGATTTTTCTGAAAATATATAATTGTTTTATAATGTCAGTTATTCTATAAATATTTTAATTATTTTAACGTACCTGCAATTTGCAAAATTTTGTCCATGTTATTAATTTATTTTTGCGCAGTCAATTTCGTTTATTTTGGCACACTCACACTTTTGCTGTCTTTGACTTCTTTACTTTCTTTTTTCGTGCTATATACTTTATACATTTTTCGATAGATATTTTTAGATGTTATCGATTTAAGACATGCAGAGTTGTAAAAAAGAAAACGTAACTACATAAAAAAGTAGTAAATTAATGTAATCCTCCGGGGCATCTTTTTAGTCAATTATATTTTAAAGTATTCGTATCCATTCTATCCTTGTACAGAAAAAATCGTAATTTTAAAACAAAAATCGTCAAATCGACAGTAAGGTCCAAAAATCGTCAAAATGACGATAAAATCGTCATTCTGGCAACGCTGGTAGTGTCTGATGTTGTTTGTCTCTTGTTGTAATATTTCTACTCTCTCGAAGTATGGTTTGTGTTGCTCTTTGGTACAGTGGGCGCCTATCACTGTTTTTTGTTCAATTGTTTTGGTGGTCGATTTATGTTCCTATTTGTGCGATGATATTCTTGTCCTTAATTGTGTTTTGGAAGTACCAACATATACTTTGTTGCATACGCTGGATCCGTACCTGTGAATTTTATCATATATATCACGTCTGATTTTTCCATATTGTCCATTTTGCTCTTCGTATTACTGTAATATTGTCTTATTGTGTTGCTCGTCTTTAATGCAATTTGGTAATTGTCTTTGTTGTATATATCTGCACCAATGAATCTTTCTGATAGTCCCGGTATATAAGTCATTGATTTATATATTTTCATTTCCTTGTCCTTTGATGTACTATTGTTAATGTTCTTGGTTATATTTTTGATTAAATCGTTAATTGTTTTCTTGGGAAATTCGTTTGTTTTTAGTATTTTTGTTATTTTTTTATATATGTTTTTGTCCCGAAAATCATTGTTGCTTATAGTCAGAACTCTTTTAATAAAATTGTTCGCAGTGTTCATTATTATTCTTTTTGGGTGTTTTGAATAATAATTAATCATATTTGAAATATCTGTTATCGACAACACAGAATTTAAGAATTTTCATAAAGACGTCTTCTGTAATTTTTGTGTGTTCTTTTATTAATGTCCATTTATTTTCAATTGCTTTTAAAGCAAAGTCAACAGGGATACTTGAAAACAGGGTTCGTAGAATATTTGAAATACATTCATTCTCCAAAGAATATTCTCTCTGGGAATTTTTCATTTCATTCATTCGCGAATTTTTGAATTTGTTTAAAATTCTTTGAATTTCATTCTCTCGCGAATTTATGAAATGATAAATTCATGTATATAAATGTTCTTGATTAAAAAAGAATATTCCGAATAATTTTTTTATATTCCTATTTCATTGGGATTTAGCAGAAACTGCTTGCGTTATGGACATTGTTTTGGACAAATCGGTTCCATTGGGATATGGCCAGAACCCGCTTGCGTCATTGGACATTTTTTTGGACAAATCGGTTCCATTGGGATTTGGCCAGAACTCAACTGCGTCATTGGACTATTTTTTTTGACAATTCGGTTCCATTGGGATTTGGGCAGAACCCAACTGCGTCATTGGACTTTTTTTTGACAAATTGGCTCCATTGGGATTTGGCCAGAACCCGCTTGCGTCATTGGAAATTTTTTTGGACAAATCGGTTCCATTGGGATTTGGCCAGAACTCAACTGCGTCATTGGACTTTTTTCGGGTGAATCGGTTCCAATGGGATTTGGCCAGAACCCAACTGCGTCATTGGACTTTTTTTTGGACAAATCGGTTCCATTGGGATATGGCCAGAACCCGCTTGCGTCATTGGACATTTTTTTGGACAAATTGGTTCCATTGGGATTTGGCCAGAACCCGCTTGCGTCATTGGACATTTTTTTGGACAAATCGGTTCCATTGGGATTTGGCCAGAACTCAACTGCGTCATTGGACTTTTTTTTTGACAAATCGGTTCCATTGGGATTTGGGCAGAACCCAACTGCGTCATTGGACTTTTTTCGGGTGAATCGGTTCCAATGGGATTTGGCCAGAACCCAACTGCGTCATTGGACTTTTTTTTGGACAAATCGGTTCCATTGGGATATGGCCAGAACCCGCTTGCGTCATTGGACATTTTTTTGTACAAATCGGTTCCATTGGGATTTGGACAGAACTCAACTGCGTCATTGGACTTTTTTTTGACAAATCGGTTCCATTGGGATATGGCCAGAACCCGCTTGCGTCATTGGACTTTTTTTTTTGACAAATCGGTTCCAATGGGATTTGGCCAGAACCCAACTGCGTCATTGGACTTTTTTTTGGACAAATTGGTTCCATTTGGATTTGGCCAGAACCCGCTTGCGTCATTGGACTTTTTTTCGGGTGAATCTGTTCCAATGGGATTTGGTCAGAACCCAACTGCGTCATTGGACATTTATTTGGACAAATCGGTTCCATTGGGATTTGGCCAGAACCCAACTGCGTCATTGGACTTTTTTTTGGACAAATTGATTCCATTGTGATTTGGCCAGAACCCGCTTGCGTCATTGGACTTTTTTTCGGGTGAATCTGTTCCAATGGGATTTGGTCAGAACCCAACTGAGTCATTGGACATTTTTTTGGACAAATCGTTTCCATTGGGATTTGGCCAGAACCATACTGAGTCATTGGACTTTTTTCAGGTGAATCTGTTCCAATGGGATTTGGCCAGAACCTAACAGCGTCATTGTACTTTTTTTTTGACAAATTGATTCCAGAACCCAACTGCGTTAAATTTTTCCAAAAAAATGTCTAATGACGCAGTTGGGTTCTGGCCAAATCCCAATGGAACCAATTTGTCCAAAAAAAAGTCCAATGACGAAGTTGGGTTCTGGCCAAATCCCATTGGAACCGATTCACCCGAAAAAAAGTCCAATGACGCAGTTGGGGTCTGGCCAAATCCCAATGGAACCAATTTGTCCAAAAAAAAAGTCCAATGACGCAGTTGGGTTCTGGCCAAATCCCAATGGAACCGATTTGTCCAAAAAAAAATGTCCAATGACGCAGTTGGGTTCTGGCCAAATCCCAATGGAACCGATTTGTCAAAAAAAAAAAAATCCAATAATGTAGTTGGGTTCTGGCCAAATCCCAATGTAACCGATTTGTCCAAAAAAATGTGCAATGACGCAGTTGGGTTCTGGCCAAATCCCAATGGAACCGATTTGTCCAAAAAAAAATCCAATGATGCAGTTGAGTTCTGGCCAAATCCCATTGGAACATATTCACCCGAAAAAAAGTCCAATGACGCAGTTGAGTTCTGGCCAAATCCTAATCGAGATGGTTTGTCCATAGAAACCTTCCAAGTATTTCCTTTTTTATCCATAAAAGTTATATATAAAAAGGATGAAAAAGAACATTTATTTACATTTGTTTTCATTCGCAAATTTTAATATCATGGGAATTTATCATATCTTTCTTATCGTTGAAAAATAAAAGCAATATTCTTGTCGTTTCATTAATTCGTGAAAAGTATTAAAACTAATAGTTCTCGCGAGAGAATTTTTTTGTAAAGAATTTATGATTTTAAAATACATTCTCGGAATGAATAAGAATGAAATTTATTCATTCGCGAATGTATTTTTACGAACTCTGCTTGAAAATAATGAAACTACATCGAATGAAATACTGGTTTCGTCGTCAAAAATATGTGAATTTGGTTGAAAAACAAAAACAACGAATAAGAAAAATCAGTAGACGGTCATGAAGTGTAAAAGACAGACGTAGTTGTCGCACTGTCTACAGTTGTTAAATGTGTTAATATTTGACAACATTTTAAGTTTTTGTAATAATATATAAATATATGTCTGTAATGTAAATATGTTAAAAATGTAAATATGTCATTGTTAACAAGTGTATGTTCTTTTATAGTTTTCCCTGAAGATGACGTCCGATGGACGTCAAAATATCGGAAATTAAAAATAAATAATAATTAAATACAAAAAAGAGTATTTTCATTATTTAACCGGACCTTTAGCCCAAACAAAACACTAATAAATAAACAAAATAAGAGGACGACAAAATTACAAATAAAATTAGTTTTAAATTTTATAACATTTTTTTTAATACTTTACAAGATATGTGATCCTAAAAAGTAAACCCATATCTCGTAGTGAATGTAGTAGAGTACGTTGATTAATTCGACTCATTTTCGAATTTAGAATTACTATTCTACTAATATATATTAAAACCTAATTTCGTCGCATTCGGAATAGCAGTTTTCAAGTTATCGTGTACAGGCGGACATACTGACGGTCATATCTAAATCGACTCGGAACGTGATGTTGATCAAGAAAATATATACTTTTTCATACCGGTCACGCCTACTAAGAGGCGCTCAAATAACCTCACATACATTATATAACTTGTAAACCATGGGTATAGGATATAAACATAAAATGGGATTTTTTTAGTTAATTCTCAATTGTAATGCTTTCACATAATTGTTTCTGTTCTCAAAATGTATCCATAGATTTCTTTTATTTTAACGTCTTTTTCTTTACAAATGTGCAGGCTAATATTACTAACTGTGCATCATTTCTCCATTTCAATTTTTCGCCATTTTTAGAAAAAAATTGGTCGAAAAAAATTTACATTTTTCGAGTTCTTCTATACAGTTCTCTTAAACCAGTGAGCCAATTCCAAAATGTTAAAAGAAATGTTTATTTAATTATCTTTCGTTCGATATAACACCTGAGCATATGAGTTTTACAAAACGCGAGATATTTACAAATATATGTGACCACCTTTTTGAAGTCTCAGTACAAAAGTTATTGCCCGAAATCTCGTATACCTATCCATAGTAGTTTTTTAATTCATATATTTAAATTCTTCGGGTCATTTCCAATAATACAAAAATAATGACATTTACTGCGCAAACATTTTTTTTTTCATTTTGTTGTGTAGTGTTATTAACACGAGTTCCTTTTCCGAAATAACAATTGTGCGTCTTATTTTACGTTTTTAATAATCAATAAATTCGAATTTAATTCTTCGGGTCATTTCTAATAATACAAAAATAATAGCATTTACTGCGCAAACTTTTTTTTCATTTTGTTGTGTAATGTAATTAACACGAGTTCCTTTTCCGAAGCAACAATTGTGCGTCTTATTTTTGGTTTTTAATAATCAATAAATTAGATTCTAAAAATCCAGTAGAATAAAGCTTGTTTACTTTTTTGATAACTAAGTAATTTGCTTTCTTAATATTCATATAATAAATTCTAGAATTTTAGTAATTTTTCATTGATATTAGTCAAATGAATAGTAACATACGAACTGAATTCTTCTCGAGTTTTAAAAGTTTATTTCCCTCTTTTTGTGGGACCAGAACCGCAGAGAATCGAATTTCCGTTCCTAACCCTGATTGGATATTACAATTACAATTCGGTTTAAACATAATTTTTCATAATTTATTACAATTGTTTAATGGCCTGCTATAAATGGTTGGCAATGCAATACATATCAGTATAGGCATGAAAGTAGAGATGCTTGTTTTTGTTGGCATATACACGCACAGGCACGCCGATAGGTGACACGCACGAACCCAACGACTAAATTTTCAGACACACACGAATAGCACGATATACATAGCACGGGATATCAACATATACGAAAAAGAGGAAAAAGCACGGAAAAACACGAAAAAGAACAAAAAAAACAGGCGAAACGTGAAAAATAATACATTAAATAATTCAAAAAATAAGTTTGTTACTATTTTATTATCTTAAATCCCTAAGTAAAACTCAAACAACTAGTTGAACATACCACAACATTTTTATTTTCTGATGATATATGTAAATTCGAGTCTTTAATGGACACTGGCTCGCCAAAAACTTTGCACGCACGAACTCAGATTTCCGGGCGGGACACGAAAAAGGCACAGCACGCGCTCATCACTTTTTTAACTAGTACAATAAAAATAACTAGTACAATCATTGTAATCAATTTTGCATGTTTATTATTTAATTTATACAACAAATTAAAAATAAACCATTTGAGCTTAAATCACTATTTAATTTAAATTAAAGTCTACTTTAATATGGAATGAAATGTCAAAAAAAATTAACACATAAATTTATGATTAATCGCAACAATACAATCAAATTGCAACATATTACAAACACATTAACACATATGCATTTGTGGTACTATTAAAACTGTATCACTTACACTTTTCTTATTCTTATTGAATCACATTTATAAATTGATTACGAATAGGTGTTGTACGTAGTTGTTTCTTACTTTACATTTTTATTTGAATGCGGTTTTATGTTGGTCGCAAAAGAAGACAGTCAAATTTTTAACGTTTATTAAATACCACTCACCCTCGTCTCACAAAATCAGTTCAGTAAATTGTATCTTTTATTTTACTTGTCATCAATTATGATTGGATTTAATAAAACATCACCTGATTTTTGCACACACTGCCGGTTTTTACACATAAACCATTGAAGGGTTTCCAAGTTTATGTATAATGTCCGGATTAGACAAAAATAAAATTCGTCTTTTGGGACATGTTGGCATGTATAGATTATTTGTGTTAATTTATAAGGTGTAAAGCACATAATCAAAGTATATATCAATTGTACGTTTTTCCAATAATTTAAAGTTCATAGTCGTGGCAGGAAAGTTCAATTGTACAACCTTTAGGTCTTTCTTTGCCAGTCCGTTGTAAGCATAAACATAGTCTTCGGAATTGTATTACATTATAATAATTCTTAAAAAATTTCAAGTACTTTTAAAAAGTTGGCAGCTCTATTGTATTGTGCGCACGCGTGGGAATGTTGGGTTTATTTGTTTTTGAAAAAAATGGCACACAACTACAAAATTCACCAAAAATAATTAAATTGGCAATGCTTCCTTCTCCGAGTTTCGAACATTGTAAATGCTTTTTAGCATAAAAAATTAAGCAAATTACGAAAATTTTGATATTTCAAAGCATTTGCCTCAATTTTTTAGATAAGTCGATTTTTATTAACCTAAATCCTCCTGAATTTCGAATTTTAAGATAATACTTCTATTTACTGCTTAGGACGCAATAATCTTTTTAATGCCAGGACGAGATATGCAAATGCGGTAAAAACCGAGAAAACAGATAAAATGAGTGGCGAAAGTTAAGTCATATGAGCGGGACTTAAAGTCGGTCGGGTCCAACTATGGAAACCCTAGAATATAAAATATTATGTGGGATAATGAATTGTATTCTTAGTTATGACAAGCTCACTCATAGTATTATTTCCACCTAAGAAATGTATCTTAAATAATTTATATTAAAAATGCTATAGTTCAAAGAATTGAAAGGTGCAAATTACTGGAATATTCGCTGGAACACAATACGTAGGTCCAGTAAATTAACTGAAGAAATGGTCCAAATCCCCAGACAAAATTTGAAGCAGGAAAATGGATCGAAACACGCAGGCAAACAAGCTATCTATACGCATTGAAATCACATTTTATATGAAGCTTTTAGGTAGGCAAAGGTGAGAATGTGGACAAAAGCTGCTAGTTCCCTGCTTGGCATATTAATTTGCAACGTAGAAAATAACTGCCAACAAATTTTAATACTGACATTTTTTAAAGGCAAATTTTATATATGATATTGTAAACATAATTTTCTATCGACAACTTGTTGATCAAGATTTTTAAAACTTCAAAAAAGACATAATGCAAACAAAATTTTCTGTGAACAACTTGTTGATCAAGCTTTTAAAATTTTAAAACAGAAATTCCTTTGCAATGTGTTTGCCTGCTACTCGCAGGCTACCTTTCCCTTTCAGTTTCCTACTAATAAAATTCTTTTTTAAAATTTGAAATCAAAATACCTATATAATATGTTTGCCTGCTACTCCCGGCAACCTTTCGCTTTCTGTGCCCTGCCATTAAAATCCCCAGAAAACTTTTAAGTAGGAAAATAGCAAACAAGCTATTTATACGCATTGCAATCACATTTTATATGAAGCTGCTAGTTCCCTGCTATATCATGAAATCAAAATTGGTAGGGAAAAGGCGGGCATAGGTAGGGTATAGTAACCAAACAGGTGTAAGCAAAATGTGCTGGACGCAAATCTACATCATGGGTGCCCATCCAATCCGCCCTACCAAAAACTTCTTATTGTACAAAAACAGCGACGAATATTGTTTGTAGTATTTTCGTCAAAAACTCTATCGGTTCGACGGTTATCCTATATGCGAATTATACAACAAATACCCTGGTGGAAATTTACCCGATGCGCCATAAGGAAATGGTCGGGTTTTTATCGGGTAGCCCTACTAGAGCAAACATGGTCTTTGCCTCATTATCTCATTATTTTATCATGCTCACCATACCAGGGTTTACATTATCGATACAATAAATGATCCTTATCAAAGCAACATTAGTTGTTACTCATAAGGATTTCTATCGGGAAATGATCGGGATTTAATAAGAAAAGGTTTTAATATTCGGAACTAACATTGATATACCTGCTGCAAATCAACGTAAGCCGGCCACCCGTCCGACTAAAACGCACATTTCTAACTAGAAATTTACAGCTAATAATTTATTAAATATATACATAAATGTATATAATAAATGAAATGAATTAAAGCATGTGTCTATGACACATTAAATTAAACATGATTTAAATTAAACACAACTGTTCTTAAAAAAATTTAGTTTCGTTTTTTTTTTTATGAAAACGGCCTTGGGTTACAATATGGAACAAAAAGCCAAAAGCATTTTGTTAAATCGTACGATTTGGAATTTCTGTTGTTTCATCAGGATTCGGTGATTGTTAAATTCATATTGCAATCAGTTAAAGTGGTGCAATATGAAGTTTAATCAACATTCGCGATGTGCTAAGCATGCGACCAGTGGAAACGCATCACGCTCTGCAAATCTTTGGTGACCATTGGCGTCTCAATGCATAGACCAAATCAGACTACACTGTAGATGCGGGATGCATCTGCGGTTTTTCCAGCAACGTCAACAGAGGTCCCGTTAACATAATAGCCCAATCCTGGACAGCTCTGGCCTTATTGTCAGCATGATTAATTTATAAATCCATCTCGCCGATCATGCAGCTTATTGTTTAGGAGTCTTGCAGCGTTTGCGTGTCTATGATGCTTTTCCATGCCAGCTGTACTACGATAATTCAACCAAATGGTTGGAGATAACCTTCATGTCGTTATTAAGCTAAAAAAATGCATATTTTAATTAATTTTCAATAAATTATAATGAAAAATACTTACAATTTTAATCAAGCCTTATTTTTTTTTTGATGTAGGTTACTTCAGAACAAATCAAACCTTAAATATTTTCATTTTTGTTTATGGACATCAAAAATTAAAAACATATGTTTCTTCTGTCACTTTCAGTAGTTCGCAGTGTTGCATAAATCCACACTTTCGCACTTTTTTTTTTTTTGAAAAATACTTTACAGTCGTACTAAATACTTTATTTCTTTTTTTTGTAGAAATATATGTTTTGTTTAAGAAGTTCAAAAGCTTATATTTTCAAAATTGGACTATTTCCAATTTTTATAACTCTTGCTTTCTGATAATAAAATTTTCTATATTATTTAAATGATTTTAACAAAATATTGGTTAGTATTTCACATTTTAAACTCTTAAATGAATTTAAAAAAACCAATACTAATAAAATTGACGCATAATGTTAAATTACAATGCTTATTAAAAACCACGTACAATTTCTTTAACAGTAGTATTCAAAGTACTTTCTCAAACTGCTGTAAACATCGACACAACAGAAAATAGCTGCTTTTGACATTTCGCCACAAAAAAATTTCACAATAACAGGTGTCTTGTTATTTTGCAAAACATTTTTAAGTGATATATAATAATAGTTTGGCGCTATATTTTCAAAAATCATAGGCAGAACCATTTCACAACATTTGAGCGGCAATGTAAGTGTAAAAAAGCATATATAAAAATTACTTTACTAAAACACTTCCAGCGCAGATAATCGATAGCAAAAAAAAAATTGGATAAAACCGAGGCTAAGCTGCAGCAGTAGTAGGATTCGTAAGGACATAAAATGTTTGAATTTTGATTTCGTTTAACTTTGCTAAATGAACATTTTAATAGTTGGATAGTTTCTGTGGCGTGATAATAATGTAAATAAAATAATGTGAATATGAAACAAAATGACAGTGATAACCAAGCTTAGACTCATAAACTGATACATGTTGTGATTTTCATATGTAAATCAAAAAATGAATCATTAAATGAATCATCATCATATATATATATATATATATATATATATATATATATATATATATATATATATATATATATATATATATATATATATATATATATATATATATATATATATCCTATCCTATTAATATAATAAATCTGTTTGTTCGTTTGTACGTTTGTAAGTTTGTTCCGCTTCTCCGTCTGCACGGCTTACCCGATTTCCTTGAAATTTTTATCACAGATGCGGTATGGTCTGGAAGGAATGATAGGCTATATATGGGCGGGATTGGAAGAGGCGTGGCACCTCCCATGCAACCTAAACTTTCAATACGATTTAACTCGGCACTTTCACCAGCTACGAAAATGAAACAAAAAACTCAAATACAAAAAAAAAAATTAAAAACAAAAAAGCAAAAGCACAAAACAAATGCAAAAATACAAAAACAAAAGCAATCACGTTTGTTCCGCTTCTCCGTCTAAACGGCTGATCCGACTTCCTTGGAATTTTTACCACAGATGCGGTATGGTCTGGAAGGAATGATAGGCTATATATGGACGGGATTGGACAAAGAGGCGTGGCACCTACCATACAACCTAAACTTTCAATATGATATAACTCGGCACTTTCACCAGCTACGAACATGAAACAAAAAACTCAAATACAAAAGATAAATTTAAAAACAAAAAAGCAAAAGCACAAAACAAAACAAAAGCAAAAATACAAAAACAAAAGCAATCACGTTTGTTCCGCTTCTCCGTCTAAACGGCTGATACGATTTCCTTGGAATTTTTACCACAGATGCGGTATGGTCTCGAAGGAATGATAGGCTATATATGGGCGGGATTGGACAAAGAGGCGTGGCACCTCTCATACAACCTAAACTTTCAATACGATATAACTCGGCAATTGAAACAAATGAAACAAAAAAACTCAAATGTAAAAAAAAAATGTAAAACCAAAAGAGCACAACACAAAACAAAAGCAAAAATACAAAAACAAAACCAATCACATAAAACCACAATCCAAACTAAATGAAAAACAAAAAAAGGAAAGAAAAAGAAAAACAAACTCACCACACTAAAACTAACCAAACTAAAACTCACCACACTAAAATTCACCACACTAAAACTCACCACACTTATACTCACCACATCAAAACTCACCACACTAAAACTCACCACACTAAAACTCACCACACTAAAAATTTCCACACAATAATTCAACACACTAAAATTTACCACTCTTAAACTCACCACACTAAAATTTCACCACACTAAAACTCACCACACTAAAACTCACCACACTAAAACTCACTACACTAAAATTTCACCACAATAAAATTCACCACACTAAAAGTCACCACATTAAAACTCACCACAATAAAATTCACCCTAAAATTCACCACACTAAAACTCGCTACACTAAAACACGCCACACTAAAACACTCCACATTAAAATTCACCACACTAAAATCCACCACACTATAATTCACCACACTAAAACTCACCACACTAACAATCACCACACTTAAACTCTCCACACTAAAATTCACCACACTAAAACTCACCACACTAAAACTCACCACACCAAAACTAGCCACAATTAAACTCACCACTCCAAAATTAACCACATCTAAACTCACCACACCGAAACTTACTACATTAAAACCCACCACACTAAAACTTCTACTGGGAAAAACTCTACGGGGAAGAATTCTACGGGAAAGAATTCTACCGGGAACAAGTCTACCGGGATGAATTCTACGTGGAGAATTCTACGGGAAAGCGTTTTATGTGGATTTTACGGGGAAGATTTCTACTGGGAATAATTCTACGGGGAAGCGCAGTCTGAGAAAAAATTGTCATTGAGAAAAATTATTTTTTATATTAATAAAATCGCTCCAAATTTTTGAATTCAGAAAATCTTGGCACGAGTCGTACACGGGTCCAGCTAGTTAATATAATAAATATGTTTGTTCGTTTGTACGTTTGTACGTTGGTTCCGCTTCTCCGTCTAAATATACAAATATATACTTTTAATTATATTCAACACCTATGGAGTAGAGGGTATATTATGTTTGTGCATGTTATGTTTGTAATGCTCCTTAGGATTCGTGGCCTTTATGGAAAAGTGTATATATTCTTGATTGCGTGACGATTGCATCACGACCCGAACCTGTTTAGCCATGTCAATCTGTCTGTCTATCCGTCTGTCTATCTGTTACACGGTAACTTGAGAAATACTCGTCGGAATCTGATGAAATTTTGTTCCAATATGTTTTACCCAAAAAATAGTTTTGAGTACGGAAATGAGCCTAATCGTTTAACGGACACACCCACCTCCCATACAAGATACTTATATAGAATCTTTAGGAAACTAAAACTCGAAAAGTAATTTATCTAAAATTATTTGTTCACATTTTGTTCAATAATTCCTTAATTAATAAACAAAAATGTAACTAATTATGCCAGAAATAAGAGAATTAAATAAATTAATATAATTCAATGAAATTTTGTTGAAATACAAAAAATTTATATTTTTTCTTATCAATAAATCAGTCAAACCTGCCTTTCAATTACATGTAGGGTACACATAAAACAAGTTTAAAACTTAAATATACACCTAAAAAATTACTGTAGTAAATTATACTACATTTATGTCTTCGTATTAAAAAAATGCAGTTCTACTCACCACACTAAAACTCACCACACTAAAACTCACCACACTTAAACTCACCACACAAAAATTCAACACACTAAAACTCACCACACCAAAACTCACCACACTAAAACTCACCACATTAAAACTCAAAACACTAAAACTCACCACACAAAAACTCACCACACTAAAACTCACCACTCTAAAACTCACCACACTAAAACTCACCACACTAAAACTCACCACACTAAAATTTCACCACATTAAAACTCACCACACTAAAACTCACCACACTAAAACTCACCACACTAAAACTCACTACTCTCAAATGTCGCCACACTTAAACTCACCGCACTAAAATTCACAACACTAAAACTCACCACACTTAAACTCACCATACCAAAACTCACCACACTAAAACTTACCACACTAAAACTCACCTCACTAAAACTCACCACACTAAAACTCACCACACAAAAATTCAACACACTAAAATTCACCACACTTAAACTCACCACACTAAAATTTCACCACACTAAAACTCACCACACTAAAACTCCCTACACTAAAATTTCACCACATTAAAATTCACCACTTTTAAACTAACCACATTAAAACTCACTACTCACAAATTTCGATACACTAAAACTCACCACACTAAAACTCACCGCACTAAAATTCACCACACTAAAACCCACCACACTATATTTAACCACACTAAAACTCACCACCCTAAAATTCACTACACTAAAACGCACCACAATAAAATTCATCACATTAAAATTCATCACACTAAAACTAACCACAATAAAATTCACCACACTAAAACACGCTACACTAAAACACGCCACACTAAAACACGCCACATTAAAATTCACCACACTAAAACCCACCACACTATAATTGACCACACTAAAACTCATTACACTTAAGAACACCACACTTAAACTCACCACACTCAAATTCACCACACTAAAACTCACCACCCTAAAATTCACTACACTAAAACTCACCACAATAAAATTCATCACATTAAAATTCATCACACTAAAACTAACCACAATAAAATTCACCACACTAAAACTCGCTACACTAAAACACGCCACACTAAAACACGCCGCATTAAAATTTACCACACTAAAACCCACCACACTATAATTGACCACACTAAAACTCATTACACTTAAAAACACCACACTTAAACTCACCACACTCAAATTCACCACACTAAAACTCACCACACTAAAACTCACCACACCAAAACTAACCACAATTAAACTCACCACTCCAAAATTCACCACATCTAAACTCACCACACCGAAACTTACTACATTAAAACCCATCACACTAAAACTTCTACTGGGAAAAACTCTACGGGGAAGAATTTACGGGAAAGAATTCTACCGGGAACAATTCTACCGGGAACAATTCTACCGGGATGAATTCTACGTTGAGAATTCTACGGGAAAGCGTTCTATGTGGAATTTACGGGGAAGATTTCTACTGGGAATAATTCTGCGGAGAAGCGCAGTCTGAGAAAAAATTATCTTTGAGAAAAGTTGTTTTGGCGGAGAATTATTTGGTTACCACATTTATAAAACCAATAAAAAAATTTCAACAGCTAAGCACGGGCCCCTCATATAAATAATAAAATATTTTTTATATTAATAAAATCGCTCCATATCTTTGAATTCAGGAAATCTTGGCACGAGTCGTGCACGGGACCAGCTAATATATATATATTTACATGGGCCATTCCACACCGAATCGACCAGCGGTTGGAACTCACCTTCTTCGATTTCAATGAAATTTTGGGAATTGATAAAGGGTATTATGACATGCACTAACCATTTTTTTTTCCGTCCACTACTTCCAGAGATACACTGGCTCAAAGTTGGAAAAAAGGGTCAAAAATCACTTTTGTATGGTTGTTCATGTTTAAATATCTCTTGAACTAGAAAAGCTAGAATTTTCATTGATGGCTAGTTTTAAAACTAATAAAACAAGCTTTTAGAAAAATGAAGTTGTAACCTCTAAACGTGAACATGTGGCCCGTGGTCATTATCCTTGCACTTCAAAATTGATGTCCTTAAAAAGGACCCTTTTTAAAATTCTGAAAAAAAATCCTAAGTTTTTGTCAATTTATTATAAATGTTCATGCAAAATTTCAAAATGGTAATTTATTGGCATCATATTTTAAAAAATATTTTTCTAAATTTGTATTTATTTTTTGTTTTTTCTACAGTAAAAGTTGTAATAATTCCTGAATATATATGTAACTTTGATTTCTGAAATGGCGTCAGTTTTATCATATTGAATCTAGTTTTTGAGATACTGATTTTGGGATATAGGTTTTACGATTTTCGAATAATGGTATACTATATCTCAAAAACTCGAGACTGTTTGATGAAACTGACGCCATTTTCGAAATTAGAGTAACAAATACATTGAAAAATTATTGCAAATTTTACTTTCGAAAAAAATATTTTTTTTTTCAATTCAAAAAATATTGAAAAAATTTAGAAAATTATTTTTTAAAATACGATGCCATCAAGATACCGTCTTAAAAACATTTACAATAAATTGACGAAAATTTAAGATTTTTTTCAGAAATTTAAAAAGGGTCATTTTTAAGGACCACAATTTTGAAGTTCAAAGATAATGACCACGGGCCACATGTTAACGTTTAAAAGTTACAACTTAATTTTTCTAAAAGCTTGTTCTATTAGCTTTAAAACGAGTAATTAACGGAGTTTCTAGCATTTCTAGTTCGAGAGATAATTAAATATGGACAACCATACAAAAGTGATTTTTTGCCCTTTTTTCCAACTTTGAGGCACTGTATCTCTGTAAGTAGTGGTCAGAAAAAATAAAGAAAAAATGGGTAGTGCATGTCTCGATACCCTTTAGCAGTTGCCAAAATGTCATTAAAATCGAAAAGGTAATATATATATATATATATATATATATATATATATATATATATATATATATATATATATATATATATATATATTATATACTAGCTGGACCCGTGCACGACTCGTGCCAAGATTTTGTGAATTCAGAGATATAAAGCGATTTTATTAATACAAAAAACATTGTTATTATTTTTTATATCAGGGGCCCGTGATTCGCTGTGGAAGTTTTTATTGGTTTTATAAATGTAGTAACCAAATAATAATTCTCCGCCAAAACAACTTTTCTCAAAGACAATTCAGACAGTAGAATATTTCGCCACAGAATTCTTCCCAGTAGAAATCTTCGCCGTAAAATTCTTCCCCATAGAACGCTTTACCGTAAAATTTTTCCCGGTAGAACTCTTCCCGGTAGAATTCTTCCCCGTAGAGTTTTTCCCAGTAGAAGTTTTAGTGTAGTTAGTTTTAATGTGGTGAGTTTTAGTGTGTTGAATTTTTAGTTTAGTGAATTTTTAGTGTGGTGAGTTTTAGTGTGGTGTGTTTTAGTGTGGTGAGTTTTGGTGTGGTGAGTTTTAGTGCGGTGAGTTTTAGTGTGGTGAGTTTTAGTGCGGAGAGTTTCGGTGTGGTGAGTTTTAGTATGGTGAGTTTTAGTGTGGTGAGTTTTAGTGTGGTGAATTTTTAGTGTGGTAAGTTTTAGTGTGGTGAGCTTTATTGTGTTGAGTTTTAGTGTGGTGAGTTTTAGTGTGGTGAATTTTGGTGTGGTGAGTTTTAGTATGGTGAATTTTTAGTGTGGTGAGTTTTAGCGTGGTGAGTTTTATTGTGGTGAGTTTTAGTATGGTGAGTTTTAGTGTGGTGAGTTTTAGTATGGTGAGTTTTAGTGTGGTAAGTTTTAGTGTGGTGAGTTTTAGTGTGGTAAGTTTTAGTGTGGTGAATTTTAGTTTTTTGTTTCATCTTTTTAGATTGTGTATGTGCTGAGTTATGTCGTTTTGAAAGTTTAGGTTGTATGGGAGGTACCACGCCCCTTTGTCCAATCCCGCCCATATATAGCCTATGACACCCTCCGGACTCCATAGTATCCTGGTGAAAAATTTCAGTTAAATCGGTTCAGCGGTTTAGACGTGATGCTGGAACAAACAAACAGACAGACAGACCGACAGACTGACAGACGGACCAAGAGTTTTATATATATAGATAGATATATATATATATTTACTATAACGAATCTACTATATCTATGTAAATGTAAGTATGTACACGCTGCAAAAAAGGGCTTTCCCAAACATAATTTTGCAGGCATTACATATATCTTTGGAGCTGTATGCAAACAAAAGTATTATTTCATTTTCAAACATTATTATAATAACAGCCAAACATATTTTTGTTTTCGTTCAAGCATATTTTTGTTCAGAATGAATAATTTTTTGCGTTATTGCAAACATATATATGTTTGAATGTGAAACAATTTTATTTACATGTAAACATATTTATGTTTACATTTAATTTTAATGTTAAAATAGTAAATTT
This sequence comes from Dryomyza anilis, assembly GCA_951804985.1. Lineage (NCBI taxonomy): Eukaryota > Metazoa > Arthropoda > Insecta > Diptera > Dryomyzidae > Dryomyza > Dryomyza anilis. The sequence goes on from OX638135.1 coordinate 35,802,219, forward strand.
TGTGCTAATATCTTCATTACACAATATTCGTTTTTCCCCTTTTTTTAAATTACATTTTTTTTTATTTATATTATTTATTATAAACGCTAAACATTTGGTTTTAAAAATAGAAACAAAACTTAGCTGTTTTTGAAAGTGAATTATGTTTTCATATTTAGAGACATTTTAATAGCGCTGTTAATTTTAAGATTTTATATAATAAATTCAATTTTAACCAAATTTTTATAAAAACAATTAACTTTAAGTGATACATATTTTTGTATACAGGGAATTTTATAGTAAATTTATAGAATATAATTTATAGAAGAAATTATAATAATATGTTAATAATTTATAATTTAATTTTAAACTATAATACACAAAATAATTGCATAATACATTTTATGTATTATTGTTGTATATCAAAATTACTTTTTGATTTAGTTTTTGTTTAGTTTGTAAAAATCTGAACATCGCCAGTAAGCACAATGGCATATTTATATTAATCATAATAATGTAACACCAAAAATGCTTACTGTCATATTTCTCTCATACACTTATTCTTATGCAATGAATTGATTGTAATGTGAGCCTCATCAGGTGGCACCTGCATGCGGCGTACAGGAAACTAAAGCATATACAAGTTCTTCTCACGATCACCCCGGTACGAATTTATTAATACACAATATGACGAAACTCCGATCTGGTGTTCGTATATATCACACCAATACGAATTGACATTTTCACAATATAATGAAACTCCGATCTGGTGTTCGTAAATATTGGTGCGACCGAGGTGATGAGTAGAGGTTAAGATTAGTTTTTAAGGTGAATTGTGTTTTTCTACCGTTCAGTTCGGACGTCTTTAAAATTAAGTTAATACCGTGTAACAGTTTTAAAAACTAAATAAAATCTTCATTATATTTCAAAAATAAAATATCCTCGCGTGTTAATTTAAATAAAAAGGGTGTTAGGACGAATCAACGGTGGACCCTTAAGGTGAACTGTCACTGACTTCAGAAGTGAATAAAGTCAAGTACAGCAGGACCCCGGGAACGCACAACATTTTTGGCGCAGCCGGTTTTTCAAGAAACTACAGAAAGAACTGAAGAACGAATATACATTTTGGGAAAAATCCTGAAACAATACAAAAATAAAAAGGAAGTTATAACTAAATATTGAGACAATTTTGTGAGTTTTAATGGAAGTGATAAGTGAATTGTGAATTTAAAATTGCAAAAACATTTGGTGAAATTAGTAAAAACAATCAATTGAATAAATTTAAAATTTTGTGAAATAAAAATGAAAGGAAATGGTTTAAAAATTTTGGAAATATTGAAAATTATTCAACGAAGTGTTTAATATTGTGAATATATTGTGAAAATCATAAATAACGTAAATTTACCAAGAAAGAATGAATTTAAACAAATTTATAAATTTTAATTGAATATTTTAATGATTATATGGCGAATTTTGAGGAATTGGAAGTAGCATACAGAGGTATAATAGGACAACTTGGTAGGTTTACTGAGAAATTGTGGAACCAAATTAGTACGGAAGTTAACAATAAAGAAACTTTGGAATTAATAAAAAATAAAGTTAGTACCACGCGGGTATACTCAGAAGTCGAAAGAGTTGACGTAGTTTTTGAACAGTTAGTGTACTTTTTGGAACATAAAAGTGCACATAAAATAAAAAAATTAGAAGATTGGAAAGGAGAATTTACTGCATTAAATAAAAAATTAAACGATATTTTAGAAGAACGGCAGGAGTTGTTAGATCAGGCTAGCGGAATAGAAGAAGAAAACGAAAAATTGAGAACTTTGTTGAAAAACAAAGATATTTCTGACGCATCAATTGAACGAGCACTGAGCCAACAGCCCAGACTAGAATTTGAAACTTTAGAAGAAGCCAATAATAAAGTAAGGGAATTAGATTCGAAAATCAGATTTTTAGAATCGGAAGTTAAGCTAGCCCACGAAACATCATTATATCATAAGGAGGCCTTACAGATTGAAGGAAAGTTTGATAAAATAATAGCACCGGAGACAACACTCGAAATGTCGTTAGATAGTATAGCGAAGTATGTAGGAAGTGTGGTTCCATTTTTTTTGGGATCAGAGTCACCGTCCGTTAAAACCGAACTTTATAGATTCATGGACGGTTGTGCGTTAGCAAGTCTGAAAATTACGGAAGAAACTAAAGAAGAATTCATTAGCTGTGTCAAACTTCATCTACTTGGAGACGCTTATGATCTAGTCCGCACAAGAAAATTTAATGATTTAGAGGAGTTATTTGATGTTCTCAGAAATACATATTTAAAAATGACTACTTTAGATTCAGTTCAGGATAGTATAAGAAAAGCATATCAGACGGATGGTGAAAGTCTGAGGGTATTCGCAAGAAGATTAGAAGGATTGTGGGCAAACGCCAATGAAAAGGCAGATTCTAGGTACAAAAATAAAAATCTACCTACAGATGTTTTTAATACGGAACTAAAAGATTCAGTTCTAACAGCATTCAAAGTAGGTGTGAAAGATCCGACAATAAAGGTTCTATTATTAAGTAGCAAAGCAGAAAACTTGAATGATTTATTAGGTGAAGCATTAAAAGCCCAGATAACAATTCAAAGAGGTCCGAGATTACCCGAGGAGGTGTACAGTTTCGAACAACGATCAGTAACGAGTCCAACGAATAGTATTCAAAACAATAATCTTCAAACTATACAACAGAATAATAATAATTATCAACACAAAATAAACGACGGAAATAAAACGGAAGGATCAAAAATACGACCAACATGCTCTTTTTGCCAGAAAAAAGGACATACACGAGACGAATGTATTACGCGGAAAAACACACCGTTTTGTATGGAGTGTGAAAAATATGGGCACGAATCTAGTTGGAGATGTGTATCCATTAGATTAGAAGCTCAAAATAAGGAAGGGGTTGGGCATTTACAAAATCAACCAGTCGATAATAGGAGATTTTTAAACAATAATTTGCAAACGGGACATAACACCACGTACCGTACCAATAATAATAATAGAAATAATAACAATGACAATGTGAATAATGTGGATAACGCTAGAAATAATTTAAAATGTGATTGGTGTCGTAGACTTGGTCATGGGGAAACTAATTGCTACGCCAAGAGGGATTATCTAGCAAGGGAGAACAATGCTCAAAACAAGGGAAACTACGAGGGGCCCAGCCAAGGCCAGTAAGCTGGGGACCCAATAAAAACAGCAAAATTAGGTCAAAAATGGTAGAAATAGTAAATCATGAGCCCAAAGCGCCTGTGATCACATTTACTACCCAAACTCCTAAAGAATCCAAAAAGACGGTGGAGGCAGATATTGTAAATTTGACGTCGGCAATGGCCGTTGATACACATAATAACCCACCGTGCTTTAATTGTGAGGGAGTGACAAAAACAATTTTTGCATTAATACATTTCTTAATATACATAATTATTACAATAGGGTCGGAAATCATTAATTTAGCAGCAGATAACACTGATCGGCTAAGATTTGTTTGGGAAGAAAGGCTAATAGGTCAAAAAGTAAAAAATATGTTTACAGGAATGTTGAAAAAGTTTGTAAATTTTATAACATGTTGTGATAAAAAAATCAGACAACAATTAAGTGAATTAAATAAAAAGAGAATTAACAAAATATACAGTAGAAAAGGGAATTGCTTCAAATTGTCTAATGTAAGTGATGTGTTCATTGAAGTACCTTGCGAGGCAGCTAAAAATGGAAAACTCATATTACTGGTAGACTCGGGAGCAGAGGCAAGCATAGTAAAAGAAAGTGCAATGAGACAACTACCGGATTTTGACAAAAATAACCAGAAAGATTTTAATGGGGCTTTTGGTGGATGCGTAAGGACTTTAGGCACGACCAATATAAAACACAGTAATATAAAGTGGTTAGATTTAATTATGCATGTAGTATCTCTTGAACAAGGAATACCAGCAGACGGGATAATAGGACGGGATAATATATGGAATAGGTCCGTAATAAACGCCATTAATAAGACCATAACATTCTATAACAAAGGAAAGAATCACACTATCCGATTACCAATGAAAACTCGAGCGGACATAAAAAATATTTTTTACAATCATTAAATAAAAATCGAGCCTAGAACCGCGAAAATAGTAGAAATTACACTAAAAACAAAAATTCCAATTGTGTTAATACATAAACAAGAAATTTATCCTGGAATATATTTGGGAGAAAGTTTATCGAATGTTAACAAAAATAAAGTTTATGTCTCAGTATTAAATTCTACAGAAAAAGACATTATAATAGACAACAATTTTAAACCAAAATTTTCAAACTTTAATCAATATAAGGAATCAGATACCAACAATTCTACAATAAATACTATAAATTCAGTGAATATCAAAAATAGGATTAATAGATTATTAGAAAAGATTAACATCGATGAATCTCTAAATAAGGAGGAAATAACATCATTACAAAATCTTTGTATTTCATATCACGATGTTTTTCACTTAGAAGGTGACGAACTGTCATACACGCCGATACTTAAACACGACATAACAACACAATGGAATCAATCACCAATTAACCAAAAGCAATATAAGCTACCACACACACATAGAGAGGAAATTAATAGACAGGTTAATAAAATGTTAGATGAAGGCATTATATCGCCAAGCATATCACCCTGGAATTCGCCGTTATTATTAGTACCAAAAAGAAGCGATAAAGATGGTAACAAAAAATGGAGACTTGTCATAGATTTTCGTAAATTAAATGACGTAACAATAAAACAGGTATTTCCGATTCCGCGAATAGACGAAATATTAGATCAACTAGGTCACAGTCGATATTTTTCCACATTAGATTTAGCCAGTGGTTACCACCAGGTCTTAGTTGAGTACAGGACTTGGTCAATTTGAATTTAACAGGATGCCTTTCGGTTTAACAGGGGCACCAGCAACTTTCCAAAGAATAATGAATCACATCTTTACAGGGTTACAGGGCATCGATTGTTTTGTGTATCTTGATGATATAGTTGTATATGGGAAAAATATAAGCGAACATGAACACAGATTAAGTAAAGTATTACAAAAATTAAGAGACCATAACTTAAAATTGAATACCGATAAATGTCAGTTCTTACGTCGAGAAGTTGTATATTTAGGTCATAAATGTTCGGAATTAGGTGCGTTGCCAGACCCCTCTAAGGTCGAATGCGTAAAAAATATTCCGGTACCAAGAAACAGAAAAGAAGTACAAGCATTCTTGGGATTAATTAATTATTACAGAACGTTCATAAGCAATATGGCAAAGTTATCGTTACCAATTAATAATTTACTTAAAAAGGACGTTAAATTTATATGGACAGACGATTGTCAAAATTCATTTAATAAACTCAAAGAATCAATAATTTCACCTCCAATACTAGCATATCCAGACTTTACAAAAACTTTTTTACTCACAACAGACGCAAGTAATGAAGCAATAGGTGCAGTCCTATCTCAAGGGGAAATAGGAAGCGACCGACCAATCGCGTTTGCAAGTAGAACCTTAAATGGAGCTGAAAAACGATATTCCACTATTGAAAAGGAATTTTTAGCTATTGTTTGGGCAACGAAGAATTTTAGAGCATATCTATTAGGACGGCCCTTCAAAATTTTTACAGATCATCAACCATTACGCGGCATAGCTAACTTGAAAGATCAAACTTCACGATTTGCAAGATTTAGGCATAAATTGTCAGAATACGATTTTGAAATAATTTACAAAACAGGTAAAAAGAATTTAAACGCGGATGCTTTAAGCAGAATACCAAATATTGAACCAGACATTACAGCCGTACAAACACGATCCAAAACTACACAAAACAATTTGGGTCACGAGATTACAAAAACAAAACCACAAATCAGTACACCAGTCCTAGATGAAACAATAATAGACACGAATAATGCAACAAATTTAGCTCAAATATTAACTGACCCAGAAGAAATTAAAACAGTGATAAAAGATTCTCATGATTCCGCGCTAGGAGGCCATCAGGGCACACTTAAAACATATTTCAGGATTAAAAAACAATTTAAATGGAAAGGTATGCAGAAGCAAATAAAAGAATATGTTAGAAACTGCCCCAAATGCCAAATGAATAAAAGTTCAAAATTGACAAAAATGCCAATGGTTTTGACAGATACGCCAATACGTCCATTCGATAAAGTTTATATGGACTTGGTAGGAATCTTGCCCGAAACTGTAACAGGAAACAAATATATATTAACTTTTCAAGACGATTTTTCAAAATATATGTGCTGCGTAGCTATTCCAGACGCAGAAGCAAGCACAGTAGCCAAAGCATTTTACGAGGAAATAATCACGCGTTATAATATTCCAAAAATTTTAATTACAGATAACGGTTCAAATTTTGTATCAAAATTATTTTCAGACACGTGTAAATTATTACACATTAGAAAAATGCACATAACTCCTTATCACCCGCAGGCAAATGGCTCGTTAGAACGAAGTCACAGACCTTTAGCGGAGTATTTGAGATGTTTTGCAAAAGAAGATGGGTCCAACTGGGACCAATGGTTGAATTCGGCAATGCATGTACACAACAATACAGTGCATATGTCAACAGGGCAAACGCCTTGCCGTACTTTATATGGATTCGATTTCGATATGCCAACCAACCTCAAACGAAAATGTTCAACAATTTATAACAGCGAAGACTACAACAAAGTATTAAAATATCAAATACAACGTACGCATGAGATAGTCAGACAAAATCAAGAAAAAGCCAAGGAAAGATCTAAACGAAATTACGATAATACATTAAATGCAGTAGTTTTTAGGGAAGGCGATAAAGTTTTATTAAAAAACCAGAATAGAAAAAACAAATTTTCACCAATCTGGGTAGGACCATATGAGGTTCTTTCGATAATAAGTCCTGTGACAACAGTGATTTGTATCAAAGGAAAAGAAAAAAAATTTCATAATAACTTATTAAAATCATATAATTCCTAAGTTATGCACAATCAAATAAAAATAAATATATAAACATAAATGAATAAATCTTGATGAGCATTACTCGCAGTGTGGATTTTTTTTTTTTACTATGTATTAAAGATGAATAGCATTAAATCATGCACTAACAAAATTTTTTTTTTTTATGAGAAAAATAGAAAAAGTATAATTTATAACTTTAATTACAAGATTATTTTAGATATTCCATAAAACTAAGATTTCTGTACGAATTAGCCAAAGAAAATATAATATGCATCATTATTATACTTGAGATAGGTCAGTACCTAAGTTCATTATCAAGGGCATTGTCAATAAAAACAAAACGATCATTGTAGTTAAAGTACAAATAGACGTTAGCGAAGCACTGGAGTGGAGCACAGATATAAGTAAGGAGCTTATGCATAAATATAAACGATAAAATGCAATTCAGCATCTCGCAAGAAGAAATCACAGCACTAGCAGACTGAACAAGCAAGAAGATACGCTAGTGTGCTACCCAAGATATAATGACCATTCACTGCTAATGATCATGTGGATAATATTTCAGTTGAATTTTCTATGTAGGCGTTTGCGCTTATTGGCACATATCTCACATGTGCTTTACATACTTTATTATGCACATATCTCTAATATATAATTCAAGAAGTAAAGAGAGAAAAAAAAAACCGTTGACGACACTGCAATAAAAAAATCTCGGCAGTAGACAAAGAGAAGATAATAGAAAAAGAAAATGAAAAAGATGACACAGTATTTTATTTTTAGTTGTTTATTTGTATAAAAAAGGAATATATATAATTATATTTAAAAAAATTAGGACCCAAACATTTGACAAATACTTTGTTCATAAGTAGCTTAATAATGACCAAATATATATATATATATATATATAAATTAAATTCAATAATCAGCCATATAATGTACAACATCAGGTACATGAGGAGTCGAGAAACCAGCCAAATCATCAACAAGACGGCTGATCTCTCGACAGATCTCCATAAGCGAAGTAAAAGATGGCGTCCAGCGGTATCGAATGATTAGGCGACGGAGTGGATCCCCCACTCCGTCATCCCAGCACACGTTCTCGAGTTGTCCCAGCCACGTTTCCGCAAACAGAATGGGGTTGTCGGCCCAGAGAGTGTCCATTAGAGCCCTTTCTTCGGCCTCTAGACGCTCCAGGGCATCAACTTGAGCTCTTTCCACCTCCATGTCCAGGTCATCATCCGAGTCCAGTTCTTCATTGTCGTCCATAGAAAAGTCTTCCTCGCTGAAGACCGTGTCCCCGTCTGAAAAAAAAAAAAAAAAAAAAAAAGAAAACATAACAATAAAAAAAAAAATAAAACAAATATATATATATATACTTATATAATAAAAAATAATAATGAAATGAAAAGAAAAAAATAAGGCAACTTACCACAATCGCTGAAATGGGTGGTTACCCTCCCTGTAAGATTCCTTCCAAAAGCATCTCTTGGAAATCTTTGAGCAGCATAATCTGCGAGAAGCTCGTCCAGTTCCAGCCGTCTATACTCCTGAAACGCCTTCAGGGCCGCCTCATCAAGAGGTATAGTCTCCGTCTCATTGTCATCGACGGACAAATCTTCGATTTTTGATTCGTCAATTGTGACATCATCAACATTGACATCCTCGATTAGAGCGTTTAACAAATCTATAATATATTTAAATTTGTAATTTGAAAATAGAATAGCGCAATAACACTGCTCTTACCTGACATCTTTGTAGAATGGTTTAATTACAATTAAACCAAGAGAAAAACATGAAAAATAAGGAGACAAAATAACCAAACGAAAATTATAAAATGTTGAAGTAAGCAAATTCGCCACCTGCTTAGTACAACATTACCTACGACAACACAAATATCTGCACACAGAATAAACTTCTATATAAAAAAAAAAACCCAAATTGATTTTATTTTGGTGTGGCAAAATGTTAAATGCTATTATGTTAGACATATATTAAAAAGATTTAAAAAAAAAATATATATATATATATATAATATTATTTAAAAAAAAAAAAAAAAAAAAAAAAAACCTATTATATATAATAAAATAACACACATATAGATTAAGCAGACGGCATAGAGCTAATTAATAAGTTAAGTAAAATATTATGATTTTTCATAACAAACAAAAAAAAAAAAAAAAAAAATGATATAGCACTCAAAAAAAAAAAAAAAAAAAAAAAAAAATAATAATAATAATAATAATAATTGCACAATTTAAGGAATAGATATAGGTAATTAAGGTTATTTCAACTAAATAGAAAAGGAGTTTTTGAGTTAGAAGAGGCTTTCGATTAGACTTTTAACAAATGTTTTTCTTTACAATAGGTAGAACACAAATTAAGAAAATGAACTTAATTTTTATACTGGTCTTGGTGTTGGCAACAGGAGAAGCAGCTAACATCAAACAGACAGCAATTAATGATACAAGGATTTTCTTTGAGAGAACAACGGATGCGTTATTTTTTAGTGACGAATGGACAATAATTGCAAATTTTAAACCACTGCAATTGAACAAATTTTTAGAATTAACAAACACCTATGCGGAAACGACGCAGGATATGTGTGAGCAGATGCGCGTAAAAATGCCTGATATGAACATCGAAAGTTCATGCAAAGCGGTAACACAGGAAACCAAATCGATAATTGCAACTTTAAAAAAAAATGAAGAAATAATAAGGCGAACAATTAGGGGCAGACGCCTCAAACGAGCACTTAATTTCATTGGAGAAGGACTCAATTGGGCGTTTGGAGTGATGGATAGCAAGGACAAACAGGCTATATACAAACATTTCAAAAATATCGATCAGAATCAAAGTAAAACCTACAAAGTCATGCAAAAACAAATAACTGTAATGTCAACCAATTATAATAAGTTGGCAAAACCATTATTAAATTCAATGAAGGAAGTCGAAGCTGTACAAAAGGAACTTACTAGAACTATTAAACAACAAACAGCTATTCATAAGAGTATAAACAATTCGATCGACAAGTTACTATTCCTGATGCACTTATTGGAAATACAAACAACGATAAACGCAAACCTAATTGAAATACAGGGTCAACAATTAATAGAGATGGCTGTTATAGACGACTTATATAAAGGACGCTTGCATCCGTCGATTATTGATCAGAGGGAGCTGAATGAAATGCTGGCTAAACTAACTCTAAGAGGAAAAGCTAATTGGTTCATACAACAATCATTTGAGATGCATCATTCTTCTACGGTACGAGTTTTTCCGGACGCAGATAGTCTAATGATTGTCATCAAAACACCATTGCCTGACAATTTGATTTTTACATTGTACAGAGTCTACCCAATACCGACCAACATTAATAAAGAATGGGACGCGTTGGTTAAGACAACTTACGACTACTTAGCAGAAGCTAAAGACCGAAGTAAATTCATAGGACTAACCACCAGTGATTATAATAAATGCATAACTATCAGCCAGAGCATGAATAAAGAGGTCACACTGTGCAAACAACCCGGCACAGTACTAACAAACAGCAACAAACTTTGCGAAGTAAGTTTAATACAACACAAAACAGTTCCAACAGACAATTGCGATCACGTTGCAATCAAGAAAAGCTCCGGTATGGTGGTGAAGCTGTGGTCCCCAAACACCTGGTTATATAAATTTGAAACACCAACAAAATTCGAAGCAGTATGCGGCACTGAAATGGCAACATTGACATTATCCGGACTAGGATGGATGTCAGTTAATGAGGCATGTGACCTTCATACTCAGGAACTGATATTACCATATGAACATACACAAATAACCAACGAAGAAATAATATACAAAAAAGAAGACCACACAACATTTTTGGAAAACCTGAAAGGAAACTGGTCATCATTCCCTAGCCCAAATGTAACAGCTACGCCACTACCAATTTTGGTTTCAGACCACAACAAAATAAGATCAGCATTAAGGGACGGTCAGCGAAATTTAGATGACTTGTTGGCCGAAATAAGTTATAATAAAGAACAAAAGGAGTTATTTAACCGCCAAAATGATATAAAAAACACCGGTATGTCATTCGGAATAGTAATTTCGGTACTAATAATAATATTGGCAGCATATGTGGTATATTTCCAGTACCATCTGTTATGTAAAAGTAAATCCAATAACAAGAATGACAAAATGAATATGAATAAATCCAGTTTAGCGTCAATAGATGTTGAAACAGCCAAAGTGGAGGAGTTCGAAATGGCATCAAAGATACATCCTACCAAACTGTCGCCACTCCAAAGAAACAACTCACCGCGTGCAACAACAACTAGAAAGTTAAAAACAACACCACCGTTAGCTACTGTACGTACAACAGCGCATATGTCGACGTCACTACAGTCAACGAAATCGCAGCAACCATCAACCGAGCAGCAGCAGTCAACACTAAAAACATCGGGACCAGGTTATGCTTGTATTTAATTTCCTTTTATAATTCAGATGTTTAGATTTAAGACGGGATATGGTATCTAAATAATTAGGAATAAAATAATCTGCACTATAAGAATGTTATCAAGATATTAACAATGTAAAAGAAAAAACTATTATTACTTAATTAATAATAATTTTTTCTTAAAAATAAGGGGGGAAGAATGTTGTATATCAAAATTACTTTTTGATTTAGTTTTTGTTTAGTTTGTAAAAATCTGAACATCGCCAGTAAGCACAATGGCATATTTATATTAATCATAATAATGTAACACCAAAAATGCTTACTGTCATATTTCTCTCATACACTTATTCTTATGCAATGAATTGATTGTAATGTGATCCTCATCAGGTGGCACCTGCATGCGGCGTACAGGAAACTAAAGCATATACAAGTTCTTCTCACGATCACCCCGGTACGAATTTATTAATACACAATATGACGAAACTCCGATCTGGTGTTCGTATATATCACACCAATACGAATTGACATTTTCACAATATAATGAAACTTCGATCTGGTGTTCGTAAATATTGGTGCGACCGAGGTGATGAGTAGAGGTTAAAATTAGTTTTTAAGGTGAATTGTGTTTTCTACCGTTCAGTTCGGACGTCTTTAAAATTAAGTTAATACCGTGTAACAGTTTTAAAAACTAAATAAAATCTTCATTATATTTCAAAAATAAAATATCCTCGCGTGTTAATTTAAATAAAAAGGGTGTTAGGACGAATCAACGGTGGACCCTTAAGGTGAACTGTCACTGACTTCAGAAGTGAATAAAGTCAAGTACAGCAGGACCCCGGGAACGCACAACATTATGTAGAACACATATTTCAAAAATAAAAACTACAGAAAACAAATACATACTACATATTCTGCAATATGTAGAAAACGACTTTCTAATACATTGTGTAGTATAATCCAGACAAATTAATACAAATGTATTAAACAACGATCAAAATGTAGTAGAACTGCATCATAAATGTAGTATAATTTACTACAGTAATTTTTTCGGTGTATATTTAAGTTTTAAACTTGTTTTATGTGTACCCTACATGTAATTGAAAGGCAGGTTTGACTGATTTATTGATAAGAAAAAATATAAATTTTTAGTATTTCAACAAAATTTCATTGAATTATATTAATTTATTTAATTCTCTTATTTCTGGCATAATTAGTTACATTTTTGTTTATTAATTAAGGAATTATTGAACAAAATGTGAACAAATAATTTTAGATAAATGACTTTTCGAGTTTTAGGTTCCTAAAGATTCTATATAAGTATCTTGTATGGGAGGTGGGTGTGTCCGTTAAACGATTAGGCTCATTTCCGTACTCAAAACTATTTTTTGGGTAAAACATATTGGAACGAAATTTCATCAGATTCCGACGAGTATTTCTCAAGTTACCGTGTAACAGATAGACAGACGGATAGACAGACAGATTGACATGGCTAAACAGGTTCGGGTCGTGATGCAATCGTCACGCAATCAAGAATATATACACTTTTCCATAAAGGCCACGAATCCTAAGGAGCATTACAAACATAACATGCACAAACATAATATACCCTCTACTCCATAGGTGTAGGATATAATTAAAAGTATATATTTGTATATTTTTTAAAAATATATTTTTTTTATTCCGATTTATCAAATCGGTTTTTTTTATCTCTCCGGGGCGTTCCGGGCCCATGTTTTTATACTAGCATATGTCTAAATATCTCTAGTTATCAATCCTAGTGTATTTTGTATAAGCCACACAAGTTGCATCCTATTTACTAATATTTTTCTTTCGAAATATTTCATAATTTTTGTCTCCGAAAGTTGAACTTAAAAATTCAAATTTTTCATAATTTTTTAAAGTGAATAAGAAATACATGATTTTAGCAATAAAATGTGAAAATTTCAATGTAATAACTTAACAAGAAGTAATTTAAATTAAATTTTTAAACAAGTATTCAAAAAATATTAAAATTAACAAAGAAATAAAAAAAAAAACAACTTTGGACGGATATCCTGTTGACAATAATACAAATAAGACAATTCATTTAATAGTTTTCTATTCACAAGGATGTCTATTTTATGATTGCACAAAAAAAAAATCAAATTGATGAAATTTTTGTTTCCGCCCAATTGCGCGCCTTCGATCCACTGTGCGACGCTGACTAATATAGTATGAACATTTAATAATAAAAAAATTTGATGTAATTTTTAAAAGTGGGCGTGGTAATTACAATACAACTAAAATGATTAAATTGATAAATATTGAGAATTACTGGAGCTACAGTGATGAACAATTTTATAGTGATATAATACACTTGCTCAAATTTCATCTTGATTGGAGTGGGATTTACTGAAGTTATAATAACTCCCAAAACATAAAAAACGCAAAATTTTGATTAGTGTTTTTAAAAACTTAATATGTCTCTAGTAGCGTCGGTAGCTCGTCTTGTTAGTGCGTTGGACTACGAGCGAAAAGTCGCTGGTGCGTTCGACTACGAGCCGAAAGGAGCGCGGTTCGATCCCCAGCGACTACCAACATCTTTTCCATAGAAAACCTTTTTCTGTGCGACGCTTTCTCTCGGCAGTAAATGGCAACCTACGAGAGTAAAACATTTCCTATGATAAGCTCTCACCCACCTGCTAATAGAATCCGGTATAATTTTGAAAAAAAATATCGATCAATATGCTCAGCCCAGATCTGATATCCAGCTATTTATAACGAAACAAAGTTGTATACGTGAAATGTAATATAATTGTATTAAACGAACTAAAAATCCTTCATTTCCATTGTACAGCAAATGTTGTGGACAATAAAGTTATAGCAAGTTAGAAAATATGTATACAAAATTTTATATTTGTAAATTTATTCGAATACAAATTTTCTATATGAATAAAAAATGTGATTGAAAAATCAATCATATTTTTTTGGACTCATCGAATAACGAATAAAAACTAAAAATGTCAAATTAAGTGAAAAAATTAAATTTATCGAATAAAAATTTATTTGTTACTAGCTGGACCCATGCACGACTCGTGCCAAGATTTTGTGAATGCAAGGATATGTAGTAATTTTATTAATATAAAGAACATTTTTATTATTTATATCTTCTCGGTAGAATTCTTCCCGGTAGAATTCTTCCCGGTAGAATTCCTTCTCGTAGAATTCTTCCCCGTAGAGTTTTTCCCAGTAGAAGTTTTAGTGTGGTGAATTTTAGTGTGGTGAATTTTAGTGTGGTGAATTTTGGTGTGGTAAATTTTAGTGTGGTGAGTTTCGTTGTGGCGAATTTTGGTGTGGTGAATTTCGGTGTGGTGAGTTTAAAAAATTTTTGGTGGTTGATACCCTGGTGCGAAATATCTTGATATCATTATAATAACTGTTGACAAAAACAATCTGGAAAATATACCTTCTATGGGGGGTGCTACGCCCGGTGGTCCAATCCGAATGGTTATATATAACGTTGACCAAAATTTCATTAAATTTGCTATCATAATTGCTGATATAATGTGTTTTTAATTTTTCGGTTATATGGGAGGTGCCACGCCCAGTACACCAATCAATATATAGCGTATACTCTGCCCAGATCCAACATACATTTTGTGTCAAAATTTAATTCACTTCGGTTCAGCCGTTTAGACGTCTATTCGGAACATACAGACATACAGTTATACACGGATAGAAAAGATTTGTTTGAATATGCTCTAATGTAATTATAACGTAATTCGAAATCACCATATAAATATTGGGAGTAATATCTAATTACATTATTTTTGAATTATATTATTTTGTTCAGATTGAAATATTATTATACGATATTTTAACATAAATTGCTTCAATCGCGAATTTACATGAATTTACTGTATTTATGTTTCTGTAGAAATATATATTTTTCATCAGATATTAATAAATGTATGTTTGATATTTCTGCTATTTAACACACCCAACGTCAATAAAAGGTTCTTTGAATTATATGTATTTGGTTATTCGTGATTGTTACTGGATGACAACGAATTTAAAAATAATAGCATTATTTTGATTATATGTATGTTTGGCATTACGATATCACAATTAAATAATAACGCTGCCTACTTTTAGCACAGTAACACTCACATTAATAATTTTCATATAGTTCAAAAGTTCTTTTTGGTGACTGAACTTGTTTAAGTACCGCCAATCACTGTTAATACCAGATAGTGGCTGCTTGTGAAATATCCAATTAATCTGCAATTCCCTGAACTCAAAATAGGAACAATAGATGGAAATAAAACCAGTTGGGAAGGTTAGATCACATGGGAAATTTTTAAGTAGGTGTAATTATGATAGTTAGGATTATCAAAATTATAGTCGGTCTAAGCCGACTATAAATACCCTACACATATGTGTCGTTACCATTCAAAGTGATATATAGGTCACCAGGGTATACGAATCCTGAATATAACTACAAACATTCAATCGCTGAAGAATTTCTATTCATTTGATACCCATATTTACAAATGGGTAGGTGTACCGAATTTCGATTTTTTTATTCTGAACCACAAATCTTTTCGCCGGAAAACATTATTATCATGTATTTGAGCATGATGTCAATATATATTTGACCAAAAAAGTTTACCTAAGCACGTATACATAAAAATTGATCTTTATATGTACATTTTATATGAGGTATTTGAACATAAGTGGTCGGATCAAAGGTCACAATGGACCGATCTCGCCAATTCGTAATGCCTGCAAAATTATGTTTGGGAGAGCCCTTTTTTTTGAAGCGTGTACATACTTACATTTACATAGATATAGTAAATTCGTTATAGTAGAAATAATTAATAATATATATATATATATATATATATATATATATATATATATATATATATATATATATATATATATATATATATATATATATATATATATATATATATATATATATATATAGAAGGCATATTTTCCAGATGGTTTTTGTCAACTGTTATTATAATGATATCAAGATATTTCGCACCAGGGTATCAACCACCACAAATTTTTTAAACTCACCACACCGAAATTCACCACACCAAAATTCGCCACAACGAAACTCACCACACTAAAATTTACCACACCAAAATTCACCACACTAAAATTCACCACACTAAAATTCACCACACTAAAACTTCTACTGGGAAAAACTCTACGGGGAAGAATTCTACGAGAAGGAATTCTACCGGGAAGAATTCTACCGGGAAGAATTCTACCGAGAAGATATAAATAATAAAAATGTTCTTTATATTAATAAAATTACTACATATCCTTGCATTCACGGGTCCAGCTAGTAACAAATAAATTTTTATTCGAAAAATTTAATTTTTTCACATAATTTGACATTTTTAGTTTTTATTCGTTATTCGATGAGTCCAAAAAAATATGATTGATTTTTCAATCACATTTTTTATTCATATAGAAAATTTGTATTCGAATAAATTTACAAATATAAAATTTTGCATACATATTTTCTAACTTGCTATAACTTTATTGTCCACAACATTTGCTGTACAATGGAAATGAAGGATTTTTAGTTCGTTTAATACAATTATATTACATTTCACGTATACAACTTTGTTTCGTTATAAATAGCTGGATATCAGATCTGGGCTGAGCATATTGATCGATATTTTTTTTCAAAATTATACCGGATTCTATTAGCAGGTGGGTGAGAGCTTATCATAGGAAATGTTTTACTCTCGTAGGTTGCCATTTACTGCCGAGAGAAAGCGTCGCACAGAAAAAGGTTTTCTATGGAAAAGATGTTGGTAGTCGCTGGGGATCGAACCGCGCTCCTTTCGGCTCGTAGTCGAACGCACCAGCGACTTTTCGCTCGTAGTCCAACGCACTAACAAGACGAGCTACCGACGCTACTAGAGACATATTAAGTTTTTAAAAACACTAATCAAAATTTTGCGTTTTTTATGTTTTTGGAGTTATTATAATTTCAGTAAATCCCACTCCAATCAAGATGAAATTTGAGCAAGTGAATTATATCACTATAAAATTGTTCATCACTGTAGCTCCAGTAATTCTCAATATTTATCAATTTAATCATTTTAGTTGTATTGTAATTACCACGCCCACTTTTAAAAATTACATCAAATTTTTTTATTATTAAATGTTCATACTATATTAGTCAGCGTCGCACAGTGGATCGAAGGCGCGCAATTGGGCGGAAACAAAAATTTCATCAATTTGATTTTTTTTTTTGTGCAATCATAAAATAGACATCCTTGTGAATAGAAAACTATTAAATGAATTGTCTTATTTGTATTATTGTCAACAGGATATCCGTCCAAAGTTGTTTTTTTTTATACCCTACACCGTCTGTCTGTCTGTCTGTCTGCCCGTCTTGCTGTCCGATTACAGAATAACTTGAGAAATACTGATCAGAATGCGATGAAATTTCGACTCAATATATTTTAACCAAAAGTAGGAACTGAGTTTGAAATGAGCCAAATCGATCAACGGACACGCCCACCTCCCATACAAGTCACTTTTATATAACTCTTTCGGAACTAATAACTCGAAAAGTATTCAAGGTATAGTTATAAAATTTAAAAGGTATTGTTATAATTCACCTATAAATATGTGGTCCAAAAATGGGCGTGATCTGCCCACTTTTTTTTTCATTATTTCCCGGGTTTTCATAGTGGAAATTTGATCCGTAAATTATTAAAATCAAATCTATGAAATATTAGCCTTTCAAAATTTTTAATATATTCGTGGTCCGCGCAATTATATTTTTCAATTTTTTTTTTAGTTGTTTATACTTTTATATACATTTTTTAATTTATGGGGATATAAGACGTAAATTTCTGATTTATGAATAATATTCTGAGGGTGGGGAGGTTCAGCATAATTAAAAACTTTAAAATTAAGGTATGCAATTAAATATCCCACATTAATATCCCCACCAAATGTGTAGGGTATTCCATAGTCGGGCTCGACCAACTATAAAAATCCGCCCCATGTGACCGAACTTACCCATGTGACCTAACTTTCCCAACTCGTTTTTTGATTTTTTTGTTAATTTTAATATTTTTTTGAATACTTGTTTAAAAATTTAATTTAAATTACTTCTTGTTAAGTTATTACATTGAAATTTTCACATTTTATTGCTAAAATCATGTATTTCTTATTCACTTATAAAATTATGAAAAATTTTAATTTTTAAGTTCAACTTTCGGCGACAAAAATTATGAAATATTTCGAAAGAAAAATGTTTGTAAATAGGATGCAACTTGTGTGGCTTATACAAAATACACTAGGATTGATAACTACAGATATTAAGACATATGCTAGTATAAAAACATGGGCCCGGAACGCCCCGGAGAGATAAAAAAACCGATTTGATAAATCGGTATAAAAAATATATATTTTTAAAAAAACATACAAGCATATACTTTTAATTATATCCTACACATATGAAGTAGAGGGTATATTATGTTTGTGCATGTTATGTTTGTAACGCTCCTAAGGATTCGTGGCCTTTATGGAAAAGTGTATATATTCTTGATTGCATCACGATTGCATCACGACCCGAACCTGTTTAGCCATGTCAATCTGTCTGTCTATCCGTCTGTCTATCTGTTACACGGTAACTTGAGAAATACTCGTCGGAATCTGATGAAATTTTGTTCCAATATGTTTTACACAAAAAATAGTTTTGAGTACGGAAATGAGCGTAATCGTTTAACGGACACACCCACCTCCCATACAAGATACTTATATAGGAATCTTTAGGAACCTAAAACACGAAAAGTAATTTATCTAAAATTATTTGTTCACATTTTGTTCAATAATTTCTTAATTAATAAACAAAAATGTAACTAATTATGCCAGAAATAAGAGAATTATATAAATTAATATAATTCAATGATATTTTGTTGAAATACTAAAAATTTATATTTTTTCTTATCAATAAATCAGTCAAACCTGCCTTTCAATTACATGAAGGGTACACATAAAACAAGTTTAAAACTTAAATATACACCGAAAAAATTACTGTAGTAAATTATACTACATTTATGTCTTCGTGTTAAAAAAATGCAGTTCTACTACATTTTGATCGTTGTTTAATACATTTGTATTAATTTGTCTGGATTATACTACACAATGTATTAGAAAGTCGTTTTCTGCATATTGCAGAATATGTAGTATGTATTTGTTTTCTGTAGTTTTTATTTTTGAAATATGTGTTCTACATAATATATAAAATGTATTATGCAATTATTTTGTGTATTATAGTTTAAAATTAAATTATAAATTATTAACATATTATTATAATTTCTTCTATAAATTATATTCTATAAATTTACTATAAAATCCCCTGTATACAAAAAAATTTATCACTTAAAGTTAATTGTTTTTATTAAAATTTGGTTAAAATTGAATTTATTATATAAAATCGTAAAATTAACAGCCCTATTAAAATGTCTCTAAATATGAAAACATAATTTACTTTCAAAAACAGCTAAGTTTTGTTCATATTTTTAAAACCAAATGTTTAGCGTTACCAATAATAAAAAAATAATTTCCAATTTAAAATAATATTCGAATGTATATGTAAGA
Organism: Dryomyza anilis; assembly: GCA_951804985.1. Lineage (NCBI taxonomy): Eukaryota > Metazoa > Arthropoda > Insecta > Diptera > Dryomyzidae > Dryomyza > Dryomyza anilis. The sequence continues at coordinate 35,822,289 of OX638135.1, forward strand.
CTTGTCAAGAGCCACTAATTTGTTAAAGCTGTACACCGAAGTACGAAGTATATATATATATATATATATATATATATATATATATATATATATATATATATATATATATATATATATATATATATATTATATTATATTATATTATATTATATTATATTATATTATATTATATTATATTATATTATATTATATTATATTATATTATATTATATTATATTATATTATATTATATTATATTATATTATATTATATTATATTATATTATATTATATTATATTATATTATATTATATTATATTATATTATATTATATTATATTATATTATATTATATTATATTATATTATATTATATTATATTATATTATATTATATTATATTATATTATATTATATTATATTATATTATATTATATTATATTATATTATATTATATTATATTATATTATATTATATTATATTATATTATATTATATTATATTATATTATATTATATTATATTATATTATATTATATTATATTATATTATATTATATTATATTATATTATATTATATTATATTATATTATATTATATTATATTATATTATATTATATTATATTATATTATATTATATTATATTATATTATATTATATTATATTATATTATATTATATTATATTATATTATATTATATTATATTATATTATATTATATTATATTATATTATATTATATTATATTATATTATATTATATTATATTATATTATATTATATTATATTATATTATATTATATTATATTATATTATATTATATTATATTATATTATATTATATTATATTATATTATATTATATTATATTATATTATATTATATTATATTATATTATATTATATTATATTATATTATATTATATTATATTATATTATATTATATTATATTATATTATATTATATTATATTATATTATATTATATTATATTATATTATATTATATTATATTATATTATATTATATTATATTATATTATATTATATTATATTATATTATATTATATTATATTATATTATATTATATTATATTATATTATATTATATTATATTATATTATATTATATTATATTATATTATATTATATTATATTATATTATATTATATTATATTATATTATATTATATTATATTATATTATATTATATTATATTATATTATATTATATTATATTATATTATATTATATTATATTATATTATATTATATTATATTATATTATATTATATTATATTATATTATATTATATTATATTATATTATATTATATTATATTATATTATATTATATTATATTATATTATATTATATTATATTATATTATATTATATTATATTATATTATATTATATTATATTATATTATATTATATTATATTATATTATATTATATTATATTATATTATATTATATTATATTATATTATATTATATTATATTATATTATATTATATTATATTATATTATATTATATTATATTATATTATATTATATTATATTATATTATATTATATTATATTATATTATATTATATTATATTATATTATATTATATTATATTATATTATATTATATTATATTATATTATATTATATTATATTATATTATATTATATTATATTATATTATATTATATTATATTATATTATATTATATTATATTATATTTATATTATATTATATTATATCTACTATATATTATATATCCACGAATCTACTATATCTATGTGAATGTAAGTATGTATGACTGTATGTTTCGAATAGACGTCTAAATGGCTGAACCGAATTGAATAAAATTTTGATAGCAAATTTAATGAAATTTTTGTCAACGTTTTATATAACCATTCTAAACGGTCTCGCGGAATGTGGGCGGGATTGGACCACTGGTGGTACCCCCCATAGAAGGTACATTTTCCAGATGGTTTTTGTCAACAGTTATTATAATGATATCAAAATATTTCGCACCAGGGTATAAACCACCACAAATTTTTTAAACTCACCACACCGAAATTCACCACACCAAAATTCGCCACAACGAAACTCACCACACTAAAATTTACCATACCAAAATTCACCACACTAAAATTTTCCACACTAAAATTCACCACACTAAAAATTCATCAAACTAATATTCACTACACTAAAACACACCACACTAAAACTTCTACTGGGAAAACCTCTACGGGGAAGAATTCTACGAGAAGGAATTCTACCGGGAAGAATTCTACCGGGAAGAATTGTACGGGGAAGATATAAATAATAAAAATGTTCTTTATATTAATAAAATTACTACATATCCTTGCATTCACAAAATCTTGGCACGAGTCGTGCACGGGTTCAGCTAGTAACAAATAAATTTTTATTCGATAAATTTAATATTTTCACTTCGTTTGAAATTTTTAGTTTTTATTCGTTATTCGATGAGTCCAAAAAAATATGATTGATTTTTCAATCACATTTTTTTATTCATATAGAAAATTTGTATTCGAATAAATTTACAAATATAAAATTTTTAATACAAATTTTTAACTTCCTATAACTTTATTGTACACAACATTTGCTGTACAACGGAAATGAAGGATTTTTAGTTCGTTTAATACAATTATATTACTTTTCACGTAAACAACTTTGTTTTGTTATAAAAAGCTGGATATCAGATCTGGACCGAGCATATTTACCGATAATTTTTTTCAAAATTATACCGGATTCTATTAGCAGAGCATTCTAACAGGATTACGTCGTTGTGTATACATTTTCGAACCAAAAAAAGTATAGATAAAGGGTTATAAAAACTCAACATCTAATATTGTTTCACACCTGAAAAACGACACACAGTGAGACAGCACCTGTTGGAAAAAACTCTGAAGTAAAATAATATTGTTATTTAGTACACATATTATTGTAATAATAATAATAATAGTTTGGAGCTACAGTCCTGTATAGAACTTCGGCCGAGTTCTCTCACCATTTAAGCTGTGCGTACTATATTTGTACTCAAATTGGTGGGACCTACAGCTTATTGCCGAATCCGAACGACGGGTGAGAGCTTATCATAGGCAATGTTTTACTCTCGTAGGTTGCCATTTACTGCCGAGAGAAAGCGTCGCACAGAAAAAGGTTTTCTATGGAAAAGATGTTGGTAGTCGCTGGGGATCGAACCGCGCTCGTGGTCGAACGCACCAGCGACTTTTCGCTCGTAGTCCAACGCACTAACAAGACAAGCTACCGACGCTACTATACACATATTAAGTTTTTAAAAACACTAATCAAAATGTTGCGTTTTTATGTTTTGGGAGTTATTAACATTTCAGTGAATCCCACTCCAATCAAGATGAAATTTGAGCAAGTGAATTATATCACTATAAAATTGTTCATCACTGTAGCTCCAGTAATTCTCAATATTTATCAATTTAATCATTTTAGTTGTATTGTAATTACCACGCCCACTTTTAAAAATTACATCAATTTTTTTTATTATTAAATGTTCATACTATATTAGTCAGCGTCGCACAGTGGATCGAAGGCGCGCAATTGGGCGGAAACAAAAATATCATCAGTTTGATTTTTTTTTTGTGCAATCATAAAATAGACATCCTTCTGAATAGAAAACTATTAAATGAATTGTTTTATTTGTATTATTGTCAACAGGATATCCGTCCAAAGTTGTTTTTTTTTATACCCTACACCTATGAGGTACAGGGTATATTAACTTTGTGCATATATTGTAACGCCCCTTAGGAGGCGTGTCCGGTATGGAAAAGTATATATATTCTTGATCAGCATCACTACCCGAGTCCGTTTAGCCATGTTCGTCTGTCTGTCTGTCTGTCTGTCTGTCCGTCTTGCTGTCTTGCTGTCCGAATACAGAATAACTTGAGAAATACTGATCAGAATGCGATGAAATTTCGACTCAATATATTTTAGCCAAAAGTAGGAACTGAGTTTGAAAATGAGCAAAATCGGTCAATGGACACGCCCACCTCCCATACAAGTCACTTTTATATAACTCTTTCGGAACTAATAACTCGAAAAGTATTCAAGGTATAGTTATAAAATTTAAAAGGTATTGTTATAATTCACCTATAAATATGTGGTCCAAAAATGGGCGTGATCCGCCTACTTTTTTTTTTCATTATTTCCCGGGTTTTCATAGTGGAAGTTTGATCCGTAAATTATTAAAATCAAATCTATGATATATTAGCCTTTCAAAATTTTAAATATAGGCGTGGTCCGCCCAATTATATTTTTCAATTTTTTTTTTAGTTGTTTATACTTTTATATACATTTTTTAATTTATGGGGATATAAGACGTAAATTTCTGATTTATGAATAATATTCTGAGGGTGGGGAGGTTCAGCATAATTAAAAACTTTAAAATTAAGGTATGCAATTAAATATCCCACATTAATATCCCCACCAAAGGTGTAGGGTATTCCATAGTCGGGCCCGACCGACTATAAAAATCCGCCCCATGTGACCGAACTTACCCATGTGACCTAACTTTCCCAACTCGTTTTTTGATTTTTTTGTTAATTTTAATATTCTTTTGAATACTTGTTTAAAAATTTAATTTAAATTACTTCTTGTTAAGTTATTACATTGAAATTTTCACATATTATAGCTAAAATCATGTATTTCTTATTCACTTTAAAAAATTATGAAAAATTTTAATTTTAAGGTCCAACTTTTGGCGACAAAAATTATGAAATATTTCGAAAAAAAAATGTTTGTAAATAGGATGCAACTTGTGTTGCTAATGCAAAATACACTAGGATTGATAACTACAGATATTTAGACATATGCTAGTATAAAAACATGGGCTCGGAACGCCCCGGAGAGATAAAAAAAAACCGATTTGATAAATCGGTATAAAAAAAAGACAATTTTTAAAAAAATATACAAATTTATACTTTCAATTATATTGAAGTAGAGATATGGTTTGTGCAGATATGGTAACGTTCCTTAGGATTCGTGGCCTTTATGGAAAAGTGTATATATTCTTGATTGCATCACGATTGCATCACGACCCGAACCTGTTTAGCCATGTCAATCTGTCTATCTATCCGTCTGTCATCTGTTACACGGTAACTTGAGAAATACTCGTCGGAATCTGATGAAATTTTGTTCCAATATGTTTTACCCAAAAAATAGTTTTGAGTACGGAAATGAGTCAAATCGTTCAACGGACACCCACCTTCCATACAAGATACTTATATAGGAATCTTTAGGAACCTAAAACTCGAAAAGTAATTTATCTAAAATTATATGATCACATTTTGTTCAATAATTCCTTTATTAATAAACCAAAATGTAATTGATTATGCCAGAAAAAAGAAAATATATAAATTAATATAATTCAATGATATTTTGTTGAAATACTAAAAATTACTATTTTTTTGTATATATATTTTCATAGCAATAAATCAGTCAAATCTGCCTTTGAATTAGATGTAGGGTACACATTAAACTAAAATATATATATGCCCTGAAGTGTCTAGTTTTCAAAACAATTTTTCTTTTTTTAAAATCTTTTTTGGTTCAAAAGTTACATACAAAAAACATCGATGCGCGTCTTTTCCATACACTCAGCCCAATGTGCGTCGGCAGAATAAAATTTTAAAGCAAACTGGGAAAGAATTTAGTGAAATTAGCAAGGAACTGTCTTCTCTAACGGCTAAATTCCAGCATTATGAATCACTTTTCAATGATTTTAAATGCATGGATGAACCGTCATCCTCTCCGAAAAGGAAGAGGACATTGAGAAATAAACAAAAGCTCCCTGCTACTGAATCAATGCCAGAAATTTCTAACCAAATAGAAATTGAAATAACTCCCTCCATACCAGTTAATACTTTCCCTGACGCTGTAAAATTGCCTGATAACCGTGATTTAATTGCTAACCGACTACTAGTCAAACTTTAGCAACTGACCATGGCACTAATTTAGAAACCATACGGAAGGAATTAGTTGTAGTTCCTCCAAAAAAAATCAATATTTGCATCTCAGTTTGCACCTGATACTACAGTTGATGATATAAAATATCACATTTTTACACGTATTGGCTCCTCGTTAAATATGTCTGATATTTTAGTATTCAAATATAACTTTCAATATTCTAGGATGAAAGCATCTTTTAAAATAATTGTCCCTGAAGACTTCTTTGATACTATAGTAAAACATGAATTCTGGCCCCGAAATACATTAGTTCATGAATACATATATAAAAAAAACAACAGACCTCCTAATGTTGTTCATATTCCATCTTGTCCTGATATCGTTTCTTCAAAAAACTGCCAGAGAACAATGATTTTACTTTAATTTATCAGAATGTGCGTGGACTTAATACTAAATTAACAAAGTTATATTCAAACAGTTTCGGCTTTTCCTGAGACATTATAGTTTTTACTGAAACTTGGCTTCGCGGAAATGTCTTTAATACAGAAATTCTTTGCAATGACTTCCAAATTTTTAAGAAAAACCGACATTATAAGATAGGTGGTGGAGTTTTTATTGCTACCCCTTCTTCCTTAATGACAGAACTAATCGATGTTCCTGATACAGATAACTTAGAATTTGTTTGTGTTTTAGTAAAATTTGATTTTCATAACATTTTCATTAATAATTCTTACATACCTCCATGCTCTGATTCTGAAATATATGCAAACCGCGCTAAAGCAATTGAAACCATTCAGGATAAACTTAAGTCAGACGACTCCCCTATTGTATTAGGTGATTTTAATTTACCTAATGTTATTTGGAATATCGCTGATGACCTTCCTTATTTAATTCCATCTTCCATCACAATCTGGATTAATGAATTTTTGGGCAACCTTATGGAACTATCACTTTACCAAATGGACAATATATTGAATAAATATGAAAAAACACTTGATCTTAAATTTGTGGATAATATATTTCTTGCATCCATAAATCGTACCCTTCCTTTGTCCTTGCCTGAGGATCCCTACCATCCGACAATAGAACTTAGTTTGCAAATACGCAACAACTCAAATAGTTCTACTGATAACGAGATTGTACCTAAAGAAAATAATTATTGCTTTAAAAGAGCTAATTACATAACTCTTAAGTTGAAATCGAGTTGAAATCGAATTAAAATCGGTAAAAAACAGGAAAATCCGGTATTTTAAAAAATACAAGAAATCTGGTTGTATCAACGATTACATTTTATACTCACAGACACGATAATTACCAATAACTAAACAAACTTTGCTACAATAATTATATTATAAAATTAAAAGATAATTTAAAAACCAATCCCAAACAATTTTATAACTTTATCAACATGAAACGAAAGTCTTCTGTGTATCCTTGTCAAATGGCATGGAGCGACAAAGTATCCATAACCGACATGGACATTTCTGATATGTTTGCTAACTTCTTTCAAACGACTTATTCCTCAGAAAATCACAAACATGACGTCATCTATCCTTTCACATTAAATAGAAGCAATTATATTAAAATGCCGACATCCAATACAGTTTTAAGGTACCTCAAAACAATTTCAATATCATATTCGGCGGGTTCTGACTTCAGACCTAGTTGTGTATTAATGCGATGTGCGGATATTTTACATAAACCATTAACCACATTATTTAATTTGTCCCTTACGACAGGTATATTTCCGGATATATGGAAGGAATCATTTATTATTCCCCTGTTTAAAAGTGGTAGTAGATCTAACGTTATAAATTACAGAGGTATTTCAAAACTAAGTGCTATTCCTAAATTATTTAAAAAAATTCTAACCGATCAGCTCACACATAGTTTGCTATCAATTGTTTCACCGTTTCAGCATGGATTCTTGAAAGGCAGATCAACATGTACCAATCTGTTAGAGTTCACAACTACAGTAATAAATGGCTTTAATTGTGGATTACAAACAGATTTAGTATACGCATATTTTAGCAAAGCTTTCGAAAGTGTTAATCACGAATTACTTTTAATAAAACTAGATCTATTGGAATTTCCAAAATGTCTCCTAAACGGGATAAAATCTTATCTGACATCCAGAAAACAGAGAGTGTTATTTAAGGAAGCTACATCAATGTATATTTCGGTTTCGTCAGGTGTTCCCAAAGGAAGTCATCTTGGCCCAATATTACTTATCTTATTTATAAATGACCTGCCGTCAGTTATAAAACACTGTAGAATTTTAATGTATGCAGATGATGTCAAATTATTCCATTCATTTAACGACGCAGTACAGCAATCTTGCATTCAAGAAGATCTAAATAGGTTAGAAGATTGGTGTACTTATACCACCTTAACCTTAATCTCAAGAAATGTAAGTAAATGACCCCTACTCTCGTAGATGCCCTATTTATATAAGTTATAGCATTTCTGGAATTAATTTAGATACAGTTTCAACCTTTGACGACTTAGGAGTATCAATGGACACTAAGCCTCGTTTTTATCTACACATTAATAAAATGACAAATAAATCTAAAAGTGTTTTAGGATTTACAAAACGCTGGTCTAAAGAGATTGACGATCCATATACGACGAAATTGCTCTATACCTCACTTGTACGTCCCATTTTGGAATATGCATCCATTTTTAAGTAAAATCAAGTTATTTTCTTAAAAATATATCTCTCTAAATTGTCCTACAAGGCAAACCAGACAATATATTCCGATAAAATTGGGCATATAAAGCTCTAACTACTCTTTAAATGATCCGTTCCGTCGGATATGCAATGAGTTTAATGAATTATATTTTCTTTTCTATCTTTCTGACTCGATTGACGTAGTAAAAAATAATAACGTTCAACACCTAAATACTTAATTAGACTTTGTATACTGAGACTTTTTTTTTAGTTAACTGATGATATTTGTCTGTAGTTAACTCGCGAATTCTCGTGAATCTGACTAGCTCGGGCTGCTCAAGAAACGGTCACCAATCCGCGCGATATGCGGATGTGCCTCTCAGTCGGTTGGGCGGGTAAGAGGGCGTGGAATTCGTTCGACTCCGCGTCGAAAGGTCCCATGTTTAAGCTTGGACTGGGGCTAACAAAATCTTTTCAGATAAAACAGTTTTCTATAACGCGCTACCTCTCGGCAGACAATGGGAAACATACACGGAGGTAAATAAAATTCTAAAACTCGTGAAGAATTCGGTTAGAAAGAAAAAATAGTAGAATTTGACTAATATCAATAAAATACTACTAAAATTAAAGAATTTGTCATCTGAATATTAAGAAAGCAAATTACTTAGTTGTCAAAAAAGTAAACAAAATTTATTCTACTGGATTTTCAGAAGTTAATTTATTGATTATTAAAAACCAAAAAGAACACGCAAAATTGTTGCTGTATTCTTCGCAATAGGAACACGTGTTCATGTATCTGCTGCTGTTTTCATCGGTCTTCCTTTGTATGTAATATTCTCTCGTATGCTTCGTGTTGCGATGTCGTCATCTTTGCATGTCTGTCTGTTGAAAGTAACTAAGTCAAATTTTCTAGATATTCTGACATTATGTTCTTAGGTATCAAAAAAGTAACTAAGTGCAAGGTATCCAAAAAGTAACTTAGTACAATTTGACTGGATTGCAGATGTTTTTGTCAAAAATCGGCATGATATACAATGATTGCATGCATGTGTTTTCACGAATAGAACAACAAAGTACAGTCAGACAAGCAATCGTCTGTATATGTATGAATGTTAAGGATATAAAATAGAAAAAACGAATTTTCCTACGAATATTGGTATGGTTTCAGTTCGTAAACATAAATTGTGATTAAATTTCGCATAAATACCAAGCTGATTTCATTCCATTGTTATCTAAATACACTGTACAATTCTTATAGGTAACGTGCGGAATGTTTATACATAACCAACAGTAGATGCAGCCAGGCCTGTAGCCAGGGGGGGTTATAGGGGTTCTGACACACACAATGCAAAAATTTCCAATCTAAATTTTTTAAAATAGTTAAATATGTTTATAAATTTAGCAAAACGTAATATAAAAACTAATCATTTTTACAAATTAAAATAATGTTACGAAAAGAAGTAATTTGCTCCACTGTATTTAATTTGCTCCACAATGTGCGAGAAAAAGATGGAAGATCAGCACATTAAAACACATAAGTGCGAATGAGATGCCAATAGCATGCGTCATTCACGAAACGAGCAGAAGGTTCTCGAAACTCAGTAGTGTCAATGCACTTAAGGGGGACGGACGTGTCGTGTCTCTTGTCGTTTTAACGTGTCCCGTCCGTTGTTTAGTATAAATGTGTCTCAAAACTGTGTTTAATGTGCCCGCCCAACATAAAATAACAACTAAATAAAACAAAATTAAATTAAAACATATACTAATAATCAATTTACATACAAAACTAAAGAGAAAAATAAACACCAAATAAATAAAAACAAACAATACAAATAACATACTACAACAACATAGAACCAGTTTCGCGCTGCCTGCTGAGTTGCCGCACTCGCTGTTTTTGCAATTGCAAAGGGCTTTTCTATGCTCTTTGCTGCAATTGCACAGGTTTGTTGACGTATCCCTCCCTTCCCCATCGTACTCCACATTACTAGCGCGCACGGTTGAGGTTGCACTGAGTGCGTAATCTATGCTGTGGTGAAGCCCTAACACTCAACACGGCTTGACTTACGCTCTCAATTGTTTGTGTCAACTGCTGCGCCTTGGTAGTATGTATGTCTGTTTTGAAGTTGCCCAGTAGGAAAAATGTCGCAAAAATCTCGCATAGATTTTTGGAACATTCTTGGGCTGAGAACGAAACGCGCGCAAAGAGGTCCTACTCTACCATAGAGGTAGTAAAAATTTCTGGTCATTCGTAAAAAGGGTGAAGAATCAGACGACATTGTTTATTCCAATGCAATGCCGAAGATTCATTTTCGAACTCGGGCAGTTAAAAAGGTTTTAGCAAACCTCAACATTAACAAATCCTCTGGGCCAGATGGCATATCTGCCCATGTGTTGAAGAAGTGCGCGTCAATGCTGGCTTGTCCGTTGCGTAACCTTTTCAACATCTCCTACACGACAGGACTTTTTCCATCTTGTTGGAAGGTTGCCAATGTCCAGCCAGTTCCGAAAAAGGGCGAGGCCACGAACCCTGCCAATTACCGATCCATTGCAATATACTCTGCACTTTCCAAGGTAATGGAGAGCGTAATTAAGTTCCACCTTGTGAACTATATTGAGCACAACGAATTGCTCAGTGACCGCCAATATGGTTTCCGTAGGACCAGATCCACAGGTGACTTGATGGCGGTCCTCTCCGAAAAGTGGAATAATTGTATTTACCTTTTCGGGGAAAGTAAGGCTAAGGCTGCTTTACTCGATGGATATCGAGTTTTCTCCAGGGTCGTTCTATACGAGTTGCGATGTATGGTGTTTTTTCAGAACAACATTCCATCAATTCTGGAGTTCCGCAGGGTTCCGTCCTATCCCCGTCCATATTTCTGGTATTTATCAATGACCTTCTGTCATTGACCCAGAACCCAATTCACTCCTTTGCAGATGACAATAACGTTTGTCATTCATACTCGTTCAACAAGCGCCCAAATCTTTGGAGATTGAGAGTAAAAGACGCACTATGAATGACACGCTCAATAATGACCTTAAATCAATCTCCGAGTGGGGTGTTGCAAATAGAGTAGATTTTAATGCAAGCAAGACCCAATGTTGTCTGTTATCCCACAAAAGAATGGATTCAACTCTCCCACCCCTCAATGTTTGTGCTGTGGATATTGCGCAGTCAGCTGCTCTTGACGTTCTGGGCATATCAATTCAATGTGATCTCCGTTGGACTGATCACATATTTAATTGTCGAAAGAAGCGGCCAAGTGCCTCGGTTTTTTAAAACGGTGTAAAACATACTTCACTCCTGCTGACCTATGCACTGTCTATTCTACCTATATACGGCCTAAAATAGAATTTAATTCGCACATTTGGGCAGGAGCTTCAAAATCCTCCTTGGAGTTTCTGGACCGAATTCAACAACGTGCGGTATATTTGATAGGGACTGAAAATATCTTATCGTCTATTGGTTCTCTTGAGCACCGAAGAACCGTTGGGTGTGTAAGCCTGATTTATAGGTATTACAACGGTAAGTGTTCGAGTGAAATGCATGATTCCACCAGGTCGTGTGTTTTTTCGTTCTATTCGGGCTTCAAACCAAGCCCACCCCTTCGTAGTCCACTCGACTCTCAACAGAACCACGCATTATGGAGAGAATTCGTTCTTCAGTCGCACGACACGTTTGTGAAACAATTTCCCTGCGTTCGTTTTTCCCGACATTTTTGATATTGGCAAGTTCAAAACAAACATTCACCGACACTACTCCATCTTTCCATCTTTCTTTCTAACCTATCATCCCTTCTTACGATCAACACTGTGCATTGCATCAGCGGCATCCCCTGAGCGCTGGTTAATTTGTAAACAAAAAAAATATATATTTCCGGATATATGGAAGGAATCATTTATTATTCCCTTGTTTAGAAGTGGTAGTAGATCTAACGTTATAAATTACAGAGGTATTTTAAAACTAGGTGCTATTCCTAAATTATTTGAAAAAATTCTAACCGATCAGCTCACACATAGTTTGCTATCAATTGTTTCACCGTTTCAGCATGGATTCTTGAAAGGTAGATCAACATGTACCAATCTGTTAGAGTTCACAACTACAGTAATAAATGGCTTTAATTGTGGATTACAAACAGATTTAGTATACGCATATTTTAGCAAAGCTTTCGATAGTGTTAATCACGAATTACTTTTAATAAAACTAGATCTATTGCAATTTCCAAAATGTCTCCTAACCTGGATAAAATCATATCTGACATCCAGAAAACATAGAGTGTTATTTAAGGAAGCTACATCAAGATATATTTTGGTTTCGTCAGGTGTTCCCAAAGGAAGTCATCTTGGCCCAATATTATTTATCTTATTTATAAATGACCTACCGTCAGTTATAAAACACTGTAGCATTTTAAGCATTTTAAGATGATGTCAAATTATTCCATTCATTTACCGCTGCAGTACAGCAATCTTGCATTCAAGAAGATCTAAATAGGTTAGAAGATTGGTGTACTTATAATTACCTTAACCTCAATCTCAAGAAATGTAAGCAAATGACCTACTCTCGTAGATGCCCTATTTATATAAGTAATAGCATTTCTGGAATTAATTTAGATACAATTTCAACCTCGTTTTCACCTACACATTAATAAAATGACAAATAAAGCTAAAGGTGTTTTAGGATTTATAAAACGTTGGTCTAAAGAGTTTGACGGTCCATATACGACGTAATTGCTTTATACCTAACTTGTACGTCCCATTTTGGAAAATGCAATATTATTTATCTTATTTATAAATGACCTACCGTCAGTTATAAAACACTGTAGCATTTTAATGTATGCAGATGATGTCAAATTATTCCATTCATTTACCGCTGCAGTACAGCAATCTTGCATTCAAGAAGATCTAAATAGGTTAGAAGATTGGTGTACTTATAATTACCTTAACCTCAATCTCAAGAAATGTAAGCAAATGACCTACTCTCGTACATGCCCTATTTATATAAGTAATAGCATTTCTGGAATTAATTTAGATACAATTTCAACCTCGTTTTCACCTACACATTAATAAAATGACAAATAAAGCTAAAGGTGTTTTAGGATTTATAAAACGTTGGTCTAAAGAGTTTGACGATCCATATACGACGTAATTGCTTTATACCTAACTTGTACGTCCCATTTTGGAAAATGCATCCATTCTTTGGAACCCACACTATAATATACATAATGACACTATTGAATCAGTTCAAAAACAATTTTTATTATTCGAATTTTTATACTTCGAAACCTCAATTGGAATCCGGATATATACCTACCACCTTATGAAAATTACTAAATCTTCCAACTCTTAAAAGCAGACGAACAATGCTTGGTGTCATATTTGTATTTAAATTAATTAATGGTGGCATAGAATCAAGTTATTTACTTAAAAATATATCTCTCTAAATTGTCCTACAAGGCTAACCAGACAATATATTCCGATAAAATTGGGCATATATAACTCTAACTACTCTTTAAATGATCCGTCGGATATGCAATGAGTTTAATGAATTATATTTTCTTTTCTATCTTTCTGACTCGATTGACGTGGTAAAAAATAATATCGTTCAACATCGTGTCATCTGAATATTAAGAAAGCAAATTACTTCGTTGTCAAAAAAGTAAACAAACTTTATTCTACTGGATTTTCAAAAGTTAATATATTTATTATTAAAACCCAAAAAGAACACGCAAAATTGTTGCTGTATTCTTCGCAATAGAAACACGTGTTCATGTATCTGCTGTTGTTTTCATCGGTCTTCCTTTGTATGTAATATTCGCTCGTATGCTTCGTGTTGCGATGTCGTCATCTGTGCATGTCTGACTGTTGAAAGTAACTAAGTCAAATTTTCTAGATATTCAGACATTATGTTCTTAGGTATCAAAAAAGTAACTAAGTACAATTTGTCTGGATTGCAGATGTTTTTATCCCAGGTATCAAAAATCGGCATGATATGCAATGATTGCATGCATGTGTTTTCACGAATAGAACAACAAAGTACAGTTAGACATGCAATCGTCTGTGTATGTATGAATTTTAAAGATATAAAATATGATTTCAGTTCGTAAACATAAATTGGGATTAAATTTCGTTTATTTCATTCCATTGTTATCTAAATACACTGTACAATGCTTATGGGTAACGTGCGGAAGGTTTATACATAACCAACAGTAGATGTAGCCAGGCCTGTATCCAGTGGGTGTTATAGGGGTTCTGACACACACAATGCTAAAATTTCCAATATAATTTTTTTAAAATAGTTAAATATGTTTTTAAATTTAGCAAAACGTAATATAAAAACTAATAATTTTTACAAATTAAAATATTGTTACGAAAAGTGGTAATTTGCTCCACTGTATTTAATTTGCTCCACAATGTGCGAGAAAGAGATGGATGATCAGCACATTATAACACATGAGTGCGAATGAGATGCCAATAGCATGCGTCATTCACGAAACGAGTAGAATGTTCTCGAAACTATTTAATTTTTTAATAGTTAAACAATTAAATAGATTCGAGAACCTTCTACTTGTTTAATATTGTGTTAACTGGACTGGAGAAAAATGGAATAATATCTTTTATTTGCATTATAAAATTATCAGACCAAAAAATATATTAACAAAAAAAGTCAATCTCGTAGAATGGATTTTGAATTGTTTCGTCCGCATAACTAGATTTATAGTGTATTAGTGTAGTTTGTTTTTTTATTGGTACTTGTATTAGTATAATATATTTTTTGTTTAATTTTAATACAAAAACCGAAATCAAAACCGAAACCGTAACTTGGAACTGGTATACCGAAACCGTTTCGTTATAAAAACTTAGAACCGTAACCGAAACCGAAACGAGGAAGAAAACCGAAATCGAATCCGTTATTCGTTTAGGTTTCAATCCTTGGTCATAACTAATTATGGCATTTATCTAATTTATCCGATCAGTATATCATTTAAAACCGGATTATAACACAAAATTAGGCGTAATTTTCACATGCAGTTAGGCGGCTTTGCAGAATCATGGACGATATGCCCTTTTTCTTTTTCTACAAAGCGTTCTTCTAACGTAAGATGATAATTGAAATATTACATTTAAAACCGATTTCAAATGTTTTACCCGAATTACCAAATTTAAAAAAAAAATAACCCACTCTTTCTCAATTTAATTATTTTTTTTACTCAATTTAATTTTTTCAACATTCATCACTGATCTATACGCATCCCCAGAAAAAAATTTAAGCAGGAAAATGGTTGTAAACACGCAGGCAAACAAGCTATCTATATGCATTCACATTTTATATGAAGCTGCTAGTTCCCTGCTATATCATGAAAACAAAATTGGTAGGGAAAAGGCGGGCATAGGTAGGGTATAGTAACCAAACAGGTGTAAGCAAAATGGTAGGCTCAAGCAGCGTAAAGTAGGCAATGTGCTGGAAGCAAATCTACGTCATGGGTGCCCATCCAATCCGCCCTACCAAAAACTTATTATTGTACAAAAACAGCGAAGAATATTGTTTGCAATATTGTCGTCAAAAACTCTATCGGTTCGCGAATCCTATATGCGAATCCTACAACAAATATATGCAAAAGAAATGAAATGCACCCATAATTTTTATTGTGTTAGATATGCCGCTGCATAAGATCGAATAAATCAACAACAAAACATACTAATAACAGTTTTACAAAAATAATAATTGGTGGTTTGTGTACAATAATAAGATTTTCATGTAGACGATAATGGCAAAATGGACAATTCTGAGTACCCCTGATGTTGATATCAGCAAATCCACGACAATACGGCATATTTTCGTTTTAATTAAAACAATTCTCGTTGCAAACCGAATGTAAACACCGATGCAGTGTGGGGAATAGGTAATAGACGTCTAACGGCTAACGGTGAGTTTGGTGGACTGGGCGTGGCACCTCCCACATAACCCAAACATTAAAAACACATTATATCAGCAATTAGGATAGCAAATTTAATAAAATTTTGGTCAGCGTTATATTTAACCATTCTAAAACAGTCTCCTCGGAATGTGAGCGGGATTGGACCACTGGACGTGGCACTCCCCATAGAAGGAACAGTTTCCAGATGGTGTATGTCAACAGTTATTATAGTGATGTCAAGATATTTCACACCAGGCTATAACAATCATCCCAAATTCTTTAAACTCACCACACAGAAATTCACCACACTGAAATTCACCACAACTTAACTCACCATACCAAAATTCACCACACTAAGACACACAACACTAAAACTCAACACATAAAAATGCACCACAATAAAACTCACCACACTAAAATTAACCTCACTAAAACGCACCAAACTAAAACTCACCACACTAAAACTCAGCACTCTAAAATTCACCCTACTAAATCTCACCACACTAAAATTCGTCACACTAAAATTCACCACATTAAAACACACGACACTAAAACTCAACACATAAAAATGCACCACAATAAAACTCACCACAATAAAATTAACCTCACTAAAACGCACCAAACTAAAACTCACCAAACTAAAACATCGACTGGGAAAAACTCTACGGGGAAGAATTCTACAGGAAAGAATTCTACCGGGAAGAATTCTACGGGAAAGCGTTCTAAGAGGAAGAATTTTACGGTGAAGATATAATAATAAAAAATTTCTTTATATTAATAAAATTACTCCATATCCGTGCATTCACAAAATCTTGGCACGAGTCGTGCACGGGTCCAGCTAGTTTACTATAAAAGAAATCACACACAGGATCTAATAAAATTACTTTTCCATTAAAATTTTATATATTTTTATACCCTACACATATGAGGTACAGGGTATATTAACTTTGTGCAGATATTGTAACACCCCTTAGGATGTGAAAGGTATGGAAAAGTATATATATTCTTGATCAGCATCACCACCCGAATCCGTTTAGCTATGTCCGTCTGTCTGATCGTTTCAATACTGAAATTTCGTTTCAATACTTTTTAGCCAAAAGTTAGTTTTGTCCATGGAAATGAGCCAAATTGGTCGACGGACACGCCCATCTCCCATACAAGTAACTTATATATAACACTTTACGAACCAATAACTCGAAAAATATTCAAGATATACTTACAAAATTTAAAATATATTGTTAGAATTCACCTAGAAATATGTTTTCTAAAAATAGGTTTGAAACGCCCACATTTGATTTTTGTATTATTTTCCGCTTTCTCATAGTGCACATTTTATTCGCGAATTATTGAAAACAAATTTATGAAATATTAGCCTTAAATCTCCACATATGTTTTAAAGGTAGGCGTGACCGCCCACATTTCTATTTCAATTTAAATTTGTGATATCTATATTAATAAAACAAAACGTGTTTTTTTTCTCTTGCACTAACCGGCCGTATTTCTGAACAGATTTTAATGATACTGGTATCAAACGATTCGTATTAATCTGATGTAGTGCGTGCTATACTTAGTTTTTATAATTTTAGAACGAAAAACGCTAGAAAAACGTAAAAAGTAAATTACAACAACCATATGAAAAGAGTACTGCAGTTGTCTGCGCTCTTAGAGGTCAGTGTAGTGCATCATACTCTCGCAGAAAGAACAACTGAAGAACAACAACAATTCTGCCGCATGAGTTTTTGTTGTTGATGCTGGTTTGACACAGTAAAGAGAGAGGGGAAAAACAGTAGACACCACGAAAATGAGTTTCATTATTTGGTTCACAAAATACATAAAAATTGATAAGCGAAATGAAAAATATATTATATAATAGACACCTGCACAAATGGTTTTGAAGTTTCCTCTGCAAATATGCACTACTGCACTCTACAGTTTTGAATTCATTTCACAAATGACAATGGACAGTATTATAGTGAAGTCTCTTTGAGCGACTTCACTTCACTTCAGTATTTGTTTCATTGGTGTCAAGCACTGTCAAAACATCAAGTCATTCAAAACATTCAATGTTTTGAAAAACACAACAAACGACAACACTGTCGCTGAACATGCAACGAATACAGTAGGTGCAGCGAGTGAGCGAAACGAGTAACGAGTGAGAAGACGAACATTGAAAACAACAACAAATCTGACGCACGTTCTACGGCAGTAATGTTGTTATTGGTATTTATGTGTTAATAAAAAATACAACAAACAATATTTAAAAAAAAAAAATTGTTAAGCAAAATTTATGTACGACAAAAACAACGCTTTGGTCGAAAAGCAATATATCCAAAAAAAAAAATTTTAATTAAATAATGAAAAAATTAAATAATAAAAAAAATGTTTTTCGATAAATAAAAAACTTAATATAAAATATTATGTGATTTTCTTATACCTTTTGTTTTTTCTTTATTTCAATATTAATGAAAATTCCTACTCTATTCCTTACTCTAGTAAGAATGATAAAAAAAAATGAAAAATGCACTAAGTACTCGGTGTCATAAGCAGTTCATTTCATTATTTGAATGTTTATTGCACATCATCATAGACCTCTTCACTTCAGTTTTGTTTTGCTTATGTTTTGTTTTGACAGTACTTGGTTCTTTGTTGTTGTGAGCAAGACATTCATTTGATTTTCAAGCATAGAGTTGACGACAGTAAATGTTTTGAAACGAAATGAATGTCTTGAAGTGGGTTTCAAATGGACTTGTGCAGATGTCTATTATATAATATTACAGCGCAATATTGTAACAAACAACGATTACAACTATTTAAAATGAAATGAAAAGAAATATTGAATTTTGTAGGAAAAATAGAAATCCGATTAAAAAATAAAAAAAAATATATAAAATTTGAATGGAAAAGTAATTTTATTAGATCATCTCTCTTGATTTCTTTTATAATAAATAATTCAGCTAATATTTTGAAATGAATCCAAAAAAAATCGGGTAATCTGAACAAAGTTATTGCGAGTCAAACGGAAAAAATATAAATATTGAGGTGAACCTAATTGAAATTCCATGGTTTTTATAATTAAATAAAAATATATATTATATGAAACACTTTATAAAACTATTATTCATCTAATACAAAAGGACCCGACAGTAAATGAAAATTGGTAAATGTCAAGTTTAAAATATTAAAAAAGGCGAGATTTGGTTTATGAATGTTTTAAATAATAACCAAAAAAAAACTGTAGACAATATCAAAATATTGCGTTTGATTTCGATCCACCAAAATATCGTAGTGCGACAATAGATACCATAATCGTACAATGATGTCGGATTTAAAAAATAGTCCGTAATATCTTTTGTATTGTTAGATCGTACAATTGGCCATTTACAAAAATTAGTACAGCCAAAATAGATGTTTCAATGGTCCTTATGTACATAATACAAACCATAACCACTACCGGAGAATTTGGGTATGTATGAAAAGTGGATATTGAAATTAAGCATAGAAGACTTACAGAATATACTTCATCTCTGACTAATTTAATATCTATTATCGAGCCGCGGTACCTCAGTGGTTAGTGCGTTGGACTGCGAGCCGAAAGGTCCCCGGTTCAAGCCTGGACTGGGGCTAACAACATCTTTTCATAGAAACATTTTTCTATACCGCGCTACCTCTCGGCAGTAAATGGCAAACCTACGAGAGTAAAACCATTGCCTATGAAAAAGCTCTCACCCGCCGTTCGGATTCGGCAATAAACTGTAGGTCCCACCACTTTGAGTACAAATATAACACGCACAGCTCAAAATGGTGAGAGAGCTCGGCCGAAGTTCTATACAGGACTGTAGCGCCAAACTATTATTATTATATTATTATCGAAATATTGAGGTGAACCTAATTGAAATTCCATGGTTTTTATAATTAAATAAAAATATATATTATATGAAACACTTTATAAAACTATTATTCATCTAATACAAAAGGACCCGACAGTAAATGCAAATTGGTAAATGTCAAGTTTAAAATATTAAAAAAGGCGAGATTTGGTTTATGAATGTTTTAAATAATAACCAAAAAAAACTGTAGACAATATCAAAATATTGCGTTTGATTTCGATCCACCAAAATATCGTAGTGCGACAATAGATACCATAATCGTACAATGATGTCGGATTTAAAAAATAGTCCGTAATATCTTTTGTATTGTTAGATCGTACAATTGGCCATTTACAAAAATTAGTACAGCCAAAATAGATGTTTCAATGGTCCTTATGTACATAATACAAACCATAACCACTACCGGAGAATTTGGGCATGTATGAAAAGTGGATATTGAAATTAAGCATAGAAGACTAACAGAATATACTTCATCTCTGACTAATTTAATATCTATTATCGAATTAAATCAATATTTCCTAAACATTTACTATAACATTAGAAATTTTCGTATTAACCATGTTTTTCTTTTAAATTTAGAAACACATTTTCAGCTAGCTGGATGGTTTTTACTAGTTTAAATAATATTCTGAGTGTAAGAATGTTCAGAATAACTAAGAATTAGGTAAATTTCCCACATTAATATCCCCACCAAAGTGTAGGGTATTCCTTAGTCGGGCCCGACCGACTATAAAAGTCTGTCCCATGTGACCGAACTTACCCATGTGACCTAACATTCTTAACTCGTTTTTTGTATTTTTTTATCGGATTTATATTTTTCCTACAAACTTATATCTTTTAATTTTAGTTTAAATTGTTGTAGTCGTGGTTTGTTGCAATATTATATATATATTTTTTTTCATTACACTTATCAATTTTTAATGTATTTTGTGAACCAAGTAATGAAACTCTTTTTCGTGGTGTCTACTGTTTTCCCCCTCTCTGTTTGCTGTATCAAACCAGCATCAACAACAAAGACTCATGCGGCAGAATTTTTGTTGTTCTTCTGTTGTTCTTTCTGCGAGAGTATGACTACACTGACCACTAAGAGCGCAGTCAATCGCAGTACTCTATTCATATGTTTGTTGTAATTTAGTTTTTACGTTTTTCTAGGGTTTTTTCGTCTAAAATTATAAAAACTACTTATAGCACGCACTACATCAAATGAATACGAATCGTTTGATACCAGTATCATTAAAATCTGTTCAGAAATACGGCCGGTTAGTGCGGGATTGGACCACTGGGCACCCCCATAGAAGGTATTTTTTCCAGATGGTTTTTGTCAACATGATATCAAGATATTTCGCACCAGGGTATCAACCACTACAAATTTTTTAAACTCACCACACCGAAATTCACCACACCAAAATTTGCCACAACTAAACTCACCACACTAAAACTCACCACACCAAAATTCACCACACTTAAATTCACCACACTAAAATTCACCACACTAAAAATTCACCACACAAAAATTTACCACACTAAAACTTTTACTGGGAAAAACTCTACGGGGAAGAATTCTACGGGAAGGAATTCTACCATAAAGAATTCTACGGGGAAGATATAAATAATAAAAATGTTCTTTATATTGTTACGAAAAGAGGTAATTTGCCCCACAGTGCAAGCATTCAGCAATAATAAATGAGACAATTCAGCGCACTAAGCATGTGTTAGAAAGAGACGGAAGATCATTCAGCGCACTGAGGCAGTGTGCGAGAAAGAGATGGAAGATCAGCGCATTAAAACACATGAGTGCGAATGAGATGCCAATAGCATGCGTCATTCACGAAACGAGTAGAAGGTTCTCGAAACAAGTCGAAGCTTGTTGAAACGTGTCGAACTGATTTCATGCAGTATATAAGGGAGCCGCATCTGAGGTACTTCACTTCAGTAGTGATTGTAAAGTGGTCGAGTGCAGCTCGTGTGATAAATGTCAAGTTAAATTGTGGACATGCAGCAGTTGTTAGAATTTGTTATTAGTAAAGTTGTTTATTAAAGTGAATTAATAAAGTTAATTGTTATAATTTAAACCAAACATAAGAGTGTTTTTATTTTGTACACAATCCAGCGATACGAACTCGTAGAACAGTTTTCCGTAGACTGAATTTTCGTAACAATATTAATAAAATCACTACATATCCTTGCATTCATAAAATCTTGGCACGAGTCGTGCACGGGTCCAGCTAGTAACACATAAATTTTTATTCGATAAATTTAATTTTTTCACTTAATATGAAATATTTAGTTTTTATTCGTTATTCGATGAGTCCAAAAAAATATGATTGATTTTTCAATCACAATTTTTTATTCACATAGAAAATTTCTATTCGAATAAATTTATAAATATAAAATTTTTAATACATATTTTCTAACTGGCTATAACTTTATTGTACACAACATTCGCTGTACAATGGAAATGAAGGAATTTTAGTTCGTTTAATACAATTATATTACTTTTCACGTATACAACTTTGTTTCGTTATAAATAGCTGGCTATCAGATCTGGACCGAGCGTATTGATCGATATTTTTTTCAAAATTATACCGGATTATATAAGCAGAGGACTCTAACAGGATTACGGCGTTGTGTGGACATATTCGAACCAAAAATAGTATATAAGGGGTATAAAAGCTCAACATCTAATATTGTTTCACATCTGAAAAACGACACACAGTGAGACAGCACCTGTTGGAAAAAAAACTCTGTTGTAAAATAATATTGTTATTTAGTACACATATTATTGTAATAGTTTAGAGCTACAGTCCTGTATAGAACTTCGGCCGAGCTCTCTCACCATTTAACCTGTGCGTATTTTATTTGTACTCAAATTGGTGGGACCTACAGTTTATTGCCGAATCCGAACAGCGGGTGAGAGCAATCTTTTACTCTAGGAAATGTTTTACTCTCGTATGTTGCCATTTACTGCCGAGAGAAAGCGTCGCACAAAAAAAGGTTTTCTATGGAAAAGATGTTGGTAGTCGCTGCGATCGAACCACGCACGTTTCGGCTCGTAGTCGAACGCACCAGCGATTTTTCGCTTGTAGTCCAACGCACTGACAAGACGAGCTACTATACACATATTAAGTTTTTAAAAACACTAATCAAAATGTTGCGTTTTTTTATGTTTTGGAAGTTATTAAATTTTCCGTGAATCCCACTCCAATCAAGATTAAATTTGAGCAAGTGGATTATATCTCTATAAAATTGTTCATCACTGTAGCTCCAGTAATTCTCAATATTTATCAATTTAATCATTTTAGTTGTATTGTAATTACCACGCCCACTTTTAAAAATTACATCAAAATGTTTATTATTAAATTTTTCATACTATATTAGTCAGCGTCGCACAGTGGATCGAAGGCCGAAACAAAAATTTGATCAATATGATTTTTTTTTGCAATTATAAAATAGACATCCTTGTGAATAGAAAACTATTAAATGAATTGTTTTATATGTATTATTGTCAACAGGAGTTTTTTCCAAAGTGTTTTTTTTTTGATTTTTTTGTTAATTTTATTGAAATTTTTTTTTTAAAACTTTTTTAAAAATTTAAATTATCACATATTATAGCTAAAATCATGTGTTTCTTATTCACTTTAGAAAATAATAAAAAAATTTAATTTTTAAGTTCGACTTTCGGCGACAAAAATTATGAAATATTTTGAAAAAAAAAATTTTGTAAATAGGATGCAACTTGTGTGGCTAATGCAAAATACTCTAGGATTGATAACTACAGATATTTAGACATATACTTGAGCCCGGAACGCCCCGGAGAGATAAAAAAAACGATTTGATAAATCGGTATAAAAAAACTATTTTTAAAAAAATATACAAATTTTTACTTTTAATTATATCCCACACCTTTGAAGGATTCCTTAGGATTCGTGCCCTTTATGGAAAAGTGTATATATTCTTGATTGCATCACGACCCGAACCTGTTTAGCCCTGTCAATCTGTCTGTCTATCCGTCTGTCTATCTGTTACACGGTAACTTGAGAAATAATAGTCGGAATCTTCCAATATATTTTACCCACAAAATGGTTTTGAGTACGGAAATGAGCCAAATCGTTCAACGGACACACCCACCTCCCATACAAGATCTTTATCTTTAAGAACCTAAAACTCGAAAAGTATGTTACCTAAATTATTTGTTCACATTTTGTTCAATAATTCCTTTATTAATAAACAAAAATGTAACTGATTTTGCCAGAAATAAGATAATTATATAAATTAATATAATTCAATGATATTTTGTTGAAATATTAAAAATTTCTATTTTTTGTATATATATTTTCATATTAATAAATCAGTCAAATCTGCCTTTTAATTACATGTACACACTAAACAAGTTTAAAACAAGTTAAAAAGAAGTGACTAGTTTTCAAAACAATTTTATTTTTTTCAAAATCTTTTTTGGTTCAAAAGTTACATACAAAAAACATCGATGCGCATCTTTTCCATACACTCAGCCCAATGTGCGTCGGCAGAATAGAGGTAAGGGCGTTGGACTCCGAACTGAACGTTCGCATGTTTAAGCTTGGACTGGGGCTAACAACATCTTTTCAGAGAAAACAGTTTTCTATAACGCGCTACCTTTCGGCAGTCAATGGGAAACCTACACGGATGGAAATAAAATTCTTTAACTCGAGAAGAATTCGGTTAGAAAGAAAAATAGTAGAATTTGACTAATATCAATAAAAAATTACTAAAATTAAAGAATTTGTCATCTGAATATTAAGAAAGCAAATTACTTAGTTGTCAAAAAAGTAAACAAACTTTATTCTACTGGGTTTTCAGAAGTTAATTTATTTATTATTAAAAACCATAAAGGACACTCAAAATTGTTGCTGTATTCTTCGCAATAGGAGCACGTGTTCATGTATCTGTTGTTGTTTTCATCGGTCTTCATTTGTATGTAATATTCGCTCGTATGCTTCATTTTGCGATGTCGTCATCTGTGAATGTCTGACTGTTGAAAGTAACTAAGTCAAATTTTCTAGATATTCCAGGCTTCGGAATTGTGCGCTCGCAAACAGAAGGCGCTCGTATGTATTTGTGTCATAAACAATGTTTCAGTGTCCATGTGTTCGCGCCGCGCAACAGTCGTTAGCTCGCTGCTGTAAAGTGAGAAACACGAACTAACAGAACTTCAATCGTCCAACCGAGCTGAGCATACAGCATCGTACTCGCTGCTTGATCTTCTGTTAAATGTAGCGCTCGAATTGTACAGCGCTCCTACATTTCGAACGGCTCGGAGTTGCTCGTTTTTTAAATTATTGCGTTTGCAACAGTTCTGTTGTTGTTATTTGCGTTTATTTTTGTTTATTATTTAATTTTATGCCTATATTACTAAATATAGAACATTAAATATGCATTTAAAGCAAATTTACAAAAAGAGCGAGTCAACCGAGCGGTCGATATGTTGTGATGCTCGGAGTATCGCGCTAGCGTAACAGCTCGAAACTCTGTAAACCGAGCCGTTGTGTTTGTTTACGGCTCTAAATAAATTGAGTTCGGCGAAAACAACAGCGATCGAAGGTCAAAACGAGCGCGCTCTTTTTGCGATGCGCAAATAAATATGCTGTCACTCGTTTGTTGTTGAGAGAGTTAGTTTTGAGCTTTTTTTGCGTGCTCTTGAGCGATCTTTCTGAAGCCTGAGATATTCACACATTATGTTCTTATGTATCAAAAAAGTAACTAAGTACAATTTGTCTGTATTGCAGATGTTTTTATCCCAGGTATCAAAAATCGGCATTATATACAATGCTTGCATGAACGTGTTTTAAAGAATAGAACAACAAAGTACAGTCAGACAAGCAATCGTCTGTGTATGTATGAATGTTAAAGATATAAAATAGAAAAAACGAATTTTCCTACGAATATTGGTATGGTTTCAGTTCGTAAAATAAATTGGGATTAAATTTCGCATAAATACCAAGTTGATTTCATTCCATTGTTATCTAAATACACTATACCGGAACGTGCGGAAGGTTTATACATAACCAACAGTAGATACAGCAATAGAGGAGAAAGTGTATGAGGTAAGTAAAACGGTTTCAGAATAATATACATAGATTAAATTAAATAATAATAATACAAATAAAATAAACAATTCAATTAAATGAAGTATTCAAAGAAGTCATTTAATATACAAAAATACATATAGGTAAAAAAATTCTAAGTAAACAATAAATTACCTAAAATACATATATATTTTTTTATGTTAGCTTCGAAATAATTGCTTTTAGTTACTTTCAACATATCGACAGACAGACACACGAACAAAAAGTTCCACGTAGGAAGCCAGAAGCTAAGGAGCTAGTACCTGCTGAGGACATTGCGTCGACAGATGAGGACCAGAAGAACCTAAGAAGGTACGCCCGCGCGCCCGGACGAGGAAAAATCTAACCCGACCAGATGCAATCGTCGTGAAGTCAGCCGGAGAGACTACATACGCAGAGATTCTCAAGCTCAAGATCCCCAAATCGCAACGTTAAGCGTACCGGTAGAATGTGCAAACATTTTACTGGCTGCCGGGAGAGTCCGTATCGGCTGGGTGTACTGCCGTATCCGCCAAAAAAGAAGATCACAAGGTGTTTTAGATGTCTTGGCTTCGGGCACATTTCCAGAAAATGCGAAAGTAAGGAGAATCACTCGAACAGCTGTTACAAATGCGGAGAGCATGACCACAAAGCAAATGCATGTACTGGCGAACACAGTTACATAATCTGCAAACGAAACAAACTAAAAGACACAAACCACGTTACAGGCGAGGCAATGAAAGGAGCTAGGCGAGCATAAAGATTCTTCAGCTCAACCTAAATCACTGTGAGGCTGCACAAAACATACTCACACAGGCAGTACGAGACCTGTCAATAGATGTGGCATTGCTAAGCGAGCCATACAGGGCAAAAATCGCTTGCTTATGGTTAAAAGACGCATCTGGAAAGCGGCGACCTGGAACTGCGGTAGACGTCCTCTCCATATGCATCCGCAAACGTCAGGAAATGGGTTTGTCTGTGTGGAAATAGGGGGGCTTTTTGTATATAGTTGCTACGTGCCACCACGCATGACCCTGCAGGAATACACAACAACCCTCGACAACCTAGTCACAGATGCCAGATGGAGAAGTCCATTAATTATAGCTGGCGACTTCAGCGCGTGGGCGACAGAATGGGGTTGCCCAAAAACGAACAACAGAGGGAAAGTACTCCTGGAAACATTTTCGCTGCTAGAAGTGGTGCTGATGAACACAGGCACCCAACACACGTTCAACAGAGGAGGCGCTGGATCCGTGGACCTTACATTCGTAAGTAACGGCATCTATCGAAGAACGACGTGGTGCATCAGTGATCACTACACGCACAGCGATCACCAAGCCATCATCTGTAAGATTAGACCAGCCGATGAAACACGAAGAGAAAGGACCACACAGACCGGATGGAGGTCTAGCACTTTCGACAAGGACGTATTCGAAATCATGATGAAATCCATGGAAATGTCAGGTGCAACACCAGATATGGCGCTGCAGTGCAAGGACCACATCAAGAAAGCATGTGACGCATCTATGAAGAGAAAATCCTCCAAACATACACAGATTCCGGTGTACTGGTGGAACAAAGACATCGCAAAACTACGGGTGGAGTGCAACCGTGCGCGAAGAGCCTACCAGAGGTCAAGAGGTAGTGAAAGAAAGAGCTAAAACACGCGATAAGGGAGAGCAAGCGCAAATGTTTCTTGGTCCATGGGAAGTAAACCCATGGACCACCGCGTACAAGGTCGTCATGAAAAAACTTCATGGCTTCCAACAATCCACGCCCACGTGCCCGCTTCTATTAGAGAAGATAGTAAACACGCTCTTTCCAGCACATTCTGGTTTCGGCCGCGAAGAAACAACCACAGAAGACCAAGAACCACATCCGCCAATAACAGCGAAGGAAGTCCTGTAGGCTGCGAAGAATATTGGTGACACGAAGGCCCCTGAACCAGATGGGATCCCAAACTGTGCAATAACATATTTGGAAGAATATTTTAGCAACAGAACCCTGATATACGATACTCAAGAGGGACCCAAGAAGTATGTAGTAACAGGTGGAGTACCACAGGGCTCGGTACTCGGCCCTCTACTCTGGAACGCGATGTATGATGGTGTACTTAAACTACACATACCAAGTGAGGCGAAAATAGTCGGGTTCGCAGATGACATAGCAGTGGTCGTCGTAGCAAAACACCGGGAAGAAATCGTGGAGATCGGAAACAAGGTAGTTCAAACAGTCAGATGCTGGCTAACGTCTGCCGGATATAGCCTAGCAGAGCATAAAACAGAAGCGGTACTCATAAGCATTCGGAAATCCAGGGAAACGGTGACCTTGAACGTAAATGGGCACGAAATAGTTACGAAACCAGCCATAAAATACCTTGGCATTATTCTTGATGGAAGGTTAAGCTTCAAAGAACATCTCGATAACACACGTGCAAAG
Source organism: Dryomyza anilis (assembly GCA_951804985.1). Classification (NCBI taxonomy): domain Eukaryota; kingdom Metazoa; phylum Arthropoda; class Insecta; order Diptera; family Dryomyzidae; genus Dryomyza; species Dryomyza anilis. The sequence goes on from OX638135.1 coordinate 35,851,195, forward strand.
GCAGCCAAAGCATGCGCTGCGCTCTCTATGATCATGCTAAATGCCAGAGGGCCAAAGCAACGTAGAAGGCTACTATTAGCTGGGGTAGTTAAATCTATCATCCTCTATGGTGCACCGATATGGGCACATGCCCTTGAAATAAAAAGTTATGCACGTGGAGTGAGGACAGTGTACCGTCTATGCGCACTTAGAGTGTGTAGCTTCTTTCGTACGGTCTCAGAAGACGCATCTCTGGTCATTGCTGGTATGTGCCCATTGACCTGCTAGCGAAGGAAACATGCCACCTTCGGACGGAGGTGACTAGTGGCATACGGAACGAAAGCCGTGCAACGCAACAAAGTATGCAGGAATGGCAAAATCGCTGGGACTGCTCAGAGAACGGACGGTGGACTCACCGGTTGATCCCCAATATCGCAGAATGGTTTGGAAGACCGTGTTTTCTTCCTAACCATTCTGCGAAGTTGACTTCTACTTAACGCAACTTCTCACTGGGCACGGTTGTTTCAAAGCATACTTACACAGATTCCATCACGAAGATTATGCACTTTGCGATTTCTGTGGTGCAGACACGTCTTCTTTTATTGCACGCGGTTCCTTCTGGAAAGAGAGACATGGTGCAATATTCTGGGGGAAATCGCGACACCTAGCAATATAGTGCCGAATATGACCTTGTCACCAGAGAAGTGGACTGCTACATGTAACATGGCGGCAATAGTCAAGACCGAGCTACGACGGCTTGAGCAGCAGCGGCGGATGCTTACAAGAAGGGGCCAGTAGGGCATCTCCCCCCGTGAACTAAAACGGTAGTGCCGCGGGAAGTAGGGTTGGGAGAATAAGTGGTTTTTAGTGAGTTAAAATCCCACACTACTGCAACAGTAGCTGCAGTGTCTTTCGACGATTTTCCATCTATACAGCAAAAAAAAACACGAACAAACAGATGGCGCTGACAGACGGACAACGCAAAACAAAGAATAATAGCGACAAAGAAAGGTCGACAAAAATACGAACACGTGTTCATTAAATTTTGGGACGAAAACATCAACAACATTTTTAATACCTAAGAGATTAATAACTGAATTCAAGACTTATTCTACTTAATTACTTTTTTGATACCTAAGCAATTAATAACTGAATTCAAGAATAATTCTACTCAGTTACTTTTTAACAACTAAGAAAATTCATTTCTTGAAATTAAGAATTTTTCGGTTTAGCTGTATATCAATCCGTATACTTCTTGATGCCTCTGGATTTTAAAACTTTTTCCCTTCGTGTACGAGAGTAAACATTGTCTATGAAAAGCTCTCACGGGCAGTTCGGATTCGGCATTAAACCCAACACTTCGAGATCGGCCTTAGTTCTTCACAGGTCTGTAGCGCCAAACTATTATATTATTATTAGTCAATCTTCATTTCTAAAAATAACACTATTTGAGGTTTTTGTCCACTTTTGGTGTTCCCTGCCTCATTGTGCGACATGATCAAGAAGCGGTTAACGAATATAACAGTTACAAGCGCTACAGAATTAATCTTACCAAAACAGTAGTACACTTAAACCACAATAAACACATGTGAAATTGACATTTTTCAATATCTATAACTCAAGAAGGACAGAATGCTTGGTACATTCCGTTCATAAGGAATAAATTCAAAAAATACAATTATGCGCCTGTGGAAAAACTGTTTACGTATACAACCATTATTAATTTACCAAGAACACATAAAATTTCCGATTAAATTCCTGAAAAGAGAGTCGTTTCGAATTCAAATTTGAATAGAACTGCTTGAAATATTAATTTAATCGTTATTCGAAATTTTTTAGTTTCGAATAAAAAATTTACGAATGGACTAAAATTTTCAATAATCGACATATAATAAAGTTTTGAATAAAATATAAATAAATTTATTCGTTAATTTTTATTCGTTATTCGAACTAAAATGTTCCCTACACTGCACTATGGGACAGAAGCTTAGTCTAGCTCGCCGAAAATCGGAAATTAAAATTTGTTGCAGAAAGTTTAAAAATATGTAATTTTATTAATAATTTACGAGAACCTGGAGAATAAACTTAAAATGATACACCCTAGTGAAATAATCCTTCTGTAGGCTTGCTTAAAGTCAAAAAATTAAAACAAGTGCTTTTTAAGAAACAAAAATGTTTTACATTAAAACTATCATAACTCTTTCAATATATACTCCACATGCATAGTGCTTGTTTTATATTATGGGGAATTAAGAGAACTACCATCTTGTGTATCAAAAATTTCAAATGGCTATTCGTGTTTTTCCTGATTATTTGTCAAAAACATATAACAAAAATTACATATTTTTTATACAAAAGTAGATATGGAATAATTAGCTTCCAAATGCTCTCATAAACCTTTTTACATGCATAATTTCTGAAATGTCTTCTTTCAAGCGGTGTTAAACATGCCTGCATTAATTTTCCATACGTCATTTAAAATGAGTTTAAGTGATGAGAAATATACGAAAATCGTAAAATAATTTAACTAAATTTTGTTATTTTAATAAGTCAGTTTTGCCTTCTCTGTCATTATAGTTGACAAAACTGGCTCATATTTGGTATGGTAGTTAAGAATTGTGATATGTACCATAGTACCTAATATTATCAGTATATATCTAAGATGGTCAGTTATATAGTTTAATAAGAATGGTAGGCGTGGCAGTTGGCCAATTACTCCCACATTAAGAATGGTCATGTGCAATTATATTATGTATCTAAATACCAATTATAAACAAAATATATCATTGCAAACGAAAGTTATAGTCATTTTACTATTTCATTTATATTAGGAATGCCTAACTCAGCCCGTACGGGCACTGTGCCCGTATGGTCACGATGCACGTTGTGTCGAAATCAGTAAAAACGCGCGCATGGCGTTTCGTTTAATCTGACACTTAAACTACACGAGATCTGCTAATATCATGCAGAAATGATTTAAAGAAAATTCTTTTATGAATTAAATGCTGTATTTATATTTTAATTTGAAAGCACCCTACAGTAATACCCAATACCCAAGTTCGTTTTTGGACTGAAGTTTTGGACTGAAAATGTTTAAAATATAAATTGCCACGCCCTTCCTAATAGACGGAGAGTTCCGAAAGTCGAAAGAATTTTGCCGCTCGGCCCCTGGAACCGACCATCTCATCTTATTAGCTGAAGTGAAATTTTTAATTACTCCTTTTAAAATATGCTAGAACTTACAAAATTTAATCCGCCACCTGCGATACACTAAAAAATCGAAAATCGTTGCACGTACCCATACGTACAAAATTTGTACTACAAATGCATTTCAACATTACGCTACCAAGATACATAGTCATTCAAACTCGGTTTTGGGCACTGCTTCACATAACTCTATTGGAGCCATCTCTTTATAAAAAAGTAACTAATTTGTTTTAGTATAAGATTTTTATTATTTTACTCAATTGAATCTTTTACGAAAAGTTTTGTTGGTTTTTATGTGAACGGAAAGTAAGTACAATTTCATTACTCCATACAATTTATCGATATTCCATATACGAAATATATTTTGATTTTACGGCTATCTTCACAAAAGTACTAGACAACACCGGGAATTTTTTATACCATGACTGGATTTCGGTTACCACACAGAACCAGTGTTCTCGTGGACATGTGTTCGCGATTTTTTAGTGCATTCGGTTTGCTTAGTCGATCGTTGGTTCTCTCTCGCCACAATCGTAGATTTGCTAATCAGCAAATCGAACAGAACGCAGCCATATTAAAGAAAGTAAAAAAAAAACACATTTAATTACATACTAACCCACGAGTTTTTCCATTCGCTTTTTCCTACAACCGCCATACAGAAAAAAAAGTTAATACTATTTATGAATTTGTTCATCAATTCTATGAATTTTGCATTATTACTCAACCAATGAACAAATTCATCCAATTTATGAATCGTTCATAAAACCGTAATGATTAAGTTCATAATATTGATGTACGCTTTCATAATATTTATGAAAAAATTCATGATATTTATGAACTTTAAACTATTTAAAAATTATAAAAAAAAAATGTATAATCTTGTATTATTTTTTTTTTTTATTTTATTACTTTCTTTATTTTATTTTATTATTTTAATATATTTATTTTTTAACTACTTAAATTTTATTTTATATCTACTCTTGCTGTTGCTGCTGTTTGTTGTTGCGTTATGTTAAGTATCTGGGGCGCACGTTTCTTTGGAGTTGTAAACAACAAAGGAAACAATTCGGTTTATTTGTACGAAATGACATAGGAATAATAACCAGTTGGGAAGGTTAGATCACATGAGAAATTTTAAAGTAGGTGTAATTATTTTAGTTAGGATTATCAAAATTATAGTCGGTCTAAGCCGACTATAAATACCCTACACATATGTGTGGTTACCATTCAAAGTGATATATAGGTCACCAGGGTATACGAATCCTGAAAATAACTACAAACATTCAATCGCTGAAGAATTTTCATTCATTTGATACCCATATTTACAAATGGGTAGGTGTACCGAATTTCGATTTTTTTTTTGTGAACCACAAGTCTTTTCGCCGGAAAACATTATTATCATGTATTAGAGCATGATGTCAATATATATTTGACCAAAAAAGTTTACCTAAGCACGTATACATACGTAAACTTAATTGATCTTTATATGTACATTTTACATGAGGTATTTGAACATAAGTGGTCGGATCATAGGTCACAATGGACCGATCTCTTGCGCACATACAGCGTAGGTATATTAGTAATCTAAGTTATAAGTTTCATTTATCTAGCTCTTTAATTTTAAAAGTAGTAGGGATTTCAACAGACAGATAGACAGACGGACGGATAGACAGACGGACAGACAGACAGACAGACAGACAGACAGACAGACAGACAGACGGACAGACGGACATTGCTAAATCGACTCAGGAGGTCATGCTGATCAAGAATATATATACTTTTCCATACCGGAGATGCTTCCTTCTGGGTGTTACAAACGGCGTACCAAACTGAATATACCCTTTCACTCTTAGTGTAGGGTATAAAAATCAATTATTCACAACATATAGTTTTTAAGTATGTCCATTCGGCACTGCGCTAAAAGGTTATGATTGTTTCAAATTATAATTGAAGAAGTTATTAACAAAAAAAAATCGATATTGAAACAAAATTAATTTGAATACTTTTAGTTCTATAACGACGATTTATAATCCGATTTTTACGTTTTTCGTATTTTTGAAATTAAAAAAAACTGTTGTATATTAATTTAATAATTGGTGAAATAACTATTACCTTTTAATTCTTGAATCAATGTTACAAAAAACTAGGTTAAATATCAAACTTAAGTTTGGAACAAATGGTTCAATTGGTACAAATTCAAATTCAAATCAAATTCAAATATTTTTGGTTTTCGAAATATGCTGACTTGTTAATTGAAAATAATCATTAAAAATACATTGTGTATATCTGAAGTAGTTTTCCAACGAGATGTCGGTATTGATCACCTTTAATATAATACACAAATAGAATTTTCTTTCCAAAGGATACTGAGATATGTACAGCTTCGTAAAATCAGAGACCAAAAATATTTTTTTTTTCAAATTTATATGTAAAAAGTCATTGTAAGAAATGATGGCACTGTAAAACAAAGGGTACCATTAGATAACATTCGATGATCATTTTTAATTTATGGTCTTATTTTTATTATAGGACTGTTAAATTTTAAAATATTTTTTATTAATTATATTTGAGAAATATAAATAAAAGTTCATATTATTAAAGTTAAAAATAATTATTTTTGATAAATACTTTCAAAATTCAAATATAATTTTTATTTTAGATACATATTTATTAAAATCAAAATTCATTATTATTTTATATATATATATATATATATATATATATATATATATATATATATATATATATATGTATGGAAAAAAAAGTCGTTACTTCTACCAAAAAATCTCCAAACAAACGAACAAATTAGCTGAACTTTAGATAACCGGATGAAGTGACATATTTTTTCTTCAAACTATCGGACTTGTGGTACCCCAGATGAATCGAAACCTTATACACCTACCTATATGAACATGTAGGTACTGAAATGAAAGATATTGATCTCACGATTAACATGTTATTATGTTCATGAGCCGATAACCCCAGTAACCTCAGGACCCTTTTTAGTTTTAACAACTGAGTTAATTTTATACACGAATAATATATATATAGAAGTGTGGGTACCCAAACGAAAAGAAATTTAATCAGGAGTCTATTATACACTTTTGTATTTATGTTTTAAAAAATATAAAATTTAATATTTTATAAAAAATATTTCGCATGCGGCCTTGCCAACGAAATATTATAATTAACTGTTGGGCCACTTCTAGAAAATTTTAAAAAAGCGTTTCAGCGTTACATATTCATTTCAAAATTTTCTTCGTCATTTTGATAAATAAATAAATAATTTTCTCAACAATCAGCATTTCATTTTAATTTTATTTTTTACATAATTACAAATCCTAATCGCTATGGTTATTAGATCATAAAAATAACCATATAATTACAAATGTGGCATTATTACCTTTCATTTGAGTACCTATATGATCAAATATGTAGATGCACCGGATATCGTTTTTTCTAGGGTACCACAGATCCGATACAGATCCCAATATTTTTTTGTTTTTTAAGCAAATAAAACGGTTGATTTAAAGGAAAAAGTTGCTTTAAAGAAGTACAGTTGTATAAAATATAAAGTACAAAAAATATAAAAAAAGGGCGCAAAATAAATTTCGATCCGATACAGATCCCAATATTTTTTTGTTTTTTAAGCAAATAAAACGGTTGATTTAAAGAAAAAAAGTTGCTTTAAAGAAGTACAGTTGTATAAAATATAAAGTACAAAAAATATAAAAAAGGGCGCAAAATAAATTTTTTGGGGCGCATTTTAGAAAAAAATTCAAAAAAGGCGCAAAAAAAACAATCGCCCCCCCCCCCAAATCATACTTCTGGATCCACTCCTGTACAGAAGGGCGCAAAATATAGAGAAAGACGCAAAATTTTCAAAAAAGCATAAAATTGCAAATGCGCAAAATTTTCAAAAAAATACAAAATGAAATATTCAGAATTTTATGGCATTATTAAAAGATCCGGAAACTTTAGATAAAGGCGCTAAATTAAAACAAAAACACAAAATGGAAAAGGCGCCTAAAATACAGAATGTTTGCGCCTTTTAAAAAGATCACAAAATATAGAAAAAGGCGCAAAATTTTCAAAAAAAAAAAAACACACACACACAAAATTGAAAAATTAGTTTAATTTACAGAGTTTTTGCGTCTTTTGTAAATATGCGTCTTTTCCATTTTGTGTTTGTTCTGATAATTTTGTAAGTTATGCGTAAATTGTCTTCGCATTGTATTTTGCGCCATTGTATTTTGACAAAGATTCTAAAGAACACACACTTCGAGTTTTACGACTTTTGGAGCTTTTCTCTCTACATTGCGCCTTTGTGTAAAAGTTAATAACTATGTTTAGAAAACTGATATTCTGTAAATTACTCGCCTTTTTAATTGTTCGCTTTTTTTAATTTTGCACCTTTTAAAATAAACTTTTTGACATTTAACTTTTATTTTAAATTGACTTTGAATTGTCTACGAATATGCGCCATTGTATTTTGAAAAAGATTCTGAAGAACACACAATTCGAGTTTTAAATATTTTGGGTTCCATATCAAAATGTCCCAACACAAAATTTTTGTTAGGATCAACATTTTTTCGACATATTTGAAACAGACAAAGGAGGAGTTTGTATCACAAGCTCTCTGTTTCCTGCGCGATCCTAAAATATGCCGTGAATCTGCCATTAACATTCCTTCTATACACTTCCCAAAATATTCGATTTATCTGTGTGTTGGCAGGAAATATGCCCTAAATATTCCTGAAAAATTACATAAATTTTGTCTCGGGGTATCAATATTAAATCGAATTTAAACATTATAGTCGCATAACTATAGACAAATTTAAGTCAACTTTAATAATAAATTATATAGTCGCATAACTATAGACAATTTTAAGTCAACTTTAATAATAAATTCGACTTTTTTGACAATTTTTGTATAGAATAAATTTAAAAGATGATTTTAAATTTGACTTTAAATTGTCTATATTAATGCGCCATACTTGTTAGAAAATTTACTTTTTTTTGTATATATTCGTTGTAAAACTATAAGTGCAAATTGCATTTTTGAAAATTCGATAAAAGTTCGACAATTCATAGTTTTAGATGTGTATATTTTTCATAATTAACAATCAAATATTCACAAAATATAGTTTTTAAGTATGTGCAACCGCAACTGCGCTATAAGGTTATGATTGTTTCAAATTATAATTGAAAAAGGTTTTAAAAAAAACCAGTTGGGAAGGTTAGATCACATGAGAAATTTTAAAGTAGGTGTAATTATGATAGTTAGGATTATCAAAATTATAGTCGGTCTAAGCCGACTATAAATACCCTACACATATGTGTGGTTACCATTCAAAGTGATATATAGGTCACCAGGGTATACGAATCCTGAAAATAACTACAAACATTCAATCGCTGAAGAATTTTCATTCATTTGATACCCATATTTACAAATGGGTAGGTGTACCGAATTTCGATTTTTTTTTTTGTGAACCACAAGTCTTTTTGCCGGAAAACATTATTATCATGTATTTGAGCATGATGTCAATATATATTTGACCAAAAAAGTTAACCTAAGCACGTATACATACGTATACTTAATTGAACTTTATATGTACATTTTACATGAGGTATTTGAACATAAGTGGTCGGATCATATGTCACAATGGACCGATCTCGTCAATTTTTTCGCACATACAGCGTAGGTATATTAGTAATCTAAGTTATAAGTTTCATTTATCTAGATCTTCAATTTTAAAAGTAGTAGGGATTTCAACAGACGGACAGTCGGACATCGCTAAATCGACTCAGGAGGTCATGCTGATCAAGAATATATATACTTTTCCATACCGGAGATGCTTCCTTCTGGATGTTAGAAACGGCGTACCAAACTGAATATACCCTTTCACTCTTAGTGTAGGGTATAAAAATGTGTTTACATGAAAAAATTAATTTTAACCAGAAATCCTTGTTTCCCTCTTCAACAACATTTTAGTTTTCCGTACTGATAATTTAACTTTTTTTTACCTCAAAATTAAATTTCAAATTTCTACTTACGGATTGCTGCTTATGGATTTTTTTTTTAACTAGTTAACTTATTTAACCAATGGAATATAAAGGTAACAAATGTATATTGCTGAAAATGCAATAAAATCGATATTGAAACCAAAATTTATTTGATGACTTTTAGTTCTATAACGACGATTTAAAATCCGATTTTTACGTTATCAGTTTTTTTTGATATTAATTAATCTGTTGTAAATTAATTTAATAATTGGTCAAGTAACTATTACCTTTTACTTCATGAATAAAAGTTATAAAAAATAGGTAAATAAAACTTGGTACATATTTGATACAAAAAAAATCAAATTAAAATATTTTGGATTTATGGTTTCCGAAATACGCTGACTTGAAAAGTGAAAATAAACATTAAAAATACATTGTGTATATCTGAAGTAGTTTACAAACGAGATGTCGGTATTGATTACATTTAATATGATACATAAATTGAATTTGCTTTCCAAAGGGTACTGAGATATGTATACGTTCCTAAAACCTGAGGCCAAAAAGCACCCAACATACAGTACATTAGGCTGTAATATTCAGGACAATCATGAAGCCCGTCGTAGCGTATATTTTCATTCGTATTCGGATTTATCTATCATAGGAATCGAATTCGAAGTTCGGATTTATGGCATCACAGGACCCGTCGGAAAGGATTTTTTGACAGATTTTTGACACTTTCTCAAGGAATGCATTGTTGTGTCGGAATGTAATTCCTTGTGTGAAAAATCTTTTGTTATGCATTAATTAATGAATTTTTGCTGTAATTTGTGCTCATGTGACAAATGCCGCAGAATCATTTGCTGTTTATGATTTAAGTCCGGGGTGCTAGAGACGTCCGCCAGTTACATACTTATGGCCAAAGATCTGTACTTCACGAATTAAAAAGAAACTACTGTACACATTGCAAATAAAAATACGTATTTTTATGTTAAAGCATAAATATAATTCATTTCACTTGTGTTTGGTTTAACAAAAATATAAAAATTAGGAAATGTTAATTAGTTAAATTCATTTGTCCGCTGCGCGACTGTCTCTTGCTGAATCTGTGGCGCACAGCATGCGCGTGGACCGTCCGTCCATATCGCGAGAGAATTACAAGTGGGAGCTGGCCAAAGATCCTATACTCCTCCATGGGCCTATCGATTCAATTTAATTAATTGCTACATCAATATTTGCTGGCAAATTAAAAAAATTTCTTCAAATTATTAAATTTTTAGCAATTTGTTACATATTTAACACAAATTATTAAATTTTTGTTGGTAAATTTTCACTGATTTGACATAAACAGCTGATTTTGAATTTTCGGAGTTACATTTTTGTATTGGCAACGCGGAATTCCATTTCGCATGGAACTCATGATAGTTAAAAATTCGAATTCGTAGGGGAAATCCGTATTCGGATTTTTGCTACGACTGGCTTCATGATTGCCCTGATTATAAAACATTATTTGACCGTTCCCGCAAGAAGTTTTCCCTGTTGCACTTTCTGTGTTTGATGCATTTTATGTTAAACAAGCTGGACCCGTGCACAGCTGCGCCCGTGCTAAGTTTTTGTAATTGCAAAAATAGATCGTTTATAAAGTGTGGATACATTTACGCCTCTTTTTCCCTTTTTAGTGCAAGCCTCGTCACTATTTTTCCCGCTCACATTCGTTGTGCAATCCCGCCCATTTTCTACGTGACGATTGGAGTTTTAAATATGAACATTTGTTTTCATTATTATAACTCAACTCTTAACATGTCATGAGTTATAGTAATTTTAAAGTTTTGGTTATATGGGAGGTGCCACGCCCTTTAATCCAATCCCGCTCACATTCTACGTGACAATTGGAGTTTGTAATATAAACCTTAGTTTCAATTTATATAACTTTAATCTTAGTAAGTCAGAAGTTACAACATTTTTATAGTTTTAGTCATATGGAAAGGAACACGCCCTTTTGTCTAATTCCGCCCATATTTGTAAAAATGGTAAAGAACTTCAATATACCTCACTGAGCCAAATTTCATGACTGTGCTTATCTTAATTATACCGATATTTTGAATTAAAAGTTCAATTTTGCCACGCCCATTTGTGTACCTTATGAGGCGAATTTCAAAAAATCCCTTTGTAGTGCACACATACGTCAAGAGATGAACATCCTGCCCAAATTTTCTAGTCCTAGGGTCAAATTTAGATATTTTCGATTTTCCGGTTTTTCCTTTGGGTTTTTCCGACTTTTCTTTTTTCCTAAACCACTCTTGCATTGAAACGGACAAAATACAAAAGGAATTAGGCAAAAGGAATCCGTCTGTTCGTTCTCTCGTGATGCTCTGGCACACACAGGACATTTCATTTGTATATATATAGATATATATAGATTTGGATTGTGAAATCTTCTAATAATTAGTATTGTAATGTTATTTTTTGCTAAATTTAAGTTATTGTCTATCGATGTTATTAATATTGTTTATATTAATTTTGTGTGCAATTAACTCTACAAATTTAAAAACATTATTTTTATTTAGCAGTCGTACAAAAATACATATTTCCCACCAGAGGCTACCTATGCCCAGGGCCGTGCGCACGGGGGTGTGTTTGGGGGTTCAAACCCCCCCCAGGAGCATTAAAAAAAATATTTAATTAAATTAGAGACTAAAAATGTATATGAATGTAAATTATAATTTTATAACATCACACGCTCAGATCAAAAGTGGTTTAAACCATATCTTAGAATAAAAAATGATCAAAATGTTTAAAGTAAAAACGAAACAATATTTTCTAAAAGCAAAAAACAATAAAAGAAGATCAGAGCAAAAAAGTGATAAAGTTCAATCTCATTTGTGAGCTGACTTTATCTTTACTCATTCTTAATCTAATGAAATTTTATAGATGTTAAAACGTATTGAGAAAATTAAACCAGTTGGGAAGGTTAGATCACATGAGAAATTTTAAAGTAGGTGTAATTATGATAGTTAGGATTATCAAAATTATAGTCGGTCTAAGCCGACTATAAATACCCTACACATATGTGTGGTTACCATTCAAAGTGATATATAAGTCACCAGGGTATACGAATCCTGAAAATAACTACAAACATTCAATCGCTGAAAAATGTTCATTCATTTGATACCCATATTTACAAATGGGTAGGTGTACGGAATTTCGATTTTTTTTTGTGAACCACAAGTCTTTTCGCCGGAAAACATTATTATCATGTATTAGAGCATGATGTCAATATATATTTGACCAAAAAAGTTACCTAAGCACGTATACATACGTATACTTAATTGATCTTTATATGTACATTTTACATGAGGTATTTGAACATAAGTGGTCGGATCATATGTCACAATGGACCGATCTCGTCAATTTTTGCGCACATACAGCGTAGGTATATTAGTAATCTAAGTTATAAGTTTCATTTATCTAGCTCTTCAATTTTAAAAGTAGTAGGGATTTCAACAGACAGACAGACATACAGACAGACAGACAGACAGACAGACGGACAGACAGACAGACAGACGGACAGACGGACAGACAGACAGACGGACACCGCTAAATCGACTCAGGAGGTCATGCTGATCAAGAATATATATACTTTTCCATACCGGAGATGCTTCCTTCTGGGTGTTACAAACGGCGTACCAAACTGAATATACCCTTTCACTCTTAGTGTAGGGTATAAAAATGCTATACTAATAAAAGGTTACATATATATTCAAAAATATATACTTCAAAAACATGTAAACTTTCTTTACAAAAATGTTCATTGCCTAAAATTATTTTGGTCGAACATTTTTTTTCTTGTTTTGAAAAATTTTTGTTTGGAACAATATTTAGGTTATTTTTATCGAAGACACATTTTTTCCAAACTAAAAATTTTTGGAATTTTCTTACAATCTTATTTTTTTTAAACAATAAAATACAAACAATTTATTTTTTTTAAACAATTATTTTTCAACTTTTTATTTTAGACATTTTTTTTACATAGTTCAAAAATATTTTTATTTGCAAATTTATTATTATACTTTAACTAAAAATACAAAAATACATATAAAAAAATATACATATATCTCTCTTATAACGTAAAACGAAACAAAACAAATTCCAGAAGAAAGATAAGAAATTACAACGAATTTCTTCTCGTTTCGTATATTTAATAACAATTTAAAATGAAATAAGACCCTAAATCAGTAAGGCCCCAGAATTGGTGTATATTTGTGTTATGAAATAACCCCCTGTATTTTCTTAAAATCCTGTATTTTCTTAAAGTTAGCTAAAAAAATAATATAATCGTGTTTTCCAATTTTTCTGGATCAATTCGTTAAAGGGGTTTATTTGCTTTTGAAATGCATATCAAAATTTTGGTCGAAAATTGGAAAAAAGTTGGAAGTATTTCATGGCTGAGACATCATTGAGTATAAATATGAAAATGGTTGTACGATATTAATTCGTTTACAGCTTTTATTCGCATTTAAATAAATTTGAATTGATTTTTAAAATATCTAATAGTAACATTTCAAAAGGGAATAAAACCATTAAATGATTTGATTTTATAAAAACGCTTTTATATCCATACTAAGAGATCTCAGCTACAAAATGCAGGGTGTAAACGAAATTTTGTATACATTTTCATTTAAACTTAAAAAGTTAACACGGTAAAAAATATATCACAAATGAAGAACAATACTCCATAGTTTTTAAAAATATTTAAAGATTTATATAATTGCATGCATTGTAGAACGGTTAGCTTATAATGTCCAAAATTTATTTTCCCACTTTTTAAATTTTTTTGTTTACGACATTATCGATTACTTATAATTGAAAACTTGTTAATTTTTTTTTTATCAAAAGTCAGAGAATTTTTGAATTTACCGGTTTTTTTTTCGTTATTTGCTTTGACCACAATATCCGCATTTGAATTTGTAAAATTAATTTCTTTTACACCCTTTATTTGCCACAAAAAAATTTTTATTATGAAAATATGATATGCCTTTTCATTTCAAATTCAAAGATAATTTAAAGTCAAGTTTAAAATTAAAGTCAACTTTTTTGAAAATTTTTATAAATAATAAAACGTCAAAAATCTGATTTTAATTTTAAAGTCGACTTTCGTCATTGCTTTTGAGATATATCCTTTTAAAATAAACTTTGTTTAAAGATGACCACTCTAATATCAAAATGTTGGAAATTTTATTACCTTTTAAATGAGCCATCAGTGTTTTATTTTGCTTCACTATTGCTTTAGTTATGTTCAATTGATTAATTTATTGATTATTTTTACATATTTTTTCAAATTTAAATAACCAAATCTTTTTAACCACACCATCTGAGAAGCTAAAATTTTTACCAATGTCTTAATTTTATATTGTTTCACCATACTGCAAAATTTCATCAAATTCTGAAATAGTACTGCTAAAATTTTATTTTTTTTTTTTCATATGTCAAAAACACCCTTATATATTAAAAAAAAATTGTTTTCAAAAACACCCTTATATATTAAAAAAAAATGTTTTTTTACCAACAAAAAAAAAGAAATATACATTAACAAATAAATTTGTATATAAAATTTGTATTTTGAAGTTGAATAAATAAATTTTCACAAAACAATGGAAAATTTTCGCCTGCGGCGTCTTTCTGTTCGAATAACTTTATCAATATTATAAAAATATTTTTCTGAAATGTAAGTACAAATTTCAAATGAAATCGATTGGTTTTATTCATGGTTGAAGTATATACAGGTTAGTTCATCTGGACAGATAGTTGACATTTAAAATGTTGAGAATGTCAAGAAAAAAATATTGAAAATAAAACAATTGATTGTCATATTAAATTTGTTTAAAGGTTATGTTTTTTGTACTTAATTTTCACTATTTTTTTTTCAATTTCCCTGCACAAATTAACTATTTGACTTTCTAAATACACGATGGTTCATTTTGAATTCATGGAGATCTTTAAACTTTTTTAAATGTTAAGATTTGTTGATTTTAAATTTTGATATTTTTTTTAATTTTGTGAAATTGTAAACAAAGTATTGATGTTCTGTTTTAATTTTTTCGTAAACAAATGTTGAAAAGTTATCAAAAATAAGGAAATGGCGCCTGAATTTTGAAAGATGACAACCTGTATATACTTCAACCATGGTTTTATTTAATTATTTCTCAAATAATATACATTTCGAATATTTTTCAAAGCCTTTTTCAATTTATTGCTAGTTTTTCTTTATTTTCTTTAATGGAATACTGTTTTTATTACGATTAAATCTATTTTTTTTTGTCCAATTTGATTTAATTATTATTTTTTTGATATAATAATTTCTGATCTAATTAATTTAGTAAAGGTTCCAGTTCCGGTTCTGGTTTTCTGTTCCAGTTCCGGTTCCGGTTTTATTAAAAAATAAAATAACGATTCCAGTTCCGGCTCCATAAAAATTTCAAAAACGGTTCCTGTTCCGGTTCTATAAAAATGAAACGGTTCCGGTCCAGTTTCGGTTCCGGTTCCATTGCCGGTTCCACTCGAGCCCTGTTTGAAAGTGACGAAAAAATATATGTGGTACACACTAGCATTTTAAATGCAATTTAAACCGCAAACGAATTGATACAGAAAATCGGCGAACGCACATATCCTTGGATTGGTTTCTAGTTTCACGTACATGTGGATTTTTTCCAGTGTGCAAAACACTGTCGCACGGTGTTATTATTAAATTGTGTTTATTATATATGTATATATTAATAGGAATATATTTAATATTATATGATTACAATTAAATGATTAATTGTATTTACAAATATTTTTTTGTTAATTTTGATATATTTGTGCTATTTGCTTGAGTTTTTCATTGTGTTTTGTGTTTACATGTTTTCAACGCCATATATAAGGTAGTATTCTTTGCCATATTAAGGCTAGGCATGTACCAGATGTTGATAACAGTTATTTTTTACCGTTACTCAAAAGTAAATACCAATCACTGTAGTAATTATTCGAATGAAAAAGAACAGCTAGTTATAGAAATACTCCAGTAGTTGTGAATCACAGTAGTTATTATTGGAATGGATAGGAGCAGCCTGTAATTCACGAGAAAATAACACCCTGTTATAGAATTACTGATATCTTTGTTGTGAATATTCGAAATAACAGGCAAATACCATTCTCTGTAGTTATTATTCGAATGAAAATTCGAATTGAAATACTAGAATAACTGCTGAACTGCTATTGTGATTTATTTTTTGAATATTTGCAATGAAAACGAGTTGGGAAAGTTAGGTCACATGGGTAAGTTCGGTCATATGGGACGGACTGTTATAGTCGATCGGGCCCGACTATGGAATACCCTACACCTTAATGTGAGATATTTAATTGTATACCTCATAATATTATTCACATATCAGAAATTTACGTATTATATAATTTAAAAAATTGATATAAAAGTATAAAATATCTAATAAAAAAAAATTAAAAATAAAAGTGGGCGGACCACGCCTATTTTTCAAATTTTGTAAGGCAAATATTTCACTATGAAAACCCGGGAAATAATGAAAAAAAAAAGTGGGCGGATCACGCCCATTTTTAGACCACATATTTATAGGTGAATTATAACAATACCTTTTAAATTTTATAACTATACCTTGAATACTTTTCGAGTTATTAGTTCCGAAAGAGTTATATAAAAGTGACTTGTATGGGAGGTGGGCGTGTCCGTTGACCGATTTGGCTCATTTTCAAACTCAGTTCCTACTTTTGGCTAAAATATATTGAGTCGAAATTTCATCGCATTCTGATCAGTATTTCTCAAGTTATTCTGTATTCGGACAGCAAGACAGCAAGACGGACAGACAGACAGACAGACAGACAGACAGACAGACAGAAAGAAAGACAGACGGACATGGCTAAACGGACTCGGGTAGTGATGCTGATCAAGAATATATATACTTTTCCATATCGGACACGCCTCCTAAGGGGCGTTACAATATATGCACAAAGTTAATATACCCTGTACCTCATAGGTGTAGGGTATAAAAATTATTAAAATATACATTCTTTGTGTATTATGTATGATTTATCAACTTTTTGAATTTTGTGATTGAGCTAGAGCGTTGGGTTTTAGGATATCAAACGGGTCAAAATGTTTAAATATTTAAATAAAAATATGCGTTTTATTTGGGGCAGTTGCCGTAAATTGCAGTAGATTCAATATTTTAAATTGTAGCTAAATTCGAAAATCAACTATAAATAAAATCGCATCGGTGATAAAAAATAATTGTTATTTGAATAACAGGTATTTTCAACTGTTATTCAAAATTAGCAGTAACAGATAGTAATAGTGATTGAAAAGTTGCATCTTTGTCCATCTCTAAATAAGGCCATTCTGGAATGACTCTATAGCCGTTTCCCAATGTACCCCAATATCGCAATTTTAACATAATTTAACATCATTTAAGCAATATTAATTTGTTTCTCGCTGTAGCTCAGTGGTTAGTGCATTGGACTGCGAGCCGAAAGGTCCCCGGTTCAAACCTGGACTGGGGCTAACAACATCTTTACATAGAAACATTTTTCTATACCGTGCTACCTATCGGCAGTAAATTGCAAACCTGCGAAAGTAAAACATTGCCTATGAAAAGCCAGCACTTTAAAAACCTTTAAAAACATTTTTTTTTCACTTGATCTCGAAGTTTAATGCAAAAACTTGTCCAAAAATTGCAATTTAGAACATTACCCCAGTTATAGGAACTTAATTACTTAATATTAATGAGACTATGGTGTTTGTTTGATTTTCATATTACATCATACATTTTTTTTGGACAACTGATCTCTACCGTAGTTCTACTGCGATCTGAGTAGAATGTTTACTTTGACATTCAACTGTTTTCTTATGAAACTTTCACGAGAAAAATGTTTAAAAAGTAATTGAAATTTTCAAAATAAAGTTTTTGGCGTCAAATTTCATAAACATCAGCGTCATTGCATTGATTCAATTTTTTTGTATTATTGTGAAGTGCAAACAACTGTAGTACTATGTTAATATACTATGTTAATGTACTATGTTAATATAAACTATATTAATATAAACTATGTAAATATAAAACGAGTTGGGAAAGTTAGGTCATATGGGTAAGTTAGGTCACATTGGACGAACTATTATAGTCGGTCGGGTCCGACTATGGAATACCCTACACCTTTGGTGGGGATATTAATTCTATACCTTAATTTTAAAGTTCTTAATTATGCTGAACCGCCCCAGCCTCATAATATTATTTACATATCAGAAATGTATATCCCCATAATTTAAAAAAAAAAATATAAAAGTATAAAAAACTAATAACAACAATTTAAAAAAAAAATTAGAAAAATAAAATTGGGCGGACCAAGCCTATATTTACAATTTTGTAAGACATTTTTTATATCCTACACCTATGAGGTACAGGGTATATTAACTTTGTGCAAATACTGATCAGAATGCGATGAAATTTCGACTCAATATATTTTAGCCAAAAGTAGGAACTGAGTTTGAAAATGAGCCAAATCGGTCAACGGACACGCCCACCTCCCATACAAGTCACTTTTATATAACACTTTCGGAACTAATAACTCGAAAAGTATTCAAGGTATAGTTATAAAATTTAAAAGGTATTGTTATAATTCACCTATAAATATGTGGTCCAAAAATGGGCGTGATTCGCCCACTTTATTTTTTCATTATTTCCCGGGTTTTCATAGTGGGAATTTGATCCGTAAATTATTAAAATCAAATCTATGAAATATTAGCCTCTCAAAATTTTAAATAGAAGCGTGGTCCGCCCAATTATATTTTTCAATTTTTTTTTAGTTGTTTATACTTTTATATAAATTTTTTAATTTATGGGGATATAAGACGTAAATTTCTGATTTATGAATAATATTCTGAGGGTGGGGAGGTTCAGCATAATTAAAAACTTTAAAATTAAGGTATGCAATTAAATATCCCACATTAAAATCCCCACCAAAGGTGTATTCGATAGTCGGGCCCGACCGACTATAAAAATCCGCCCCATGTGACCGAACTTACCCATGTGACCTAACTTTCCCAACTCGTTTTAGATTTGATTTTAATAAATTACGGCTAAAATTTCCAGTATGAAAACCCGGGAAATAATGTAAAAAAAAGATGTGGGCGGATCACGCCCATTTTTGGACCACATATTTTTAGGTAGATTCTAACAATATGTTTTAAATTTTATAAGTATATCTTGAATAGTTTTCGAGGTATTAGTTCCTAAAGAGTTATATAAAAATGACTTGTATGGGAGGTGGGCGTGTCCGTTGACCGAATTGGTTCATTTTCAAACTTATTTCCTACTTTTGTCTAAAAAATATTGTGACCAAATTTCATCGCATTCTGACAAGTATTTCTCAAGTTTCCTTGTATACGGACAGCAAGACAGACGGACATACAGACGGACATTAATAAACTGACTCGGGTAGTGATATTGATCCAAAATATATATACTTTTCCATACCGGCCACGCCTCCTTAGGGGCGTTACAATATCTGCACAAACTTAATATACTCTGTACCTCAGGGTGTAATTACTATAGTTACGCGTCAATGTCTTTATTTGTATGAGTTTAAAAATAAATTAATTTTATTTAAGGTAAAATTTTAGCATGGACATTTTTTGTTGTTGTTAAAATAAGATACATTTTAGGATTCGACATTTTTTTCGAAATATTGCACGGATATTTCGAAATAAATTTAGTACCCGTATTTTGTTAATTTATACAAAATATTAATTTTTCCAAAATTTTAAATCTATTGGTACCTGTCCCTCACATGCCTTTTCGGTTTGATGAATATTTCAGTAAAAAAAAAAAACAATTTTATTTACTTATCATTTTAAATCCAAATTATTATGTGTTGAAAACTATGTATGAATTGTTATAGAGATATATCTTTTAAACGAATTGGCGATTTCAGTTTTTTGATCAAAGGTCCTGATAAAAGGATATAAAACAATAATGACACAAACCTATGAAATATTTTTTTTTTCATTCACACCCTTCGTCGAACCATCAAAGAGAGCAGACGTGCCTAGCGCGTATTCGTTAATATAATTACATTCTACATTTAATTTAAATAATAAATAACATTAATAATATTTACCTGACAATATAACCTGACAAAGCGTTTTAATTAATATAATCTCGGACATTCTTACAATTCAGAAATGGGATGCAAATCTAAAAGCATCAGATTTTATGCAACAAAAAGTTGTTGAACAATCGTTTATGCATATGCACGAAAACGGGAAAAATAGAAACGTCGCTAATGTTATATACGCAAAACGGCATCGAAAGCGTTGCTACAAAGAAATGAATTTGCGGTTGGCAACAACTCAAAACGATAACGCAATACTTGTGTAAAAACGAAACGAAATACATTGCGCTTGCTCGAAGCGAATGTAAAACGAAAAGAGAATACGAAACACAACGCATGTGCATGTGTTAAACGAAACGAAATAACGCAGCGTATGTGTTGAAGGAAAATATACATTGCGCTCGCTCCAACGTGTGGAACAGCCAATGCGAAACGTACGAAAATAAACGAAACGATAACAAAAGCGCAAGTGTCAAACGGCGACGAAGTAAATACAAGAAACAATAAACGAAACGCTTTGCGCTGGTGTACGCGAATAGTTAAATGCTTTAGTGTTAATTTGCAGGCGAAGCAAACGTGTTGACTCTCAAACGAATTTAAATTGAAATTAAAATGACGGTGATAAGTTCACTCCGTGTCGAACTGTTAAAGGAACTGTTGCGCGAACGCAATATATCTGTGGCAGATTTAAAGCCAGAACTGGTGGTGCGTTTTTGTGAGGCCGTAGGCGCTGACGAGGTTGAATTTGATGGAGGAGCATCAGTTCAGGAGCAAATAAATGAGCTGAAAGACTTGATGGAAAAGTTGATGACGCTTATCGAGCACAGCGCAGCAGCTGCAGTTGCGTCGAGTGTGCAGCATTCTAAACGGGAGCGTAGTGCGACACCATCCGCTGCATCACAACCTTTGTCCGTTGGTCACGCGCATTTTTCAGTGAAGGAGATTGCCGAATCCCTTCCAGATTTTGATCCTACAAATTCAATGTCGCTGTCGGTTAAACAATTCGTGGCCCGCGTAAACGATACAATCAGTGCATATCAGTGGGAAGAAAAATGTCTTCTGCTAACGGTGTACAGTCGACTCAAAGAAGCCGCGAAATTATGGCTCGATGCTTCGCCGCGTCTGTTAACAAATTGGCGAGACTTCGGGTGTGTTTTAGACGAAGCGAACATTAATAACAAAATAAGTCAAACCACGTGCAATTTAAACGAACTCATAACCGACTATTGTTTTCTATGAGCGCGCTTGGTCGACGGTACCGACGGTGAAAAAGCAATAATTAAGTACACACGTAATGGTTTAAAGCATCGCGATTTGCAAATGGTAACGGCAGCAACACGTTTCGAAAGATATGCGCGAGTGTTGTGACGAATATCTTAAAAATTTACCAAGTGCGAAATTTGTAAAACAAGACTACGGTGCACAGTCAAAAAGTAGTGCTGACGATCCGGTTGCGAAAAATTACAGGATACCTGAACAAGTGAAAAATTATCCGGCGAGTAAAAGCTTGTTTTTCGTACTAACGTATTTTGAACATTGGCACGGAATTGGCATTGGAATTGTAGCACGTACGTACTATTATTCGAGATTTCAGCAAGTACTGCCAAGTCAACGATATCAAACATGTTCTGAGTGCTGTACGTACGCCGCGTGCCAAGAGGCAAGTTGAACGAGCAAATTGTTCAATTTTATCGATGTTGATACCGTCGACTACCGTCGGCGGAAAATTCAATATTAAATGAATCCGACCAAAAACAAATCAACACAACGTTCTCCCAACGAGCTTCTGTTTGGTTTCCAGCCACGATATATTTTGCAAAACAAAATACTACTTGCACTGCATTGCGACGAGGTGTTGAGCGATGAGGAGCTCAACGAGGAACGAATGAGTGCAGCGTTCGAAAATAAACGGCAGCGCGAAAAAGTCAAGGTGCGCTACGACGCCAAACACGCACAACCGCAAGAGTTCAACGTAGGTGCTTTAGTCCTAGCAGAAATCGAATCGGCTAGAATTGGAGGTTTCCGCAAATTGGAGCCGAAATACAAAGGACCGTTCGAAGTGACAAAGGTGTTGGGTCGCGAACGAGGACTTGCCTGGGTCACAGCGAAAGCAGCGCCACTACTCATCGGTTTATTTGACACATAAACTTAAACCGTGGTGCTCGCTGCCAATTCTTCAGGACGATGATTTTCGAGATGATGACGACAAGAACCGAAATATAATACGAAATCACCATACATGTGTTACGAATGAAGTATAATTAAATTATTGATCAGATTGTAATACCATATTACTATGTGTGAACATTTCATATATTCCCCAGCAGAATCTGCCAAACTTACTATAAATATGTTACAATACAAACATAAAATTTTAATTGTATTTTAATATACTATTTCTTTGCAGATTAAAACTGTGTTCTAAAGCAAACAGAAAATTCAATTCAAATTTAATTAAACGTGTGTTCGCAACGCTCGTCCTCATTCGGTAAGGTATCGACAAACAAAGTTGGCAACGTTGAGCAGCATTTTGTACATATGTATCTTTTTGCCATCCTTTGAACATATTGATATTTTAAACCAAACAAAAAAATTTAAATTTGATTTAAATAAATGTATTATAATAACATTCTTCTTGTATTCGAAGTTGGCACTTGTTGAGCAGAATTTTCTACCTACGTCTTTATGTCGTCGTTTGAAGTATGTATTTGGTCCTTCTAAACATACTGCTGTTTAAAACCAAATAAAAAAAATGAAATTACGGTCCCTATTATGATAAGCGAAGCGAATGGTTTTGGCGAAGCGAACGTCCAAAAATCTATCACGGCTTACATTTGCCAGACTTAATTCACCAAAAAAACGGGTAAAATGAAGCGAACGTAAAAAAAGGTGCAACGCTCAACTAAATTTCATTCACTTCAAGTGTCAAAATCTAGCGAATCAACAGATCATGTGACGAATCGGCAAACGTATCCTAATCTATCATTTTAAAGGTTTTTCTTTCGATTTTTTTTATTTTTTATGCTTCCTCGTTCTTGTTTATAGGGATTCTCCTGATTTTTAATTTTTTTATCCTTAAGCTTTTCTGTCGTTTTATCTCACATTTTGAGGTTTTTGTGTCCCAACTAAGAAATGAAGTTAACGTATTTGTTTTTCAACACATTTTATTAAATGGCAGTTTGACGCTCCAGCTATATTTTTTTTTGTGAGTCGGAGATGCTGCAAACACTCGGCCTCTTTAAACAGGCCACATTTCTCGATGGAGGCTATGTAATAGGGCGCCGCGAGCTTCTTCGTCCGATGAGAGTCGCCATTCTGTCTTGCATTTTCCTTTTTTTGATTCTTCCGAACCGTTTGCGTTCCTGGTTGAAGAATGCGTCGCCAGTTATCGCAGCACGGTCATTGTTTCCTCTTTTGTAATGAGTTGTCGATCCGATCCCGGGTTGCACGGCAAAAACAACTCAGAGTACTGCAGTTGACAGTACTCTGATCATATATTCTTGCAACACTCATCTTGTATACGATGCTGACACTCGGTGACCGCCATTTTGTGCCTACGTGTCTTCTGTTGTTCGTTGAGAAAATATTTTCATATCGGTAATTATTTTGTCATTTGTAAAATAAATATACAAATTCTGTTACAAAAAGTACAAATAGTGACAAAGTATGGGAAATTCCACACTAAATCGACCAGCGGTCACTTCCTTCGATTTCAATGAAATTTGGGCAACTGATAAAGAGTATCGAGAATGAATTGACTTCTACTTCCAGAGGTACAGTGGTTCAATGTTACAAAAAATTGGACAGAAATCACTTTTGTGTGGTTGTTTATATTTCAATAACTTCGTGTTTGGCTCGTTTTAAAGCTAATAGAACAAGTTTTTAGGGCAATGAAGTTATAACTTCTAAATTGGAAGATGTGGTCCGTGATAGAGATGGGCATGTGAGCGTGATTCAGCGTAATTCACGTGAAGCACGCGTGATCACGCGTGATTGTGATTGAATCCAAATTTTGATCACGTGATTGTGAGTGAGTGTGAGTAGACCAAAAAATACCGTGAGTGAGTGTGCGTGAGTCAAATATTTCATAAAATAAAAAAATCTCAGTTTTAATTTTTTGCGATTTAATATATTTTTGTTGAACTAAAGAACAGGGCTCAGAACTCAGAAAGCTTCGGGAAGGCAACTGCCCACATTTCAGAACTATAATAAATCAAACCCTTTCTAACGACCGTCATATACCCACCCCTTCTTCAACTCAGAATAAGTTGCAAGGTTTCAGTCAACAATTTATCTAAACTCTTCAAACCATCCGTACTTAGTATGTGGGATCATGTCAATAGATTTTGCTTGTTTTCATACGACCGTTCATGGAACTCATTTTTTTCGATATACCCATTTTTGTAAAAAGTTGAATTTTCAATTTCAACTATACATGATAACTCTGTATTGACTTCCTTTTGTTTATTAACTTTAGTTTGTTCCAGAGGTTTGTGTGGGGTCCCGATTTTATTCGAGTTATAAATGTAGTAACCAAAAAAATCGCTTCAAAAATAGTTTTTCCCAAATTCAATTTATCCCTGGATAATTCTTCTACCCCGAACTATTCTTTTATTGATAACTAGCTGGACCCATGCACAACTTATGCCAAGATTTTGTGAATGCTAGGAATGTAGTGATTTTATTAATATAAAGAACATTTTTATTATTTATATCTTCCCCGTAGAATGTTTCCCCGTAGAATTCTTCCCTGTAGAGTTTTTCCCAGTAGAAGTTTTAGTGTGGTTAGTTTTAGTATGGTGAGTTTTAGTGTGGTGAATTTTGGTGTGGTGAATTTTAGTTTGGTGAATTTTAGTTTGATGAATTTTGGTGTCGTAAGTTTCAGTGTGGTGAATTTTAGTGTGGTGAATTTTGGTGTGGTGAATTTCGGTGTGGTAAGTTTAAAAAAAATATGGTGGTTGTTAACCTGGTGCGAAGTATCTTGTTATCATTATAATAACTGTTGACATACACCATGTGGAAAATATACCTTCTATTGGGGGTGCCACGCCCAGTGGTCTAATCCCGCACACATTCCGCGAGACCGTTTAGAATAGTTATATATAACGTTGACCAAAATTTCATTAAATTTTCTATCCTAATTGCTGATATAATGTGTTTTTAATTTTTCGGATATATGGTAGGTGCCACGCCCAGTCCACCAATCCCATCGATATATAGCATATACTCTGCCCAGACCCAACATACATATTGTGTCAAAATTTGATTCAATTCGGTTCAGCCGTCTATGCGGAACATATAGACAGACAGACATACATACTTACATTCACAAATATATAGTAGATTCTTTTCCAGAGACTATTCTCAAAGATTTTACACGAATTCTTTAACGGAGAATTATTCTTTGAGGCAATTTTTACTTTTTTATATGAACATCACATCAAAGGTCTTTCACATTTCCATCTCCGTTAAAAATTGAAATATATTTTATCAAAATCCCTAACATCATAACATTATTATTGCGTTTTAAAGATGTAGGTTGTATTGTAGGTGCCACGATCGGTCGACCAATCTCACCAACAAAGAATAGCAAAAAAAAACACGTGATTCAGCGTGATTCACGTGAATCACGCGTGATTGAATCTTAATTTTACTCACGTGATTTTGAGTGAGTGTGAGTAGAGCAAAAAAGGACTTGAGTGAGTGTGCGTGATTAGAAATACTCTTTCGTGGGTGTGAGTGAGTGTGAGTCAAAACTTACTCACGTGCCCATCTCTAGTCCGTGGTCATTATCGTTGCATTTGATGTCCTTAAAAAGGACCCTTTTTAAAATTCATATAAATGTTCATGCCAAAACTTAAGATGGTATTTTGATGGTATCATATTTTAAAAATTAATTTTCTAAATTTTTACATAATTTTTGTATTGAATAAAAAAATATTTTTTGTCCACAGTAATATTTGCAATATTTTTTTAATGTATTTGTAACTCTTATTTTTAAAATTACCACATTTTCAACAAATTGTCTCTAATTTTTGAGATATATACAATTTTCGAAAAATGTTAATACTATATCCCAAAATCAATATTTCACAAACTAGATTCCATTTTAGAAATAGGAGTTACGTATATATTATTGCAACTTTTACTGTAGATTTTAAAAGATATTGAAATATAAACAATCATAGAAAAGTGATTTTTGTCCCATTTTTCGTAAGTTTGAAGCACTGTATCTCTGGAAGTAGTGGTATAAAAAATAAAAAAAAATTGGTTAAACTACCGAAAACTATTTTCCAAGTTCGTATTGCTGGATTATGTACAAAATAAAAACACACTAATATTTGGTTTTAACTAGTATTAATTAACTTTCTTTACTTAAGTAACAACTTAATAACAATCACATATAACCACTACTGTATTACTACAATTTATCTTTACAACGTTCGCTCACGAGATGCACTAGTTCACTATCAAATCACATTTGAAGTGCTGTGGCTCAGATGCGGCGCCCTTATTTACTGCATGCAGTAGTTCGACACGTTTCGACAAGCTTCGACATGTTTCGAGAATCTTCTACTTGTTTCGTGAATGACGCATGCTATTGGCATCTCATTTGCACTCATGTGTTTTAATGTACTGATCTTCCATCTTTTTCTCGCAATTTTCTTATTGCGCTGAATGATCTTCCGTCTTTTTCTAACACATTGTTTAGTGCGCTGAATTGTCTTGTGTCTCATTTATTATTGTTGATTGCTCGCACTATGGGGCAAATTACATCTTTTCGTAACACTGCCCTCTCCACCTAAATCTGTTCGTCCTCTCTCTATACGGCGCCAACCTTTCTAAACTATGTTCTAAACTACTTTCATTTTCACGCCTGCAGTATTCTGAATCCGATTGACTATATAATTAATTCTTTTAATTATATTATATGGTCCTTCCCAGAGTGTAAGGACTTTCTTTCTTTGTGGTTATAGAGCAAAACAAGTTTTCCTTCCTTAAATCCGTCTGAATTTGTGCGCAAGTCGTATCTGGCCTTCATCTTATCACTTCCAAATTTTTTACGCTACCTTACAAATTGATGCACTTCGTTCATTTCTTCACTTTTTCTGGAAACATAATCGTGGACAGCAATTTCACCAAACTTTAAATCCGCAGGTAATCTTAAGTCTGTTCCAAAAACAATTTTAGTTGGTGAAGCTGCTGTGGTATCATGTATCGCCATTAGATAAGCCATGAGAAATAGTGGTATGTGTGTATCCCAATCTATTTGATTTTTATCAAACACTTTTCTGAGATACTCTTCCAAAGTACGATTGAATCTTTCCCCCATGCCGTCAGATTGCGGGTGCAAAGGCGTTGTTCGTGTTTTGTGTATGTTAATGACTGTGCACGCTTCCTTAAAAATTGCAGACTCAAAATGTCTTCCAATGGAACTCCAAAACGGCTTACCCAGTTGTTAACTAATGCATCCGCAACTGTTGTGGCTTCTTGATTCGGCATGGGATACACTTCAGGCCACTTTCTGAAGTAGTCAATGACGACAAGCACATACTTATTACCCGCATCACTGATTGGAAATGATCCGGCGACATCCATGACGATACGTTCGAATGGTGCTCCCACGTTGTACTGAAGAATCCTGCCGCAACTTCTGACTGTTGGCCTTTTGCTGGTACACATTGAGGACAACGGCGGATCCAATTGGCGACTGACTCTTGGCATCCAACCCAATAAAAATGTTTCTTTACTTTTTTGACAATTTTATTTATGCCCAAGTTTCCTCCACTTGATCCACCATGGTAGTCCGCTAATATCTCTTTTATTTTAGACTTGGAAACAACAATCAATCTTCGAGTAGACGTGCCATCTTCACTTTCCCATACACGATATAAGCAACCATCTTCCAGCTTTAAGCTCTGCCACTGAGCCCAGTACGCCTTAGTTATTAGGCTGTCATAAGCTATCTCTTCCCATGATGGCTTTCTTTGCTGCTTCTTGAACATCATGATTTTTGTGAGGTCGGGATGACTCTTTTGATCAATTTGAATTTGTTCCGTTGACAATTTTTCTTCAGGTAAAACATTCAGCAAGTGAATGTCAAGTATGTCAGCCTTTCTTTCAGCTCTTAAGCAATGTCTGCATTCCAGTTTACACGGTCGCCGTGATAGAGCATCGCCTTTCTATGATGACCTTCTTTATGATGTTCGATGGTGAAATAGTAGCTCTGTAATCGTTTTATCAAACGCGCAATTTCACCTTCTGGGTCTTTAAACTGAAGTAACCCTCTCAGTGCGGCGTGATCGGTGCCCAAGAGAAACTGTTGTCCGTATTCCGCGAACAAGAAGCTCCCAAGATTTTACTGTAGTATGCGATCACTTTTTCTTGGCCATTGATCACTTGAGAGAGAGAGAACTCTGCCTATTCCGTATCCACTTGCATCCGTGTCAGGTACAAATTTTTCACCTGGAATTGGATACGCAAGAATTGGTGCCGAGCACAATAATTCTTTCAATTTCAAAAACGCTTTTTCTTGATCAACGGTCTATTGAAAAGCTCGGTTCTTTATTTTCAATTCGTGAGGACTGCAAGCAACATTTCCAAACCTGGAACAAATCGCCGGTTGGAAGTACAGAGTCCCAAAATGCTTCGAAGGTCATTTAAGTTCTGTGGTCTGGGCCACTCCTTTTCGGCAACTATTTTATCTTCGTCGGTACATACACCTTCTGTGGTAACTCGATAACCCAGATACTTTACTTCTTTCTTAAAAAGTGAGCATTTCTTTGGGCTAAGTTTCAGTCGAAGAAATACTTCCTCTAGATTTCTTAAATATTCGTTGAAATCCTTGCCCATGACAATTATGTCATCAAGGTATACCAGACAAGTTTTCCAGTGTAGACCCCTCAATACGTGCTCCATTAACCCCTCGAATGTTGCTTTGGCATAGCCCAAATGGCATTACCAGACATTTACATAGTACATCGCCAGTACTGCCGCTTTGCAAGTCCAACGTCGAAAACCACTTAGCATTAGATAGTGTATCCAAGGTATCATCGATTCTAGGCAACAGATAACTATCTTTCTTGGATACATCATTAAGCTTTTGGTAATCAAAGCAGAACCGAGTACTCCCGTGATTATTTTTGACCAATACTACTGGTGAACTCCATGGACTCTGAGATGGTACCACCACGACATTATTGTGCATTTATTCAACTAAATGTGATACTTCGTCTCTTTTCGTAAGTGGTACTCTTCTCGGTGCTTGACGAATTGGCTTAGAATCTAGTTTCTATTCGATGTTTTACAGTAGTTCTGCCATCCATTTGGCCCTGTCCAGCAAATATATACCGAAAATCATCAATTAAATTTTGCACTTTAGTCTTTTCTTTGGTAGTCAAATCCTTCGTCCACTCATTTATAAAATTGTCTATTTTCGGTGTGGCATAGTCCCTTGATTTATTTCACTCGCAATTTATAATTGGTTATGCCTCTTGACCCTGGTCTATCACTGTTCCCTTTTTCATTAGTTTTGACGAGTTTTCCAAATTGAGAACTCTTATAGGTACAATTTTGTATTTTGCCGCTTCAACAAGTCTGCCGTGCAAAATCAAAACATAGTAACTCATTTTTGATAGTTTCGAGTAAAATGAGTTTGAATGTTACTGCTAAATCCTTTCGTGTTATATGGATATAAATAAACTAAATTTGTATTGATATTATTAAAGGCTTATTTGTCTTTTTTGAGTTTTTCGCAAATGTTAAAAAATGTATGTACTTTAACAGATATACGATAAAAACTCTTTTGTGCAGTATATAATTGATCATTTTTTATATTATTTTACTAATATAAAACACATTAACTCAAGTTGCTGTGTTCTATTCAAAGCAATATGTAATTTTTCTACGAATTTTAAAATTTAAAAGAGATAGCAACTCATGTTACTGCTTTTTTATTTCTGTCTGTTCTGCTCGAATTCGTTTTTTTACCATCTTCCCAAATAAATAAAATATACAGATTGTTTATTTTACATTTTTTTTATTAGACAAATTAAAGTTATTTCATATATATTAATGTAACTGAAAATAAAATTTAAATATTATATCTATATTTCGATTTAAACGCATGTATTACACATGTCGTTTATGAATACATTTTCCGATAATTCATTCCAAAAGATTCTCTTTCTGACTGGCATACTCAATTTATTTTTTATATTTGCTGGTTTGTGTGTTATTATGCCTCTATCTGATGTTAAAGAAATATAAATATTATCTTCGAATTTTGTTTTTAAAAAAACACTTTCATTGAGTACTGTGTCTGACAGAGATTTTTTATAAAAATCTTTTTCGATTTTTTTCTAAATTCGACATAACGAATATCTTCCCATAATGGAACATTACTTGTGTTATTATTACTTCTAGTTTTTACACCATTATTAAGAATTTTGAAATCTGATTCAGTCATGGTTATAATATCCGCTTTTTTATCGGATGATTTAATTAAGTCTATAACGTCGACCATATCTAAAATTGTTTCGGATTGTTTCCATTTTTTGTCAATTTGACCGTAGCGTCACTTTTCATAAAAGAGTGGCCGGGTTCAAAATATTTAATAATAACTTTTTCGGGTCCCCATTCCTCATTTACAAATTTTGACAACATAGTATATAGAGTCCAGTTTTAATTTTGCGCTGAGCAGTTATCAGCCTAGAAAATAAATTCAGTTGTTTCGGGATTTGATAATTGTATAACTTTTAAATAACAAGATGCAACATTTGCAGCATTACGTCCACAAATGCCTTCATGCCATAAGAACTACATATTGTTTTCGCACGAAAGAGATGCAAATGTTTCATTCATAACAACGAGCTTACTAACAAAATACGAGTTTTTAACTGAAACTTTTGGTATTAGTAAAATTTGTTGCATGTCAACTGCAAAAATACTTGTCTCGTTATTTATTTTATTGTTAATAGTGTCTTGGTAGTGTTGTCCAGCAGATCTGTATCTCTCTTTATGTAATTCAAAATTTGAAAAAATACTCCTCAGCCGTATTGATTGAAGAGTTATTATGTACCTGTAATAAATTTGTATTTAAAAAATTAAATAAAATAAAAATATAGTAACAATTTGTAACCTCTAACATGTGTTGTTCGTGCAAAGAACATGTTGTACATTTATCTTGCGTTGGAGTGAAAATCCTATATTTTGCTTTGAAAATATTGCGCGAAATCTTTCATATGAAATATTCTCAAATTCATTGTTGTATTCTTTATGTAAAAAACTTATGGACATGCCCGGTAGAAAATATCTTCTATTTGGAGCATGATTGCTATTGTAATGTGATAAAACTGGGTTGAATGAATTAATAAATTTCACCACTTGTTTGTCTAATATTGCAGCATTTCTTTTCTTCAATTCCTTCATAGGTAGTCCTCTTTTGTCAATCATTTCTACTGAACCATTATTAAATTTATATTGTCTTGTATATTGATTGTTTGATATGTAATAAACCCGACTGTTTTTCGTCCCAAAGTATGAATGAACATTGTTTTACATACTTGTATCATTTCATTATTCTTAGGAAGAAAATAATTGATTGAAAAATTACGACTCATCGGATTAATACACGACGTTTGTATTGATTTTTTTGATTCTGTAACATATTTGTCGCAAAATAGTCAACGAGCCGAAAAATTAAAATTATCAAAATCTTCTAAAATTGCTTGCCTATTCCCCTCATTAAACTTCAATGTCCATTTCTGTCTACACTTTTTTGAGCATGGAGGTTACAAAATATTCATTTGCCTTTCAGAGCTGGTGGTTTCCAATTCAATTTGATTATTATCTTCCGTATAATCAAAATTTATATCAACATTCATTGAATGTACATCATCATCGCTTAATACTACTTGCTCATAAGTAGGATCTTTCATCGAATCATCGCTTCTGAAATCTAGGCTGCAATTATAAATGAAATTTGGAACAGAAATTTTATGCACCATGTAAAATAAAATTATAGATATAGCCATCTATTTGTTTGTATTTCAACTAAAATTTTGTTTTATGTTTGCTTGTACAGTGGTAGCCAAAATAATAGAGACGATAATGTTTCCTAGTACATTTTTATATAAATATTTGTATTAATGTACGAAACGAAATACATATGTACAGTATTTTTTACAGTAAGTTTATACTATGTTATAAATAATCGTGAATCATTTTCTAGTTAAACGTTAGGATCATAAATGCTAAATAAATAATTAAATAAAAATATAAAAAAAAGATAAAAATATGAAAATCCCTATTATGTTGGTCACCACTGTACATAAAATATACAAGGCAAACATGACACTGAATTATGTTGAAATAAAAAAATATATATTTATCTTTGGGAACATATTTTTTTTTCAAAAATTTCATTTTTTTAAAACTTTGCCATATCGAAAAACAGCAACAATGAGAACTTCATGTACGACAGAAAATGACATAGTGAAAAACAGGCAAAAGAAAATTCAGAGAAAAAATGAGATTCGTCTTTATGTCGTTTTTCTCTGTTCTTCTTTTATTGTTATTTTGCGTTCATTTTTGCTCGTTGTTTTTTCAATTTTTTATTAAAAAAAGGTTCAAACCAGTTTTAATATGAGTGTGTCACATAAAAAAAATTATGCACTCATAAATTATGCACATGCATTGTTGATAATCGAATGCACATCTCAATAGAGAATGAGTGTGCGCTGGCTTTTCCGAGTCTAAGAAAAAAAAACCTAATCGGGATTTTATTTTATGGTAAGCTAATAATATAAGGAAACATATTCTATATTCGCTATATATAATTTCAGGGGACATCGTACCGAAATCGAGCACTGAATTTGATATATTAGTTTTATGATACAAAATATAGGGTGTTATATTTGAATGAACATTTTAAGAGTTATGAATATTTTCTCACCGTATATTTTTTTTATAAATACCCAATACCAATTCAAAACTTTTCTGAAACCAACATCTATCCGAATTAGGGGAGATCATATAGAAATCGGGCGTTGAACATAACATGTGGTTATTACACTTATTAATTTTTTTTTTAAACCAAATATTTGAAGATACAAAAAGTATAGAAAACGTAAACGGATTTTCAATATTTTTGATTCTAATGAAAGATTATTTAATTACCTTACTTAAGTTTTTTTAAAAAGTACCAGCCCCCAATTTATTTTGAGTCCTTCATGGTTAAAATTGATGTTAAAAAAAGTCTATTTTTTTTATTTTTTAAGAAATTAACACCAATATTTATGAAGTATTTTTGTACTTTAAATGATTTTTTCACAATGTATTTAATTTTAAACAATCGACAATGGTATTCTACAAATTTTCTGGAGTCGGTGTACCACCAGTTTAGGGGACATAACTTCTAAATCTTGTTATTATCATAAAAAAAGTATATTTTACATGATGTTTTTATACCAATTTACAGATTTTGAGCCAGTAAGAATCTTTCTCCCAGTGAATTTTTTAATGAAATTGCTAATGATATTTGTAAACAGTTTTGAATTCGTTTAACCTCAGATTTAACAGAAATACATACACCCAGAAAAAATACTATATAAATAATAGTTTTATACTAATAAAAATAGTCAATAGGATAAACTATTATTTTTATCGGAAAATACCATTAAATACTAGAAAATACCATGACATTGCCATTGAGTTTATATGAAAAGATTTATTTTTTGTATACTATTAAATCAATAATTGTCCTATTGACCAATTTAAATGGGAATTTTTTTCTGGGTGTAGAAAAAAAATAGTAATAAATAAAAAATTTGTGAATTTGTTATATGGTATTAATATTGACATCGATTTTCCGAGACTTTAAGGGAATTTTTTTTTGTATAGAATGCTAATAGTATAAGGAAACATATTCTATATTCAACATATACGATTTCAGGGGACATCGTACCGAAATCGAGCTCTGAAATTGAAATATTAGTTTTATGATACAAAATATAGTGTGTTACATTTGTATTTTTATACCTTATATGATTTTTTCACTGTGTATTTAATTTTAAACAATCGACTATGGTATTCTACAACTTTTGTAGAGTCGGTGTACCACCAGTACAGGGACCATAACTTCAAAATCTGGCCATAAACATAAGAAAAGTATATATTACAAGAAGTTTTTAGACAAATTTACAGATTTTGAGCCAGTAAGAAACTTTCTCATCGTATATTTTTTTTTAAATATCTGATAACATTAGCAAACAGTTTTAAATTTGTTTTACCTCAGATTTAGGAGAAATACATAGAAAAAAAATAGTAATAACTGCAAAATATGTGAATTGGTCATATGGTACTCATATTGAAATCCAATTACCGAGACTTTAAGAAAAAACTTCATCGGGAATTTTTTTTTATAGAAAGCTAAAAGTATAAGGAAACATATTCTATATTCGTCATATACGATCTCAGGGGATATCGTACTGAAATCGAGCACTGAATTTGAAATATTAGTTTTATCATTTAAAATATATGGTGTTACATTTGAATGAATATTTTAAGAGTTATGAATATTTTCTCACCGTGTATTTTTTTTGCAAATACCCAATACTAATACAAAACTTTTCTAAAAGCAACATATATCCAATATAGGGGAGATCATATAGTAATCGGGCGTTGAACATAACATGTGGTTATTACACTTATTATTATTTTTTTTAACCATATATTTGAAGATAAAAAAAGTATAGAAAACGTAAACGTATTTTCAATATTTTTGATTCTAATGAAAGACTGTTTAACTACCTTACTTTAACTTTTTAAAAAGTAGCAGCCCACAATTTATTTTGAGTCCTTCATGGTTAAAATTGATGTTAAAAAAAGTCAATTTTTTTTTTTTTTTTACAAAATTAACTCCAATATTGATGTACTTTTTTTGTACTTTAAATGATTTTTTCACTGTGTATTTAATTTTAAACAATCGACCATGGTATTCTACAAATTTTTGGGAGTCGGTGTACCATCACTTTAGGAGACATAACTTATAAATCTTGTCATTAACATGAAAAAAGTATATTTAACATGAAGTATTTATACTAATTTACAGATTTTGACCAAGTAAGAAACTCTCTCACCGTGTATATTTTTCATAAATATCTAATAACATTTGTAAAAAATTTTAAATTTGTTTTGCCTCAGATTTAGGATAAAAACAAGGAAAAAAATGTAATAACTGCAAAATAAGTGAATTTGTCATATGGTACTCATATTGAAATCGATTTTCCGAGACTTAACGAAAAAACCTCATCGGGAATAATTTTTAAAAAAGTACCATCCCACAATTTATTTTGAGTCCTTCATTGTTAAAATTGATGTTAAAAATAGGTCCAGAAATTTCAATTTATATATTTTCAAATATTTTGCATTATTACGGATTTATTCTAGATATACCCACCCTGTGTTTTTTTTGTTAGTGAAAGCATTAAACTGTGAGATATTCGCACCCTGTGGAGCGCTGTTTTGTTCGTGTATTTCGTACATACAGTGCGCAAGCAAAATTGGATTATATCAAATGTCGGAACTATTTCGAAAAAACGAACCATTTCGAAAAAACGATAGATGGCGCTTTTGGGAGTGAATGTGGAATTTTTTGCAAATAAAAAATTAATAATTTATGGTTTCATAGTTTATATTGAATTAACAATTGTACGACTGTATTTATTATGCTTGATATACACTAATATTACCTATGAAATATGTGTTGCTATGGTTAGTGCTGCTACAAGACTTTTCTTCTGTTGTGTTCACTGCATACTTTTCGTCGACGCAACAAGAAATATATGAGAATGGAAGAACACAAGCATACCCCAAACTTGTATGCTTGTGTTCTTCCATTCTCATATGTATTAGAATTTTTTCGCGGGAAGTTTTTTGTACGACAAAAAAAAAACGTTGGTGTGCTTGTACAAGAAGTTGTTGTTGCCAACTGATGGCTGTTCTAGAATACATACAGGCAGTGTGTATGTGTGTTTATGCGTCTGTCACTTGTCATGCGATATATAGGGTAGCAACCAAAAATAAAATATTCCTATAAGAAATATGACTTTATTTTGTTGTATATATATGCATTCTTGAAGGACTTCGTAATATTTTTGTTCAAAATTTATTGTTGTTTTCAAGACAGTAGTCGAATGTGTAACACTGATTAAATCTAGTCTGAATAAAAAAGAAAATAAAAGTAGAAAAATAAATAATTTATATTTAAATTATAATTATGCATTTATTGATGAATTTTAACATGATTTAATAGTTCCTTATATTTAATAAACAATAGTACGATTGTACATATTAAAACTAAAAGTATTATGCTGATACCTATTTATAATACATTTAAAATATCTTGCGATTTGAATAGTTTAAAAATATGTAGATTTTGTTGAGATGCAATATAATTAATTGTATCTGTTGGGTCCCTGATTACTTTAAATATACTTGTATTATACTAAAAATTAGGTATAATAATTTCTGATTCATGTATATTATTGTTATTAAAATACACTATATTATTATTAAAAATGCTACAATTTTTATATTTTATAGTATTATGACTTGTGATATATATATATCAATAGGTGTACAATTATGAGTTAATTTGGTTTTTGCAATGTTTTTTGTTATCAATTTTATATATGGGCCATTCCACACCAAATCGACCAAAAAAGTAAATTTTGAGATTTTACCTTTTCGATTTCAATGAAATTTAGGCAGCTGATAAAGCTTATTGAGATATGCATTGATCATATTTTTTTATTTTTTTTGACCACTACTTCCAGAGATACAGTGCTTCAAAGTTACAAAAAATGGACCAAAAATCACTTTTGTATGGTTGTTCATATTTCAATATCTCTTAAAGTAGATATGCTAGAAACTCCATTGATGGCTCGTTTTAAAGCTAATAGAACAAGCTTTTAGAGAAATTAAGTTGTTATTTCTAAACTTAATAATGT
Organism: Dryomyza anilis; assembly: GCA_951804985.1. Lineage (NCBI taxonomy): Eukaryota > Metazoa > Arthropoda > Insecta > Diptera > Dryomyzidae > Dryomyza > Dryomyza anilis. The sequence goes on from OX638135.1 coordinate 35,888,571, forward strand.
GGCCCGTCGTCATTATCCTAGCACTTCAAAATTGATGTCCTTAGAAAGGACCCTTTTTAAAATTCTGAAAAAATCAAAAATTTTGGTTGATTTAATACAACTATTCGTGCCAAATTTCAAGATGGTATTTTGATTGCATCATATTTTAAAAAATAATTTTCTAAATTTTTATTTATTGTTTATTTATGGTTTATTGTTGCGACAGTAAAAGTTGCAATAATTTATGAATTTATTTCTAACTCTGATTTCTAAAATGGTGCCAGTTTTATCATATTGACTCTAGTTTTTGAGATATTGATTTTGGGGTATATTTTTTACATTTTTCAAAAAATGGTATATACCTCAAAAACTAGGGATATTTTGATGAAACTGACGCCATTTTCAAAATTAGAGTTACAAATACATTAAAAAATTATTGCAAATTTTACTTTTGAAAAAAATATTTTATTTTTCAATACAAAAAATTTGTAAAAATTTATAAAATTAATTTTTAAAATATGATGCAATCAAAATACCATCTTGAAATTTGGCACGAACATTTGTATTAAATAAACCAAATTACACGATTTTTTTCAGAATTTTTAAAAGGGTCCTTTTTAGGGACATCAATTTTGAAATGCAAGGATAATGGCCATTGGCCACATGTTAAAGATTAGAATTTACAACTTAATTTTTCTTAAATCCTGTTCTATTACCTTTAAAACGTAGCTTTTCTACTTTAAGAGATATTGAAATATAAACAACCATACAAAAGTGATTTTCGGCCAATTTTTTGTAACTTTGAAGCACTGTATCTCTGAAAATAGAGGTCGAAAAAAATAAAAAAAATTGGTCAATGCATATCTCAATAAGCTTTATCAGCTGATATATATTTGAATATGTTGCCGTCAAGACTAATACGAATTTCCAATGCATAATGCTTGTCAAAAAAATACAATGTATTTTAAAAAAATTCTGAAAAAAAAATTGTTTTTAAAATAATTATGTGTATGTTAAAACTAATTTTTATTTCATATATCTTATTATATTATATGATGAGTTGGTTGAAATTTATTAGTAGGTGATTTTTCAGAAAATTGTATATTAATATAATTTCAAGTTTTTTTTGCTATATATAAGTATACTAATAATAGAATAGTCAATAGAATAATTAAGAAAATAATTAAGTAAATACTGTATGAATGAACCCCATGTTTAAAAAATATCTCCTCCAATTTTTTTCTATTATCAAGATGAAATACTCCTAATTCGTGAACAGTAATATTACCAGATATTGCGTCAATATTTACATTACCTAAGGAATTGGGATGTATAATGCTTACAAATAAAAAAACTTCCCGCGAAAAATTTTATCTCAAGCTTGTATGCTTGTGTTCTTCCATTCTCATAGGTTTCTTGTTGCGTCGACGAAAAGTATGCAGTGAACACAACAGAAGAAAAGTCTTGTAGCTGCACTAACCATAGCCAACACATAGGTATTATTAGTGTGTATCAAGCATAATAAGTACAGTCGTACTATTGTTAATTCAATATAAACTATGAAATCATAAACTATTAATTTTTTATTTGAAAAAAAAAAATCCGCATTCACTCCCAAAAGCGCCATCTATCGTTTTTTCGAAATGGTTCGTTTTTTCGAAATAGTTCGTTTTTTCAAAATTGTTCGTTTTTTCTAAATGGTTCCGACAATTGATATAATCCAATTTTGCTAGCGCACTGTATGTACGAAATACACGAACAAAACAGCGCTCAACAGAGAGTGAATATCTCACAGTTTAATGCTTTCACTAACAAAAAAACACTGAATAGGTATATCTAGAATAAATCCGTAATAATGCAAAATATTTGAAAATATATAAATTGAAATTTCTGGACCTATTTTTAAAATCAATTTTAACAATGAAGGACTCAAAATAAATTGTGGGCTGGTACTTTTTTAAAAATTATTCCCGATGAGGTTTTTTCTTAAAGTCTCGGAAAATCGATTTCAATATGAGTACCATATGACAAATTCACTTATTTTGCAGTTATTACAATTTTTTTCCTTGTTTTTATCCTAAATCTGAGGCAAAACAAATTTAAAATTGTTTACAAATGTTATTAGATATTTAAGAAAAATATACACGGTGAGAAAGTTTCTTACTGGGTCAAAATCTGTATATTAGTATAAAAACTTTATGTAAAATATACTTTTTTCATCATAAGTTATGTCTCCTAAAGTGATGGTACACCGACTCCCAAAAATTTGTAGAATACCATGGTCGATTGTTTAAAATTAAATACACAGTGAAAAAATCATATAAAGTACAAAAAAAGTACATCAATATTGGTGTTAATTTTGTAAAAAATAAAAAAAAATGACTTTTATTAACATAAATTTTAACCATTAAATTGTTCGTTTTTTCTAAATGGTTCCGACAATTGATATAATCCAATTTTGCTAGCGCACTGTATGTACAAAATACACGAACAAAACAGCGCTCCACAGGGTGTGAATATCTCACAGTTTAATGCTTTCACTAACAAAAAAACACTGAATAGGTATATCTAGAATAAATCAGTAATAATGCAAAATATTTGAAAATATATAAATTGAAATTTCTGGACCTATTTTTAAAATCAATTTTAACAATGAAGGACTCAAAATAAATTGTGGGCTGCTACTTTTTAAAAAGTTAAAGTAAGGTAGTTAAACAATCTTTCATTAGAATCAAAAATATTGAAAATACGATTACGTTTTCTATACTTTTTTTATCTTCAAATATATGGTTAAAAAAAATAATAAGTGTAATAACCACATGTTATGTTCAACGCCCGATTACTATATGATCTCCCCTATATTGGATATATGTTGCTTTTAGAAAAGTTTTGTATTAGTATTGGGTAAACGAATTTAAAACTGTTTACAAATGTCATTAGCTATTTCACAAAAAAATTACACGTTAAGAAAGGTTCTCACTGGCTCAAAATCTGTAAATGGGTATAAAATCTTCATGTAAAATATACTATTTTCAGGTTAATGAAAAGATTTAGAAGTTATGTCCCCTAAACTGATGGTACACCGACTCCATAAAAGTTGTAGAATACCATGTTTGATTTTTTAAAATTAAATACTTACTTACTAAAATGGCCTATACAACCGTAGGTCTGCTTTGGCCACTGAGATGAAGCCGCGCCAGTCGGATCTGCTTTTTACGCACTGACGCCAGTTAGAAATACCAAGCGTTGCCAGGTTGTCCTCAATTTGGTCTTTCTAACGCAGATTTGGACGCCCTCTTCTACGCTGTCCACCTTCGAGTTTCGATTCAAGCACCTTCTTGGCTGGAGTATTTTCATCCATTCGTTCGACATAACCTAGCCAGCGAAGCAGCTGGATCTTGATGCACTTGACTATGTCAATGTCGTCGAATAACCCATACAGCTCGTGGTTCATCCTGATTCGATACTCGTTAGCAAAGCAGATAGGGCCAAAGATTTTACGGAGAATCTTTCTCTCGAATGCTCCCAGTACTCTCTCATCGGTGGAGGCCAGCGTCCATGTTTCTGCACCATAAAGTAGGACGGGCATGATGAGTGACTTGTAGAGCGTTATTTTTGTATGGCGAGAGAGGGCTCTGCTTCTCAATTGCCTACTGAGTCCAAAGTAACACCTGGTGGCAAGAGTTATTCTCCGTTTGATCTCCAGGCTGACGTCGTTGTTGTTGTTTACGCTGGATCCCAGATGGACGAAGTCCTTCACAATGTCGAGCTTGTGAGTGTCCCAAATCAGCTTTTTGTCCAAGACGCACGGACTTTTTTTTGCTTGTTGACACAAGGAACTTCGTCTTGTCCTCGTTCACCGCTAGACCCATTCGACGCGACTCTTTTTCCAATCTGGAGAATGCTGCGCTGACTGCTCGTGTGTTCCTGCCAATGATATCAATATCGTCGGCATATGCGAGCAGCATGACACTTGTGGTATGTTAAAATGTCCTTCTACTAGGACTTTAACTTGATCCTATTTATACTTACTGAGTCCTTTTTACTTTCTTTATATTATTTAAAACAACCGGGTCTTTTTTACTTCAAGACACTTTATTTCGCTTTAAAAGTTGGTTACACTTATACTTAACACTTATTTGTAGACAGTTCAGCTTATCGAAAACAATTGATTCTTAGTCTATACTTAACTTCTACTTAACACCTCGTATTCTTATAATTTCACAATAAATTGAGTAATTTCATCATGCTAAAATAACTAAGTCAGCGTTTATCTGAGTGACTTATTTAACGTGGGCGTGTATACCTGTGCTATGTTAAGCTGTGTGCGCCAAGACAATTAAATGCTGTTTGTGTTTAACATGCATAATGCTTAACCCTAAAAGTATGCCATAAAGAAAATGTACTGGTTATGTTATGTTGTGGATCATAAGCACGCTGTAAGTTCCACGATTATGATACACAACAGTGGATCATATGTAAGCTGTGAACTCTACGATTATGATACACAACATACCTCCCCCCTTATTGAAAGAAAAAAAATTATTATTATTAAGAAGAATAATAGTTTTTTTTCTTTTGTATTATTTTAATTATTTTTGAAGAGAAAATTATTATTAAAAAGAATAATAGTTTTTTCTTTTTACATTGTTTTATGTGGTATAAATTACGTTAAGTTCTATTAGTTATGAAGTTATGATCTTTACTTATATAATATTTAATGGATATTAGTAAATTAAGGGTTGTAATTTCCAGTTATATATAATAAAAACCTGGTCCCGATGTTTTCGTTGCTGACTGCTGCTGTTCTGCGGTAGTAGTCCGATGCGTTGTTGTTGTTTCTGACGTATTGGCTTCTATTTCATGTGACTTCGTTCGTTGACTTGCTATGGGTGTTGTGGTGTTTGGTTTCTGCATTGTTGATTTCCGCAATGAACCGATTTTTTCGAGTGGGGATTTCTTGCTGGGAAATGTATTTGACACCATTTCAAGGTTTTCCTTAGCCGCTTCTACATCTATTGTTGCGGTTTTCGTTATTTCATTTTGACGATTAAGTAATTCTTTGCGTTCCTGGTTATCAGTTAATTGTAGTAATATTTCGTCGAAATCACGATGCCCATCTCTTAATGCTGATCTTATTTTGTTGTGATCTGACACCAAGATCGGTAACGATGTTTGTAATATATTTGAATATGGTAATGATGACCAATTGCCTTGTAAATTTTCTATTATAACCGTATGTTCTTCCTTCTTGTATGTTATATTCCTAATGCTTTGATGTGTAAACTCGTATGGCAGTATCATTTCTTTGTTGTGTAAGTTGCAAGCTTCATTTATGGACATCCAACCCAGGCCGGATAGTGTCAATGTGGCTATATTTGACCCACAAACTGCTTCGAAAAAGGCTGGTGTATTGAATTTATACAACCATGTGTTTGGTGTCTATAGTTTAACTACTAGGCCAGAACTCCTTGTGATTGCAACATGTTCACAGGTATCTTTAATATCTGTTATGTGTTGAATCAGCGCGACTTCACATAGTGCGTTGCTAGTTGTTAGTATGGTTCCTGGACGTTTGCATAGTGTAATTTCTTTGTCCGTATGTTGGCTAACCAAAATGCATTTGCTGTGATCTTTATTCGTTAGACCTATGTGTTTGCTCCGGTCTTCTGCTTCTGATATGTAGTCATATGTTGTTTTAACCAATGCATCCCATTCTTCATTAATATTTGTGGGTATTGGGTAAATTCTATATAATGTGAACAACAAATCATCTTGATGACTATTATTAGGCCGTCTGTGTCTGGGAAAACTCGTACTGTTGATGCACGGTGCATTTCGAATGATTTTTGTATGAACCACTTCGTCTTTCCTCTTAACGTGAGGCTAGTCAGCATTTCATCTAACTTGCTCTGGTCTATAATTGTCGGGTGTAATCGTCCCTTGTATAGATCATATATGATTGCCATTTCCATCAGCTGTTGTCCTTGAATTTCGATTAGGTTTGCATTAATTGTAGATTGAATTTCCAAGGTATCCATCATGAATAGTAAATGACTAACTTGTTGGTTTATTTTTTCATTTATGTATTTTTGTGTTCTTATTGTTATGTTTAACACATTTTGTAGATTTTCGACTTCCTTCAAGGAATTCAGTAAGGGTTCTGCTATCTTGTTACAATTTGATGAAATAACCGTAATTTGTCTTTTCATAATTTCGTATGTTTTATGTTCATTATCTTCAATGTCATTGAGATGTTTATAGATAGTCTCTCTTTCTTTATCAGTCCAAAAGCCCAGTTGAGTCCTTCGCCAATGAAATTGAGTGATCTCTTTTGTCGGTTACTCTTTATTGTGCGCTTAATTATTTCTTCATTTTTCTGTAGTGTGGCTATTATTGCCGTGGTTTCCCGTGTTGCTGCTATACATGATCTTTTTATGCTGGGTCCGGTGCTCATTTGTTCGCACATTGTGTTTGCCGTGATTATGTATTTGTTTGTCAGCTCCAGGAAATCGTTCAGTTGTAGCGGTTTAAACTTGGCTACTATCGTCCATTCATCATTGTAGAACAAAGCATCAGTTGTCTTCTCAATGAATAATCTTGTATCATTAATTGATGTCTGTGTGATGTTGACAGCTTCCTTGGCTGCCAACATCAGGACCAGTGTGACAATTCTAAAGTTTTGCTCTTTATTTCATATTGTAAAAAGACGAAATTCCATTTTTTTTACATATATAAATGGAATCCTTAATAATTTTATGTAGTTTTCTTTCTCATTTTACCCCTTAATACATATTGTTAAGGCGTTGGCCATAATTATACTTTAAATATTTATAGTAGTTAATATATGTGTTAACATGTACTAAATGATTTAGTTTAGAAACATACATTTAAATATGTTTCTGTATTGTTGTAATACAAAATGTTGTATATACAATACTTAGCTATTTACTCATGCACTAACTAATATTTTAGAAATAAGCGCGCGCGACCTCTTAGCATTACATAAATGTATTTGCTATATTAAGTTGTTAAATATTTAGTTTTGTACATCTCAATTGTACTTATTTATTTTCATTACCGTGTAATGATGAATGTAAAACGTTTGTTAGTTTGTTAGTTTGCTATATTAATGCATATCTGCATTAATATATTTAGTTTCATGAATGAAAATTCGGTTAATGATAAAAAATATTAGACAGTTTTGTCGCTGCACTACCGTATCTCGTTTCAGTTCCAGTACGTTATTGGCTTCTGCCTGTAAAGTGCTGAAGTGCATTTAATCGGTTGGCATATGAATATGTTCAAGCCTTCTATATTAATATGAGCTGGGAGCATTGCGCTCTATGCACAATGAACATGTATGTTTAAAATGCCATTGAGGTAGGTACTGACCTATCGCAATTTTAATGACAACGTAATTTTTATACCTTGCAAATACGTACCTCAATTAATAACTTGATTTTGTTATTTGTTTATGTTCAATGCTAGTCATCTTCAATTAATACATAGCTATTTTCTCTGCGATTTGTATTTTGGCAATATTACATTAAATTTTTTGGATTTTATAAATTATTTAAAATTAATTTATTTAATATCTACATTTAAAAAAAATTATAGTTTTTCTCTATTCTTTTCTTTTGTAGTTTCAAATTCGTTAGTACACGAAGCAATACCAGTCATTCTCAATATGTAATACTTAGCTATTCTGTCCTGCACTAACTATTTGACGTTATTTCAATGATGTTAAAAATTATTGGTTCTTGTTGCAGACAGTGTTTATTTAATTCTACAGTGTTTATTTAAACTATACTGTTGTATGCTTTTAACAAATTATTATGAAATTTTTTCGCTTTATCCTTGATACATATCTCAGTCGTTACAGGGCTTTTTATTGAAAGAACCTCATAGGGTCCCACCCAAACTGGTGAAAATTTATTTTTCCTATTTTGATTTTTTAGTAAAATTTTATCGCCTACTTTGAATGTTATTGGGTGTAATGAGCTATCATAGCTTTGCTTAGATTTTTCTTTGGCTCTGGCTTGATTCTGTCGTACGATTTCGTGTGTGCGTTGAATTTGGTATTTTAATAGCTTGTTGCTATCATCGGTATTATATACTGGTGAGCATTTGCGTTTTAGATTGGTTGGCATTTCAAAATCGTAACCGTATAAAGTACGGAAAGGCGTTTGTCCGGTGGACATATGCATTGTATTATTGTGTACATGCATTGCTGTATTTAACCACTGGTCCCAGTTTGATCCATCCTCTTTCGCAAAACTTCGTAAATACTCTGCTAATGGTCGGTGGCTTCGTTCCAAAGAGCCGTTGGCCTGTGGATGATATGGCGTAATATGTAACTTTTTAATTCCTAACAATTTACACGTGTCCGAAAATAATTTTGAAACAAAATTCGAACCATTGTCGGTTATCAATACTTTTGGTATGTTATGTCTTGTAATAATTTCGTCGTAAAATGCTTTTGCTACAGTGCTTGCTTCTGCGTCTGGGATAGCTACGCAGCACATATATTTTGAAAAATCATCTTGAAAAGTTAATATATATTTATTTCCAGATATAGTTTCCGGTAAAATACCAACAAGATCCATGTATACTTTATCGAATGGTCGTACAGGCGTATCAGTTAAAACCATTGGCATTTTAGTAAGCCTAGAACTTTTATTTACTTGGCATTTTTGACAATTCTTAACGTAATCTTTTATTTGTTTCTGCATACCTTTCCACTTAAATTGTTTTCTGATTCTAAAATATGTTTTCACTGCGCCCTGGTGACCTCCTAATGCTGAGTCATGAAAGTCTTTTATAACAGTTTTAATTTCCTCTGGGTCAGTTAATAGTAGACTTGAGTTTAATTCGTTCTTGGTGTCTGTTGTTATTTCATCCAGTACTGGCGTGCTCACTTGTTTTTTGGTTTTTGAAATTTGATTATCTAATTTATTCTGTGTGGTCTTAGACCGTGTTTGGACCGCAGTAATATCTGGTTCTGGATGTGGAATTCTACTTAAATCATCTGCGTTCAAATTCTGTTTACCTGGTTTGTAAGATATTTCGTAATCATATTCTGATAATTTATGCCTGAAACGGTCTAACCTTGATGTCTGATCTTTAAGATTTGCTGTGCTACGTAATGGTTGATGATCTGTATAAATTTGAAAATGTCGGCCTAGAAGATAAGCTCTAAAATTTTTCGTTGCCCAGACTATAGCTAAAAATTCCTTTTCAATGGTGGAGTAATTTTTTTCTGCTCCATTTAATGCCCTACTAGCAAATGCTATTGGTCGGTCGCTCCCTACTTTGCCTTGTGACAGTACCGCACCTATTGCTTCGTTACTTGCATCTGTTGTAAGTAAAAAAGGTTTTGTAAAATCTGGATATGCGAGAATGGGTGGTGAAATTATTGATTCTTTTAATTTAATAAATGAACTTTGACAATCGTCTGTCCAAGTGAATTTAACTTCTTTTCTAAGTAATTTATTTATTGGTAATGATAATTTTGCCATATTGCTTATAAATTTTCTGTAATAATTAATTAATCCCAAAAACGCTTGCACTTCTTTTTTATTTCTCGGCACCGGAATATTTTTTACGCATTCAACCTTAGAGGGATCTGGCAGGGCACCTAGCTCCGTACATTTATGTCCTAAATAGACAACTTCGCGACGCAAAAACTGACATTTTTCTGTATTTAATTTTAGATTGTGTTCCCTTAATTTCTGCAATACTCTACTCAGCCTAAGCTCATGTTCAGCTAAATTTTTTCCGTACACCACTATATCATCAAGATAAACAAAGCAATCTATACCCTGTAAACCTGTTAATATGTGGTTCATTATTCTTTGGAAGGTAGCTGGTGCACCTGTTAAGCCAAATGGCATTCTGTTAAATTCGAAATGACCCAGTCCTGTACTAAAAGCTGTTTTTTCCTTATCCCCTTCTTCAACTAGTACCTGATGATAACCACTTGCCAAGTCTAAAGTTGAAAAATAGCGACTGTGACCTAATTGGTCTAATATTTCGTCGATTCGAGGAATCGGAAATTCTTGTTTTATTGTCACGTCGTTCAATTTACGGAAATCTATTACTAGCCTCCACTTTTTGTTACCGTCCTTGACGCTCTTTTTAGGAACCAACAACATCGGTGAATTCCAGGGTAATATGCTTGGCGATATAATGCCGTCATCCAACATTTTATTAACCTGTCTGTTGATTTCATCTCTATGAGTGTGTGGCAATTGGTATTGCTTTTGGTTTATCGGTGGCTGGTTCCACTGTGTTGCTATTTCATGTTTAAGCGCTGACGTGTATGTTAATTCATCGCCGTCTAAATGAAAAACATCATGATACGAAATACACATATTTTGTAAAGATGTGATTTCGTCTTTATTTCAAGTCTCATCAATTTTCATTTCTTCTAATAATTTATTAATTCTGTTTGTAATGTTTACTGAATTTATGCTATTTATTGTAGAATTATTGGTATCCGATTCTTTATACTGATTAAAATTCGAAAATGTTGGTTTAAAAGTACTGTCTATTATAATTTCTGTTTCCGTAGCATTTAAAACTGAAACATAAACTCTATTTTTGCTAACATTCGATATGCTTTCGCCCAAATATACTCCTGGAAAAATTTCTTGTTTATGTATTAACACTATTGGAATTTTTGTTTTTAAACGTAATGATGCTATCTTTGCGGTTCTCGCTTGAATTTTAATTTGTTGATTGTAAAAAATATTTTGTATTTCTGTCTGCGATTTCATTGGTACTTTTATAATATGGTTTTTATGTTTATCAAAGAATGTTATTGTTTTGTCTATCGCATTTATTACAGATCGATTCCATAAATTGTCACGTCCGATTATTCCATCAGCTGGTACACCTTGTTTAAGTGACACTACATGTAGCAATAAACTTAAGCGCCCTATGTTCCTATGTTGGACTTTGGTGGAACCTAATGTTCTAACACACCCACCAAAAGCTCCTTTTAAATCCTTTTGTATATTTTCGTTAAAGTCTGGCAAATTTGTCATTGCATTTTCTTTTACTATACTGGCATCAGCTCCTGAGTCTACCAGTAAAATAAATCTTCCATTTTTAGCTGCCTCGCAAGGTACTTCAATGAAAACGTCACTTACATTAGATAAACCCAAGCTATCCCCATGCCCACTGCATATTATGCGATCACCTTCTTCTTCCTCATATTTTAATTCATTGGTCTCCTCTGTTCTATGGAAATGCAATGGAGTAGTAAATTTGATCACAGTCTCCTCCGACGTCTTATCTACAATTCCTAACTCTTTCTGTCTTATATTACTATTATTATTCGCACATATTCAATTAGATTCGTGACCATAAGTTCCACATTCGTAGCAGAAAGGCGTATTTTTTTCAAATAATACATTCATCCCTAGTATGCCCCAATTTACTACAAAATGAACATGTTGGAACACTTCTTTTATAGTTGCTTTCATTATTTATTTGTTGCAATTTATTTTCCGATATAACGCTTGACTGTGTTTTTTTCATATAATTATATTCATCCTCTTCCGATCTTGGACTTCGCTGCATAACAGCCTGTACATTTAAAGCTTCTTCTAACAATGCATCTAATGTTTCTGACTTACTACCCAACAATACAACCTTTATAGTTGGATCCTTCACCCCTACTTTAAATGAGATCAACACTGAGCTCTGTAATTCTAATCTGAATACTTCATCCTCACTTATCTTTTTACTGTATTTTTTACTTGCAATTTCCAAAGCCATGGATTGCAACTCATCTAATCGTCTACCAAACATTCTCAAACTCTCGTTACTATTTTGATAAGCCTTTTTAATCTCTTCTAGTACTAATTCTAAAGAAATTTCATTTAAGTACGTATTTTTTAACAACTCGTATAATTCATCTATTTTTTGAAACTGTTTTGTCCTTACTAATTTATAGGCATCTCCCTCCAAACGTAACTTAACGCATTTAATAAATTCCTCATTACCTGATTCCTTAATTTTAAGCTTAGCTGTTTCACAACATTCAATAAATTTATATAATTCTGTTTCTAATAATGGAGATTCTGCCCCAGAAAAGTAAGGAACAACGTAATGAACGCGTTTCAATACATTTTCAGTACCCATTATTAGTGTTTCTTATTTTTCCATTTACTTAATCATATAATTAGCTATACCTTTCTTAAATAAATTATTTATTTTGTTTTTACTAGTTTCATATTAAATCAACTTTTAACCAATATTTCATTTATCTATTAAATTTTTTACTACCTTATTTATCACATTTTATGTTTCATTATTTAACCTTTTTAATCTATATTTCAAAATCATATCAACATATTATTTATGAATCCTAAATTAACTTATTTGTTCAATTTTTTTTTTTTTTTAATTTTCCAGTTTTGTTCTTTAATTAATTTCGCGACATTATAAAAACATTGCTGTATCAAAATTCTTATTTTATTCAATTTATTTAAATTTACAAATTTATTAATCATTATTATTAAATGTCCAAACTAATTTATAATGTTTCACAATTACTTTAAAAATGTTCTTCAATATATCAATTAATCAATTTAATAAAAAAAATTTAGTTTACTTATTTAATTTCCTGATTTATAAAATTTTATAATTAATGTAATTCATTTCACAATTTTATTTCACAGTTTTATTAAAAGTTTATTTATTCCACAATTTATTTCAAAATTTTCAATTGTTCTTTATTTTATTTTTACAAATGTCAATTTTCATAATTCCATTATTTTTTGCTTATTAAAATTCTCAAATATTTCTTTTGTTCTATATCACAAATTCTTATTTTTTTTTTTTTTTACCGCACATATTTTTTTTTCCACTATTTTTCACAATACTTACAAATACAAAAAATATTTTCCATGATCCAAAATAGTTATTTCTTCCAATATTAATCTCCATCCAGTCCTTCTCGTCCCTTGGGAGTTGATGTATGGTCCGAAAACCGGCTGCGCCAAAATGTTGTATGTTAAAATGTCCTTCTACTAGGACTTTAACTTGATCCTATTTATACTTACTGAGTCCTTTTTACTTTCTTTATATTATTTAAAACAACCGGGTCTTTTTTACTTCAAGACACTTTATTTCGCTTTAAAAGTTGGTTACACTTATACTTAACACTTATTTGTAGACAGTTCAGCTTATCGAAAACAATTGATTCTTAGTCTATACTTAACTTCTACTTAACACCTCGTATTCTTATAATTTCACAATAAATTGAGTAATTTCATCATGCTAAAATAACTTAGTCAGCGTATTTATAATTTCACAATAAATTGAGTACTTTCATCATTCTAAAATAACTAAGTCAGCGTTTATCTGAGTGACCTATTTAACGTGGGCGTGTATACCTGTGCTATGTTAAGCTGTGTGCGCCAAGACAATTAAATGCTGTTTGTGTTGAACATGCATAATGCTTAACCCTAAAAGTATGCCATAAAGAAAAATGTACTGGTTATGTTATGTTGTGGATCATAAGCACGCTGTAAGTTCCACGATTATGATACACAACAGTGGATCATATGTAAGCTGTGAACTCTACGATTATGATACACAACACACTTTTGTTGAGGATAGTGCCGCTTTGACGGAGTTCGGCAGCTCGAACTATTTTCTCCATCAATAAGTTAAAAAAGTCGCACGATAGGGAGTCACCCTGTCTGAAACCTCGTTCGGTATGAAATGGCTCGGAGAGATCTTTTCCTATTCTCACTGAGCAACGTGTGTTTCTCAGGGTTATCCTGCAAAGCCTTATAAGTTTCGTAGGTATACCGAACTCAGACATTGCGGCGTATAATCGTTCCCTTATCGGAGTGTCGAAGGCGGCTTTATAGTCGACTAATAGGTGGTAGGTGTCGATCTGTTTTTCTAGGGTCTTTTCCTGAATTAGGCGCAATGTGAAAATCTGGTCTATGGTGGACTTTCCAGGTCTGAAGCCGCACTGATAAGGTCCAATCAGTCTGTTGACGATGGGCTTCAGTCTTTCACATAATACGCTCTATAGAACCTTGTATGCGATAGTGAGAAGGCTGATCCCACGGTAGTTGGCGCAGATAGTGGGATCCCCTTTCTTAAGGATTGGGCAGAGTACACTGAGGTTCCAGTCACTTGGCATGCTTTCATCCGACCATATTCTGCTTACGAGCTCGTGCATGCTCTCTATTAGCTCTTCGCTTCCGGTCTTAAACAATTCAGCAGGCAGGCCATCAGCACCTGCGGCTTTGTTGTTTTTCAGCCGAGCGATGGCTGTTCTGACCTCGTCATGGTCGGGTGGCGGAATCTCAACGTCGTCATCAAGAACTGGGGTTGCCAGGCTTACTTCTCTATCGGTGGGATTGCGGTCATCATCACCGGTTTAATATTAAATACACAGTGAAAAAATCATTTAAAGTACAAAAATAGTACATCATCACAGTACATCAAAAATCTAGACTTTTTTTTAACATCAATTTTAACCATGAAGGAGTCAAAATAAATTGTGGGCTGGTACTTTTAAAAAAATTAACGTGAGACAATTAGGCAATCTTTCATTGGAATTAAAAATATTGAAAATCCGTTTACGTTTTCTATACTTTTTTTATCTTCAAATATATGGTTAAAAAAACATAATAAGTGTAATAACCAAATGTTATGTTCAACGCCCGATTACTATATGATCTCCCCTATATCGGATATATGTTGCTTTTAGAAAAGTTTTGTATTAGTATTGGGTATTTTCAAAAAAAAAAATATACGGTGAGAAAAAATTCATAACTCTTTAAATATTCATTCTAATGTAACACCATATATTTTAAATGATAAAACTAATATTTCAAATTCAGTGCTCGATTTCAGTACGATATCTCCTGAGATCGTATATGGCGAATATAGAATATGTTTCCTTATACTTTTAGCTTTCTATAAAAAAAAATTCCCGATGAAGTATTTTCTTAAAGTCTCGGTAATTGGATTTCAATATGAGTACCATATGACCAATTCACATATTTTGCAGTTATTACTATTTTTTCTATGTATTTTTCTTAAATCTGAGGTAAAACAAATTTAAAACTGTTTTCAAATGTTATCAGATATTTAAAAAAAAATACACGATGAGAAAGTTTCTTACTGGCTCAAAATCTGTAAATTTGTCTAAAAACTGCATGTAATATATACTTTTCTCATGTTTATGGCCAGATTTTGAAGTTATGGCCCCTGTACTGGTGGTATACCGACTCTACAAAAGTTGTAGAATACCATGGTCGATTGTTTAAAATTAAATACACAGTGAAAAAATCATTTAAGGTATAAAAATACTAATGTAACACACTATATTTTGTATCATAAAACTAATATTTCAATTTCAGAGCTCGATTTCGGTATGATGTCCCCTGAAATCGTATATGTCGAATATCGGATATGTTTCCTTATACTATTAGCTTTCTATACAAACAAATTTCTGATGAGGTTTTTTTTCTTAAAGTCTCGGAAAATCGATGTCAATATGAGTACCATATGACAAATTCACAAATTTTGTAATTATTACTATTTTTTTGTCTATGTATTTCTCCTAAATCTGAGGTTAAACGAATTCAAAACTGTTTACAAATGTCATTAGCAATTTCATAAAAAAATACACTGGGAGAAAGATTCTTACTGGCTCAAAATCTGTGAATTGGTATAAAAACTTCATGTAAAATATACTTTTTTTATGTTAATGACAAGATTTAGAATTTATGTCCCCTAAACTGGTGGTACACCGACTCCAGAAAATTTGTAGAATACCATTGTCGATTGTTCAAAATTAAATACACTGTGAAAAAATCATTTAAATTACAAAAATCAATATTGGTGTTAATTTCGTAAAAAATAGAAAAAAATAGACTTTCCATCCATTTTAACCATGACATCCATTTTAACCATGAAGGACCTAAAATAATTTGTGGGCTGGTACTTTTTAAAAAATTAAAGTATGGTAATTAAATAATCTTCTATTAGAATCAAAAATATTGAAAATCCCTTTACGTTTTCTATACTTTTTTCATCTTCAAATATGTGGTTTAAAAAAAATAATAATAATAAGTGTAATAACCACATGTTATGTTCAACGCCCGATTTCTATATGATCTCCCCTAAATCGGATATATGTTGGTTTCAGAAAAGTTTTTAATTGGTATTGGGTATTTATAAAAAAAAATACACGGTGAGAAAATATTCATAACTCTTAAAATGTTCATTCAAATATAACACCCTATATTTTGTATCATAAAACTAATATTTCAAATTCAGTGCTCAATTTCAGTACGATGTCCCCTGAAATCATATATATGTTTCCTTATATTATTAGCTTTCTATAAAAAAATTCCCGATGAGGTTTTTTCTTAAAGTCTCGAAAAATCGATTTCAAAATCAGTATCTTATGAGAAATACGTGTTTTGTGATTTTACACCGGTTTTATATAGGTTTTCACCTAATTCTGAAGTGGACCGACCCCAAATATATCTTCTAATGCCTTTGTTATACTATTAAGTTATTTTAGGATGCGCAAATTTAGTATTGCAACACAATCTGCATTGAAATACTATGGCCACTTGAAGTGCACTGAAAGTCAGATAATTCGTCCAAAATGTATAGTTTTTGGTATTTTAACTGCATTAATGATCATTTAATTGCATAAATAATGGAATTTATCTATAAAACAATGATATTTTGTCCTTTCAAGCAAAAAAAAAAAAATTGCGGAGAATTAAAATTGTGGGCTATCTTCCAATTCGCCTCGTGGGCTATTTTCACACCAGTGTTTTATATATACAGGGTGGTGCTCTTCAGGATGCAAATATTTTGTGCACTGATTCCTTGGTTCAATTCATGAAAAAAAAAATGTTACAAAAATGGGGTGTATCTGGAACACCCAATGGGTGTTTTCAAAATTGATTTTATAAAAGCATATAGAAACTAGTATTTAATTGTATATTCTACAATATATCTTAGTCGAATAATATTATATTCATTTTACAGAAAACTGATCAGAATGATTAAAAAAAATAATTACATTGACATTTTGTTTTAGAGCCTTAGGATTTTTTTTCATCAAATTTAAAAAATATATATATATGTTAAAAAATTCTTTTTCATAATGCAGTTTTTGTTTCAATTTTAAGTTGATATATTATTTTTTTTTAATATTTGAATAAACTATGATGTAACAAAGAAATTCTTTTTATCTAACACTTACCTATTATTATCGTGGATCACTTTTTGTTAGTTCAAATTAGAGATGGGCACGTGAGTGAGTTTTGACTCACACTCACTCACGCTCACGAATGAATATTTCTAATCACGCACACTCACTCACGGCCTTTTTTGCTCTACTCACACTCACTCACAATCACGTGCGTAAAATTAAGATTCAATCAGAATCACGCGTGATCAAACAAATCAGCTTACAAGATTTTTATGTAACTTTTATCGATTTTATAGTCGAGCAATTTTTATTGGTAATGTTATTGTTACCATAGAAATGTTATTTGAACTAGAGATGGGCATGTGAGCGTGATTCAGCGTGAATCACATGATTTTTTTGTTATTCTTTGTTGGTGAGATTGGTCGACCGATCGTGGCACCTCCAATACAACCTACATCTTTAAAACGCAATAATAATGTTATGATGTTAGGGATTTTGATAAAATATATCTCAATTTTTAACGGAGATGGAAATGTGAAAGACCTTTGATGTGCTGTTCATATAAAAAAGTAAAAATTGGCTCAAAGAATAATTCTCCGTTAAAGAATTCGTGTAAAATCTTTGAGAATAGTCTCTGGAAAAGAATCTACTATATATGTCTGTCTGTATGTTCCGAATAGACGTCTGAACCGAATTGAATCAAATTTTGACACAATATGTATGTTGGGTCTGGGCAGATTATAGGCTATATATCGGTGGGATTGTTGGACTGGGCGTGGCACCTACCATATATCCGAAAATTTAAAAACACATTATATCAGCAATAAGGATAGCAAATTTAATGAAATTTTGGTCAACGTTATATATAACTATTCTAAACGGTCTCGCGGAATGTGTGCGGGATTAGACCACTGGGCGTGGCACCCCCAATAGAAGGTATATTTTCCACATGGTGTATGTCAACAGTTATTATAATGATAACAAGATATTTCGCACCAGGGTAACAACCACCACAATTTTTTTAAACTTACCAGACCCAAATTCACCACACCAAAATTCACCACAACGAAACTCACCACACTAAATTTCACCACACTGATACTTACAACACCAAAATTCACCAAACTAAAATTCACCACACCAAAATTCACCACACTAAAACTCACCATACTAAAACTCACCACACTAAAACTTCTACTGGGAAAAACTCTAGAGGGAAGAATTCTACGGGAAAGAATTCAACCGGGAAGAATTCTACGGGGAAGATATAAATAATAAAAATGTTCTTTATATTAATAAAATCACTACATTCCTTGCATTCACAAAATCTTGGCACGATTCGTGCACGGGTCCAGCTAGTTATCAATAAAAGAATAGTTCGGGGTAGTGTGACGATATCATTTCGTCCGAAATAATACCGCACAATACGCAAACATAAAACACAGCGAGAATAAACATTAAACACAGCGAGAATAAACATTAAACACCGCGAGAATGAACACCACCGAAACGCAACCAACTTCGTCATTCACTTTCCAGTGAGTTTTCAAAAGAGAAGGAAGAAGAAACGCGTATAAAAGCGAGCGCGCAACGATAATCGATCTCTCTTTTGCTGTTGACCGACTGACGAACAACATTGACGGCTATACTGTAGCGTGGTATGTGTACATACGCCAGATGCAGTATAGTCAACGAACGCCTGTAGGAACGCTTGACTTTTTGAGGCTAGTTTGAACAGAGGTGGGAGTGGTTGAAGTGACGCGTCTTCGTTGCATGGAAACCACTGGGGTGATCACGTGTTTTTGAGTAGCTTTAGCGCCCTGGACATGGGCATGACTGCATCAACGCCGTGAAGGAGCTACACCCTGCTGCACGACTTTGGCGCCCAGGGCATGGGCACGACTGCATCAACGCCGTGAAGGAGCTACACCTTGCTGCACGAGTAAGAATTCCTTCAATATATTATTAATTATATAAAGCAATAAATTTGAAACGATAAAATTAATGAAGTTCAAACAATAAAACATTGAATTAAAAATATAAATTTAACCGGGTCGCGTTTTATTTAAAACAACGGGGATCCCTGCAAAATATACATTTTTGTAACGCACAAGAATACCTGGAGCCCGCTGAGCATACCCCGGCTATAGACCGGCAATCCGGGTTCGTTACATGGCGCCCGAGCAGGGACCCTGAATTGCGCACAGAAAAAAAAATTGCATAATACGATAATTGCGCTCGGTTAATTAATAAATAAATTAAACCGCCATCGCACGGCCGCATGGTGAGCGACGAAGTGAAAATAAAACCATTGAATCGCACGACAAAGCAAAGTGAGCCCCTGATAAAAAAAAGAAACAACAAGAAATAAAGACAGTGAAACGAAAAGACGGCAGCGAGCGTCGCTAAAAAGAGCCGCACGAAAAACGCAGTGAAAATTAGCATTGAAAAATAAAAAGCAAGACAGTGGAAGAAAAGACGGCAGCGAGGAGCCGCAGAGAGAAGTGAAAAAAAAGAAAAAAAAACGCACGTAGCTACAGCAAGTGAGCCCCTGAAAAATAAGGAAATACGAAGAGTGAAAACAAAAAAAGAACAGCGCGTCGCTACAGACAGTGAGCCCCTGAAAAAAAAGTGAATCGAAAAGAAAAGAGAGACAGAGAGCGAACGATGCTAAAGTGAACCCCGTGAAAACAATTTACGCAGTGAGAAAAAAAGAGAGAAGCGAGAAAACATTTTAAACAGTGAAAAAAAATGAGAGATTTAGAGAAACATTAAGAGAAAACTGAAGTAAAAAAAAAAAGTAGAAAAAAAAGAGCGCGCGGCGCTACTAAGTGGAAAAAAAATAACAAAAATAAAATAAAATAAACATAAACTATTAAACCAGTGAAAATAACATAAACATTGAGCAAAGCGCGCGGCGCTATAGTGAAAAATATAAAAAAAGAGGCCCCAAAAACAAATTTAAACTCGTCGAAAAAAAATATGGTCAAATTGACATGGGTGTACGGTCTCCGCAAGGAGGACCTCACGGCGTACGCGGCGGAGTTTGGTTTCGTCGGTACCGGGACGTTGAAGGAGCTACGCAGGAGCTTTGCGGCCTTTATCAACGACGGCCAGTTTTCCAGCGACGTGCTCGAAAAACTCGAGAAGCTAGAGCTGAGGCACACGAAAAGTGCGTCACCATTACCGTCGGCAGTAGCCAGTGAACCGCAGGAGCAACAAACACTGTCATTCGTCCCGTACACCACAAACCCCACGTTGACCACCAATTTGTTCCCCTTTGAAACGCAGTCTACAACCCACGAGGCCGGCAATGTCGCAGTTGCCACCAAGATCACTCAATTTCCACACCGTTTACACAACGGCCTGCACGCAAAATACCAGGCACGAACCCTACGGGGGCACCCACGCTCAACAGATGCCGCCATTCGTTGGCATGGCAGCATCTGAACCACCACCGGACGGACGGACATGGGAGCAACCAGCAACGCAGGACATTCGTACGGCGATGAATCACACAGGCACAACCGCGGCACAGGCGGCCGCTATGGATCGCATCAGCAAGTGGACAGTTAAGTTCGACGACACCAGCGACCCGTTGGTTTTCTTTGAGCGCGTCGAAGAGCTGGCGCGGAACTACGGGATCAATCGCAGTACATCAAAAATCTAGACTTTTTTTTAACATCAATTTTAACCATGAAGGACTCAAAATAAATTGTGGGCTGGTACTTTTAAAAAAATTAAAGTGAGACAATTAGGCAATCTTTCATTGGAATTAAAAATATTGAAAATCCGTTTACGTTTTCTATACTTTTTTTATCTTCAAATATATGGTTAAAAAAACATAATAAGTGTAATAACCAAATGTTATGTTCAACGCCCGATTACTATATGATCTCCCCTATATCGGATATATGTTGCTTTTAGAAAAGTTTTGTATTAGTATTGGGTATTTTCAAAAAAAAAAATATACGGTGAGAAAAAATTCATAACTCTTTAAATATTCATTCTAATGTAACACCATATATTTTAAATGATAAAACTAATATTTCAAATTCAGTGCTCGATTTCAGTACGATATCTCCTGAGATCGTATATGGCGAATATAGAATATGTTTCCTTATACTTTTAGCTTTCTATAAAAAAAAATTCCCGATGAAGTATTTTCTTAAAGTCTCGGTAATTGGATTTCAATATGAGTACCATATGACCAATTCACATATTTTGCAGTTATTACTATTTTTTCTATGTATTTTTCTTAAATCTGAGGTAAAACAAATTTAAAACTGTTTTCAAATGTTATCAGATATTTAAAAAAAAATACACGATGAGAAAGTTTCTTACTGGCTCAAAATCTGTAAATTTGTCTAAAAACTGCATGTAATATATACTTTTCTCATGTTTATGGCCAGATTTTGAAGTTATGGCCCCTGTACTGGTGGTATACCGACTCTACAAAAGTTGTAGAATACCATGGTCGATTGTTTAAAATTAAATACACAGTGAAAAAATCATTTAAGGTATAAAAATACTAATGTAACACACTATATTTTGTATCATAAAACTAATATTTCAATTTCAGAGCTCGATTTCGGTATGATGTCCCCTGAAATCGTATATGTCGAATATCGGATATGTTTCCTTATACTATTAGCTTTCTATACAAACAAATTTCTGATGAGGTTTTTTTTCTTAAAGTCTCGGAAAATCGATGTCAATATGAGTACCATATGACAAATTCACAAATTTTGTAATTATTACTATTTTTTTTTCTATGTATTTCTCCTACATCTGAGGTTAAACGAATTCAAAACTGTTTACAAATGTCATTAGCAATTTCATAAAAAAATACACTGGGAGAAAGATTCTTACTGGCTCAAAATCTGTGAATTGGTATAAAAACTTCATGTAAAATATACTTTTTTTATGTTAATGACAAGATTTAGAATTTATGTCCCCTAAACTGGTGGTACACCGACTCCAGAAAATTTGTAGAATACCATTGTCGATTGTTCAAAATTAAATACACTGTGAAAAAATCATTTAAATTACAAAAATCAATATTGGTGTTAATTTCGTAAAAAATAGAAAAAAATAGACTTTTTTTTAACATCCATTTTAACCATGAAGGACCTAAAATAATTTGTGGGCTGGTACTTTTTAAAAAATTAAAGTATGGTAATTAAATAATCTTCTATTAGAATCAAAAATATTGAAAATCCCTTTACGTTTTCTATACTTTTTTCATCTTCAAATATGTGGTTTAAAAAAAATAATAATAATAAGTGTAATAACCACATGTTATGTTCAACGCCCGATTTCTATATGATCTCCCCTAAATCGGATATATGTTGGTTTCAGAAAAGTTTTTAATTGGTATTGGGTATTTATAAAAAAAAATACACGGTGAGAAAATATTCATAACTCTTAAAATGTTCATTCAAATATAACACCCTATATTTTGTATCATAAAACTAATATTTCAAATTCAGTGCTCAATTTCAGTACGATGTCCCCTGAAATCATATATATGTTTCCTTATATTATTAGCTTTCTATAAAAAAATTCCCGATGAGGTTTTTTCTTAAAGTCTCGAAAAATCGATTTCAAAATCAGTATCTTATGAGAAATACGTGTTTTGTGATTTTACACCGGTTTTATATAGGTTTTCACCTAATTCTGAAGTGGAACGACCCCAAATATATCTTCTAATGCCTTTGTTATACTATTAAGTTATTTTAGGATTCGCAAATTTAGTATTGCAACACAATCTGCATTGAAATACTATGGCCACTTGAAGTGCACTGAAAGTCAGATAATTCGTCCAAAATGTATAGTTTTTGGTATTTTAACTGCATTAATGATCATTTAATTGCATAAATAATGGAATTTATCTATAAAACAATGATATTTTGTCCTTTCAAGCAAAAAAAAAAAATTGCGGAGAATTAAAATTGTGGGCTATCTTCCAATTCGCCTCGTGGGCTATTTTCACACCAGTGTTTTATATATACAGGGTGGTGCTCTTCAGGATGCAAATATTTTGTGCACTGATTCCTTGGTTCAATTCATGAAAAAAAAAATGTTACAAAAATGGGGTGTATCTGGAACACCCAATGGGTGTTTTCAAAATTGATTTTATAAAAGCATATATAAACTAGTATTTAATTGTATATTCTACAATATATCTTAGTCGAATAATATTATATTCATTTTACATAAAACTGATCAGAATGATTAAAAAAAATAATTACATTGACATTTTGTTTTAGAGCCTTAGGATTTTTTTTCATCAAATTTAAAAAATATATATATATGTTAAAAAATTCTTTTTCATAATGCAGTTTTTGTTTCAATTTTAATATATTATTTTTTCTAATATTTGAATAAACTATGATGTAACAAAGAAATTCTTTTTATCTAACACTTACCTATTATTATCGTGGATCACTTTTTGTTAGTTCAAATTAGAGATGGGCACGTGAGTGAGTTTTGACTCACACTCACTCACGCTCACGAAGGAATATTTCTAATCACGCACACTCACTCACGGGCTTTTTTGCTCTACTCACACTCACTCACAATCACGTGCGTAAAATTAAGATTCAATCAGAATCACGCGTGATCAAACAAATCAGCTTACAAGATTTTTATGTAACTTTTATCGATTTTATAGTCGAGCAATTTTTATTGGTAATGTTATTGTTACCATAGAAATGTTATTTGAACTAGAGATGGGCATGTGAGCGTGATTCAGCGTGAATCACGCTGAATCACATGTTTTTTTTGTTATTCTTTGTTGGTGAGATTGGTCGACCGATCGTGGCACCTCCAATACAACCTACATCTTTAAAACGCAATAATAATGTTATGATGTTAGGGATTTTGATAAAATATATCTCAATTTTTAACGGAGATGGAAATGTGAAAGACCTTTGATGTGCTGTTCATATAAAAAAGTAAAAATTGCCTCAAAGAATAATTCTCCGTTAAAGAATTCGTGTAAAATCTTTGAGAATAGTCTCTGGAAAAGAATCTACTATATATGTCTGTCTGTATGTTCCGAATAGACGTCTGAACCGAATTGAATCAAATTTTGACACAATATGTATGTTGGGTCTGGGCAGATTATAGGCTATATATCGGTAGGATTGTTGGACTGGGCGTGGCACCTACCATATATCCGAAAAATTAAAAACACATTATATCAGCAATAAGGATAGCAAATTTAATGAAATTTTGGTCAACGTTATATATAACTATTCTAAACGGTCTCGCGGAATGTGTGCGGGATTAGACCACTGGGCGTGGCACCCCCAATAGAAGGTATATTTTCCACATGGTGTATGTCAACAGTTATTATAATGATAACAAGATATTTCGCACCAGGGTAACAACCACCACAATTTTTTTAAACTTACCAGACCCAAATTCACCACACCAAAATTCACCACAACGAAACTCACCACACTAAAATTCACCACACTGATACTTACAACACCAAAATTCACCAAACTAAAATTCACCACACCAAAATTCACCACACTAAAACTCACCATACTAAAACTCACCACACTAAAACTTCTACTGGGAAAAACTCTAGAGGGAAGAATTCTACGGGAAAGAATTCAACCGGGAAGAATTCTACGGGGAAGATATAAATAATAAAAATGTTCTTTATATTAATAAAATCACTACATTCCTTGCATTCACAAAATCTTGGCACGATTCGTGCACGGGTCCAGCTAGTTATCAATAAAAGAATAGTTCGGGGTAGTGTGACGATATCATTTCGTTCGAAATAATACCGCACAATACGCAAACATAAAACACAGCGAGAATAAACATTAAACACAGCGAGAATAAACATTAAACACCGCGAGAATGAACACCACCGAAACGCAGCCAACTTCGTCATTCACTTTCCAGTGAGTTTTCAAAAGAGAAGGAAGAAGAAACGCGTATAAAAGCGAGCGCGCAACGATAATCGATCTCTCTTTTGCTGTTGACCGACTGACGAACAACATTGACGGCTATACTGTAGCGTGGTATGTGTACATACGCCAGATGCAGTATAGTCAACGAACGCCTGTAGGAACGCTTGACTTTTTGAGGCTAGTTTGAACAGAGGTGGGAGTGGTTGAAGTGACGCGTCTTCGTTGCATGGAAACCACTGGGGTGATCACGTGTTTTTGAGTAGCTTTAGCGCCCTGGACATGGGCATGACTGCATCAACGCCGTGAAGGAGCTACACCCTGCTGCACGACTTTGGCGCCCAGGGCATGGGCACGACTGCATCAACGCCGTGAAGGAGCTACACCCTGCTGCACGAGTAAGAATTCCTTCAATATATTATTAATTATATAAAGCAATAAATTTGAAACGATAAAATTAATGAAGTTCAAACAATAAAACATTGAATTAAAAATATAAATTTAACCGGGTCGCGTTTTATTTAAAACAACGGGGATCCCTGCAAAATATACATTTTTGTAACGCACAAGAATACCTGGAGCCCGCTGAGCATACCCCGGCTATAGACCGGCAATCCGGGTTCGTTACATGGCGCCCGAGCAGGGACCCTGAATTGCGCACAGAAAAAAAAAATTGCATAATACGATAATTGCGCTCGGTTAATTAATAAATAAATTAAACCGCCATCGCACGGCCGCATGGTGAGCGACGAAGTGAAAATAAAACCATTGAATCGCACGACAAAGCAAAGTGAGCCCCTGATAAAAAAAAAGAAACAACAAGAAATAAAGACAGTGAAACGAAAAGACGGCAGCGAGCGTCGCTAAAAAGAGCCGCACGAAAAACGCAGTGAAAATTAGCATTGAAAAATAAAAAGCAAGACAGTGGAAGAAAAGACGGCAGCGAGGAGCCGCAGAGAGAAGTGAAAAAAAAGAAAAAAAAACGCACGTAGCTACAGCAAGTGAGCCCCTGAAAAATAAGGAAATACGAAGAGTGAAAACAAAAAAAGAACAGCGCGTCGCTACAGACAGTGAGCCCCTGAAAAAAAAGTGAATCGAAAAGAAAAGAGAGACAGAGAGCGAACGATGCTAAAGTGAACCCCGTGAAAACAATTTACGCAGTGAGAAAAAAAAGAGAGAAGCGAGAAAACATTTTAAACAGTGAAAAAAAAAGGAGAGATTTAGAGAAACATTAAGAGAAAATTGAAGTAAAAAAAAAAAGTAGAAAAAAAAGAGCGCGCGGCGCTACTAAGTGGAAAAAAAATAACAAAAATAAAATAAAATAAACATAAACTATTAAACCAGTGAAAATAACATAAACATTGAGCAAAGCGCGCGGCGCTATAGTGAAAAATATAAAAAAAGAGGCCCCAAAAACAAATTTAAACTCGTCGAAAAAAAATATGGTCAAATTGACATGGGTGTACGGTCTCCGCAAGGAGGACCTCACGGCGTACGCGGCGGAGTTTGGTTTCGTCGGTACCGGGACGTTGAAGGAGCTACGCAGGAACTTTGCGGCCTTTATCAACGACGGCCAGTTTTCCAGCGACGTGCTCGAAAAACTCGAGAAGCTAGAGCTGAGGCACACGAAAAGTGCGTCACCATTACCGTCGGCAGTAGCCAGTGAACCGCAGGAGCAACAAACACTGTCATTCGTCCCGTACACCACAAACCCCACGTTGACCACCAATTTGTTCCCCTTTGAAACGCAGTCTACAACCCACGAGGCCGGCAATGTCGCAGTTGCCACCAAGATCACTCAATTTCCACACCGTTTACACAACGGCCTGCACGCAAAATACCAGGCACGAACCCTACGGGGGCACCCACGCTCAACAGATGCCGCCATTCGTTGGCATGGCAGCATCTGAACCACCACCGGACGGACGGACATGGGAGCAACCAGCAACGCAGGACATTCGTACGGCGATGAATCACACAGGCACAACCGCGGCACAGGCGGCCGCTATGGATCGCATCAGCAAGTGGACAGTTAAGTTCGACGACACCAGCGACCCGTTGGTTTTCTTTGAGCGCGTCGAAGAGCTGGCGCGGAACTACGGGATCAATCGCGACTGGCTAGCAAACGTGATATCACACCTGTTAGTAAACAGGGCACAGGGATGGTATCGCACCAGTCGCACGCAATGGCAAAGATGGTGCGACTTCAAGGACGATTTGCTGCGATTTTTCCTGCCGCCAGGGTTTTAGGCACAGTACAATGAGCAGCAGGAGCTGCAGCGCATATTAAGGAATTGCCGCCAAGAATATCAATTGTATATTCGGCGCCGCGATTTTTCGACACTGGCGGAACTAGTAGGACTAGCGGATGAATTGGACGTCATCAAAGGCATGGGACATGCGCAACCACATCACGCGCAGTCACATCATGCACCACGTCCACGGGAGGAGCACAACCGTCGCTTAGACGATGACGCGGGCGGTAATATTAATCCACGGACCGCATGCAGACGATGCGGGCGTGACGGCCACTATCAGGCGGATTGCAGAAATGCTGCAGTTATGTTTTGCTGGGAGTGCGGTAGAAAGGGCGTGCGTACCTTGGACTGCTGTAGACGACGCTCGGGAAACTACAGGGGGAACCGCCAGTAGCGAGGGCTGGCGGCCCCGAAGAACTCACCCCGTATCCAGCAGTAGCATTGAAGCAGGAGGCGACACGCATTGTCGCGACAATCGCCATAGATGCCGAGTTGGCGATTGCAAAGGTGGACACAGGCGCGACACGCAGTTTCTTTAGCGAATTTTGCGCGCAGATGATTCGAACTCCAACCAACTGCAGGAGTACAGACGTTCGGGTGAAAATGGCTGACGGCGTCGCCAGGCGCGTCAGGGAAGAAATTCAAGCGGTTGTCAGACTAGGTGACAAAGAGTGCCGCTTGGGTCTTTTGGTGCAACCAGAAGTCGTCAACGAGATCATCTTAGGGATGGATTTTTTGCAGCAGATGGGAGCCACCCTCAGTTGCGGCGGGCAGAGCGTGACGCTGCAAAAATGGGAGCAGCAACCAGATCAGTCACAGGTGTGCACGGTGGTGCGACCTGATCAACGCAGCGAGCAGGAAATAATCGATAAATTCTTACAGGACGAGCTAGGCAAATTTGTAGGTGGTGGAGGCACGAGCGACATCACCACCCACAAAATAATAATGAAGGACGATCGCCCCATTAAGCAGCGCTATTTTCCCAAAAATCCAGCGATGCAGGCGATCATCAATGAGGAAGTCGACGCGCTTATCGCGAAAAGGTGCATTGAGCCGTCGAGGAGCACCCACAGCGCGCCAATTGTCTTGGTGAAAAAGAAGACTGGGCAGTGGCGACTGTGTATTGATTACAGGCAACTGAATGCGCATTCAGTGCCTGACCTACCCCCTGCCGCGTATTCATCATATCCTTGACCGCCTGCGTAATGCAACATATATTAGATTTGAAAAATGGGTATTGGCAGATCCCCATGAATGAGGGCAGCAAGGAGTTCACTGCGTTTACGGTGCCAGGTCGCGGGCTGTATCAGTGGCGTGTTATGCCATTTGGCTTGCACTCAGCCCCGGCGACATTTCAGCGGGCGTTGAATCGTGTCATAGGGCCCGACATGGAGCCGCACGCGTTCGCTTACTTGGACGATATTGTCGTCACAGGATCTACGCTGGAGGAGCACATCTCAAACTTGCGTGAAGTTGTCGGGCGTCTGAGGCAGGCGAAGCTGCAGTTAAACCAGGACAAATGTGAATTTTTCAAGCGCGAAATAAAATATCTCGGGCATGTAGTTAGCGATCAAGGCATCCACACAGACCCGGATAAAATTGCTGCTATCCAGGAGCTACGTCCACCAACAAACGTACGCGAGCTGCGCCAGTGTTAAGGCATCGCCTCGTGGTACCGACGGTTTGTATCCGAGTTCTCGGACCTGGTTCATCCCCTTACAAAATTGCTGAAAAAGGGGAAGCATTTCCGCTGGGCAGAGGAGCAGCAGCAGGCATTTGACCAGTTGAAGGTGATGCTAACAGAGGCACTAGTGCTAGGCTGCCCGGACTTCACTCAAAAATTCACCCTACAGACGGACGCAAGCAACTACGGTTTAGGCGCCGTGTTGACGCAGAATATTGATGGCAAGTCGCCAGTCGCAGGCTAAATAAAGCTGAGGAAACTATTCTCCCACTGAGAAGGAGTGCCTGGCCATCGTTTGGGGAATAAGGAAAATGCGGTCATACCTGGAAGGCTACCGATTCCTGGTAATCACGGACCACCTGTCTCTCAAGTGGCTAAACTCCATTGAGAGCCCCTCAGGGCGCATCGCGCGTTGGGCGCTGGAATTGCAGCAGCACACATTCGACATTCAGTACCGCAAGGGTAAGCTGAATGTTGTGGCGGACGCGCTATCGAGGCAGCCGATGGAAACGCTGAGTAAGACAGGCGAGGAGGCCCATGTCGAGGAACGCTGTGCTTGGACGGACAGACGCATGATTGAGGTACGCGAGCAACCGGAAAAATTTCCTGATTATGCCATAGAGAAGGGCAACTTGTATCGCCACATTCCTCAACACACTGATGACAGCTTGGAAGCTATGCGTCCCGAAGATGCGCCGTGCGCAAGTTATGCGTGAAAATCACGATGACGCGACCGCGGGTCACATGGGCGTCCGCAAAACAATCGCTAGAGTATCAAATCGATACTACTGGCCAGGCATGTCTCGGACAATTCGTCGATATGTCCGTAACTGCGAGTCGTGTCAAAAATACAAGGCGTCGCAGCAAAAACCAGCGGGTAAAATGTTGACAAAAATTGCGCAAGAGCCGTGGTCATGGCTGTGTGCAGATTTTGTAGGTCCCTTACCGCGCTCGAAGCGAAAGTCTGCAGCGAGCGTTTCGAGAACGCATTTTGGCGCGATACGGCGTCCCCTAGGTGCTCATTACGGATAATGGAGCACAGTTTACGAGCAGATCATTTCGCCGGTTTCTTGAGGATATGGACGTTAGACAGCAATTTACCGCCCCGTATACACCCCAGGAGAACCCCACGGAAAGGGCCAACCGGACTTTAAAAACTATAATCGCGCAGCTATCTGGTCACCAGCAAAATCAATGGGATGAGCAACTGCCGGAAATTTCACTGGCAATAAATTCCAGCGTGTCAGAGACTACCGGCTACAGCCCGGCGTACTTGACCCAAGCACGCGAGCCGCGCCTCCCCAAGGCGTTGTACGATGAGGTCACCGTAGGAACAGGCGTGGTGACGCAGACACCTGATGAACGAGCAGACGGGCTACGAGAAATATTTGGCATTGTGAAGCGACAGTTGGCGCGGCCGGCGCAAGATCAAGCGCGCCACTACAATTTGAGACGCAGGACATGGAAACCGGAAGTCGGTGAGCTAGTGCTCAAAAAGCAACACCACTTGTCAAAGGCGGTAGAGGGATTTGCGGCGAAATTGGCGCCAAATATGATGGCCCTTATCGCGTAATTAATTTTGACTCGCCTGTAATCGCAAGGGTAAAGAGGCTAGGACAGGCCAAAACGCGGACAGCACATATCAGCAAAATTAAGAAATTTCACTAGGAGGATGGCGAATCAACGCAAGCGACAGCAGCAACTATGAGGCAGCACAGGAGGCAACGTAGCAGTCGACCACGAAGAAGCAACGACAATCGTACCGGTGGCAACAATGAAACTTCGGTCGCAAAAATTTCAAACCCTTTTCGCGCGACACCGCCCGCACATGTAAATCCCTTTAGCTTTCAAAGGACACAAACTCAAAGTTCGGGCAAATATTTAAACAACGTCAAAGGCACAAGTACAAAATGTACAAAAGGCACAAGTACAAAGGTACAAAAATTGTCAGTAGCGTAACGGCGAAAAGTTCGTATCCATTTCGTCCGAAGAAAAGCATAAATTGCGCTCCTGACCGCGAAACCAAAAACAACCCCTAAACACGCAAGCTCAGAGCGCTCTGCGAACAGCAGAGATGCGTACCGCGCATATAAACAGAACCCACCCCC
Source organism: Dryomyza anilis (assembly GCA_951804985.1). NCBI lineage: Eukaryota > Metazoa > Arthropoda > Insecta > Diptera > Dryomyzidae > Dryomyza > Dryomyza anilis. Next base: position 35,919,752 of record OX638135.1, read on the forward strand.
GAAGCTTTCGACGCCGACGCACAAACGCTCTAGCTCTCAGAGAGCTGGTTGCTCATCGAACAAACACACATCACAAACACAATGTGTGTAACCGCCGCGCATAACCGTTAAAATTCAAAATTCGCGGCGTGCATCGTGCCGACGTATCGCGAGGCAACAAGTGCCAATTCACTGCGACATTCGGCATTCAAATTAACATTAACATCATTCGTTACGCATGCTTAAAGCGAACAACAAGTGTCGGTGCGAAAATTATTATAATAATTATACACAGTTTAGTGTCAGTGCGCAAATTACTTGCTTAAATTATACAAAACATTTACATTTGATTTTATGCACAATTTTAGTGCCGGTGCATGGAATAAAAACTAATTATTTTTTCTTATTTATTTGCACGCGGAAATAAATAAATAATGGCTGTCATCGACGACCTCAAGCTTAAGGAGAGTGCATGCAGCTTTCGGCGTAAAGTATTGATGGCGCTCTGCCAACAGAGGCTCACGCAACCATTGGGAGAACACGACGAGGAAGTACTCAGTGGTAGGGGAGGCAAGAGGCTCCGTATAATAGATACGACAGCATTTGAAGCCGCATCAGGCGCGCAGCAGAGGCAACATAGACGAGCGAAATATTAAGAAAGGCCAGCACAGCGGGTGCTGCAACAAGCGACGGGGCAGATGGACGAAAGCGCAACAGCAGAGAAGGCTGCGACTTCAGCGGAACCGGCGATGCGGCAGATGGCCGACATCGCGACAGACGCGGGGACTGCGAACTCAGCAGTGGAGACGACGACAGAGACATCACGCGCCATAGCTGAGGTGCCGAGCGGCGCAGAAGAGGCATCGGGCACTACCGAAGATGCGCCGAGTCCTTCGCAGCAGGTGGCCGCATACGAAGAGGTCAGCAACGTACAGCGGACGGCTGTGGTGGTTGCGCAGGAGGCTGCACCTACAGCAGCGAGGCAGCAGGTCGCCGCAGAAAAGGCGACAAATACCACACAGCGGACGGCTGTGGTGGTTGTGCAGAAGGCTGTACCATCAGCGGTAACGCGGCAGGTGACCGCGGACGGAGTGGCGGCTGCCCCAATGGCGGTGATGACAACAGATTCGCGCCAAGTGGCCGCAGAAGGGGCGTTGAGCGGCGCACAGCGGAGAGCTCTGGCGGCGGCGCAGATTACTGCATTCTCTGCAGCAATACGGCAGGTGGCATTGAAAACGAAGGCGATGCAGCGGACGGCTGTGACGAAGACGAAGCAGAAACCATCGGTGCGACGCCTTACAGCACGCGAGACACATGGTGTCACCCAGATGGAGGCTGTACAGGCAACACTTCATGGCAAGGTATGCGAAACAGAAACGACGGGGCGGACGGCCTCAAACGGGAAGAGACGGGTCGCTAGTCACCCGGCCGTGCAGGCTACACATCTAGAAGATTCACCCACGGCAGAAGCAACGCGCCAGACAATTGTAGGCGAGGCGACAGGCGTCACACAACAGACGGCCATACATGAAAGGCACCAGGGCGATGTCCACCAAGCGGCGCAGGAGACAACGTTGGAACAACCAGTGATCATACGCGCACATCAAAAGACGACTGACGAAACCATGAAGCCGGTGATCGCGTCAGTACCGACAAGCACGGTGATAGCGGTTCCAACCACTGGACAGGCAGCCGTGTCGAAGACAGAGGTGACGCAAGCGACGGTACCATCAGTAACAACAGCGACGTCACATCAAATCACCAAGATCCCAGTGATTAAACCGGTGGCACCAGGTCCATGGCGGACAGCGGCCGCAAGGAAGTCGTACGACCCCATCGAGCCAGTGACGACGGCGATCATGGCTATGGTAATTTAAACAACGCGGATAATGCAGCAGTGACTACGACCAGCCCAAGAATTGCTCGTACTGGCGTCACAAATAAGCCGTGACAAACCCGGCTAGAAAACTTCGTTCACCAGAACGATAGCGGGAGTGAAGTCGGGTACGGTTGAACCGGAACGGCGCGGCGACTGTCACCAACCTGACGCGGATTCATCAACTCACCCCGTGGTAAGAGGGGGGTGTGACGATATCATTACGTCCGAAATAATACCGCACAATACGCAAACATAAAACACAGCGAGAATAAACATTAAACACAGCGAGAACGAACACCACCGAAACGCAGCCAACTTCGTCATTCACTTTCCAGTGAGTTTGCAAAACAGAAGGAAGAAGAAACGCGAATAAAAGCGAGCGCGCAACGAAAATCGATCTCTCTTTTGCTGTTGACCGACTGACGAACAACATTGACGGCTATACTGTAGCGTGGTATGTGTACATACGCCAGATGCAGTATAGTCAACGAACGCCTGTAGGAAAGCTGGACTTTTTGAGACTAGTTTGAACAGAGGTGGGAGTGGTTGAAGTGACGCGTCTTCGTCGCATGGAAACCACTGGGGTGATCACGTGTTTTTGAGTAGCTTTAGCGCCCTGGACATGGGCATGACTGCATCAACGCCGTGAAGGAGCTACACCCTGCTGCACGACTTTAGCGCCCAGGGCATGGGCACGACTGCATCAACGCCGTGAAGGAGCTACACCCTGCTGCACGAGTAAGAATTCGTTCAATATATTATTAATTATATAAAGCAATAAATTTGAAACGATAAAATTAATGAAGTTCAAACAATAAAACATTGAATTAAAAATATAAATTTAACCGGGACGCGTTTTATTTAAAACATCGGGGATCCCTGCAAAATATAAATTTTTGTAACGCACAAGAATACCTGGAGCCCGCTGAGCATACCCCGGCTATAGACCGGCAATCCGGGTTCGTTACAGTAGAATTAACCAGGGATTAATTGAATTTGGGAAAAACTATTTTTAAAGCGATTTTTTTGGCTACTACATTTATAACTCGAATAAAATCGGAACACCACACAAACCTCTGGAACAAACTAAAGTTAATGAACAAAAGGAAGTCAATACAGAGTTATCATGTATAGTTGAAATGGAAAATTCAACTTTTTACAAAAATGGGTATATCGAAAAAAAATGCGTTCCATGAACGGTCGTATGAAACCAAGCAAAAACTATTGACATGACCCCACATACGAAGTACGGACGGTTTGCAGAGGTTAGATAAATTGTTGACTGAAACCTTGCAACTTATTCTGAGTTGAAGATGGGGTGGGTATATGACGGTCGTTAGAAAGAGTTTGATTTATTATAGTTCTGAAATGTGGGCAGTCGCCTTCCCGAAGCCTTCTGAGTTCTGAGCCGTGTTCTGTAGTTCAACAAAAATATATAAAATCGCAAAAAATTAAAACTGAGATTTTTTTATTTTATGAAATATTTGACTCACGCACACTCACTCACTCACGAAAAAATTGTACTCACGCACACTCACTCACGGTATTTTGTTGGTCTACTCACACTCACTCACAATCACGTAAGCAAAATTAGGATTTAATCACAATCACGCGTGATCACGCGTGATTCACGTGAATCACGCTCACATGCCCATCTCTAGTTCAAATAACATTTCTATGGTAACAATAACATTACCAATAAAAATTGCTCGACTATAAAATCGATAAGAGTTACATAAAAATCTTGTAAGCTGATTTGTTTGCTATGTTATGATTCATTCAAATAATCTATCTATATATATAAAAATGAAATGTCCTGTGTGTGCCAGAGCATCACGAGAGAACGAACCGACGGATTTACCTGATTCTTTTTGTATTTTGTTCGTGTCAGTGCAAGAGTGGTTTAGGAAAAAAGAAAAGTCGGGAAAACCCAAAGGAAAAGCCGGAAAATCGAAAAAATCTAAAGTTGACCTTAGAAACTTGAAATTTGGACAGGGTGTTAATTTCCCGACGTGAGAGCGCAATACGAAGGGATTTTTTGAAATTTGCCTCCTAAGGTACAAAAATGGGCGTGGCAAAACTAAACTTTTAACTCAAAATATCTGTAAGATAGCCACAGTCATGAAATTGGGCTCAGTAATGTATTTTGTTGTTGTTTATATTTTTGCTAAATGTGGGCGGAATTTGATAAAGGGGCGTGTCACTTTCCATATAACCATAACTTTAGAAATACTATAACTCCTGACCAGAGTTATGGAAATTGAAACAAAGGTGCATATTAAAAAGTAGAATCGTCACGTAGAATGTGGGCGGGATTGTATAAAGGGGCGTGACACCTTTCATATAACAAAAACATTAAAAATGCTATAATTCCTGACATACTAAGGGTAGAGTTATAATAATCAAATCAAATGTTCATATTTAAAACTCCGATCATCACGTAAAATATGGACGGGATTGGACAATGGGGCGTGGCACCTCCCATACAAAAAAAACCTTAAAATTGCTATTACTCTTTACCTACTAAGAGCAGAGTTAAAAAATAAAAGAAAAGATTATATTAAACACGTAGAATCAGGGCTGGAAAAAAAAATTCGAATACTTTGTGGAAAAAATTCACCGTCTTGGATCTGGAAGCCGTTTTCTTCTATATACTGAATTAGTCATATGGAGGAGATCAAAGTGCCTGATCAAATCTATTTTGAATGTCCTCTTTATAACACGACAACTCTTCAGAACCTATTAGATTCAATCAATATCTACCGCTTTAAAATTTGGCATAGAATTGACTTGAATTAAATCCATGGTTTCGGCAACTACATCATTAACTTATTTGGATAAAGGCCTATATTGGCTTATATAATATATGAATTATTTCAATACCATCTTCACCAGAGATTTCATCCAGCAGTGGTTCAAATAATTATTTTCGATTTGGTGGTTTATAACAAATTCTTAAATTTTCAAAACATAAATTGTACCCTGACTATATTTCGTAAGTTATAATTCAAAAAATATTAAAAAATCAATAAAATAAAAAAAAATCCAAAAATCTTGGATTTTTATGTGGATAAGATCCAAAAAAAGCGGATGGTTTTTTTGAGAGTAGAGAGCCCTGCATACAATTTGGATGGAATTGAACAATGGGGCGTGACACCTCCCATATAACATAAATTTTAAAAATGATTAAACTCCTGACTTACTAAGAGAGGAGTTGTACAAATCGAAACAAAGGATAATTTGTAAAAATTTTAATAGCTACGTGAAATGTTATTGAGATTGTGGCACTATGAGCAATGTGGGCGGGAAAAAAGCGACGTAGGCATGCACTAAAAAGGGAAAAGGGGCGTAAATGTATCCACACTTTAAAAACGATAATAATAAAATATATAATAACTAATAATTCAAAGATAAACCTAATTTAATAAAAAATGTGATAAAATTTATATATTTTTTTAATTTGATGGCTAAAATCTCTTATGTTCCAATACAAAATGTAATTATTTAAAATACTCTACACGCTGCAAAAATAACATTTCACGTAGCTCAATAACATTTCACATAGCTATTAAAATTTTTACAAATTATCCTTTGTTTCGATTTGTACAACTCCTCTCTTAGTAAGTCAGGAGTTTAATCATTTTTAAAATTTATGTTATATGGGAGGTGTCACGCCCCATTGTTCAATTCCATCCAAATTGTATGCAGGGCTCTCTACTCTCAAAAAAACCATCCGCTTTTTTTGGATCTTATCCACATAAAAATCCAAGATTTTTGGATTTTTTTTTATTTTATTGATTTTTTAATATTTTTTGAATTATAACTTACGAAATATAGTCAGGGTACAATTTATGTTTTGAAAATTTAAGAATTTGTTATAAACCACCAAATCGAAAATAATTATTTGAACCACTGCTGGATGAAATCTCTGGTGAAGATGGTATTGAAATAATTCATATATTATATAAGCCAATATAGGCCTTTATCCAAATAAGTTAATGATGTAGTTGCCGAAACCATGGATTTAATTCAAGTCAATTCTATGCCAAATTTTAAAGCGGTAGATATTGATTGAATCTAATAGGTTCTGAAGAGTTGTCGTGTTATAAAGAGGACATTCAAAATAGATTTGATCAGGCACTTTGATCTCCTCCATATGACTAATTCAGTATATAGAAGAAAACGGCTTCCAGATCCAAGACGGTGAATTTTTTCCACAAAGTATTCGAATTTTTTTTTCCAGCCCTGATTCTACGTGTTTAATATAATCTTTTCTTTTATTTTTTAACTCTGCTCTTAGTAGGTAAAGAGTAATAGCAATTTTAAGGTTTTTTTTTGTATGGGAGGTGCCACGCCCCATTGTCCAATCCCGTCCATATTTTACGTGATGATCGGAGTTTTAAATATGAACATTTGATTTGATTATTATAACTCTACCCTTAGTATGTCAGGAATTATAGCATTTTTAATGTTTTTGTTATATGAAAGGTGTCACGCCCCTTTATACAATCCCGCCCACATTCTACGTGACGATTCTACTTTTTAATATGCACCTTTGTTTCAATTTCCATAACTCTGGTCAGGAGTTATAGTATTTCTAAAGTTATGGTTATATGGAAAGTGACACGCCCCTTTATCAAATTCCGCCCACATTTAGCAAAAATATAAACAACAACAAAATACATTACTGAGCCCAATTTCATGACTGTGGCTATCTTACAGATATTTTGAGTTAAAAGTTTAGTTTTGCCACGCCCATTTTTGTACCTTAGGAGGCAAATTTCAAAAAATCCCTTCGTATTGCGCTCTCACGTCGGGAAATTAACACCCTGTCCAAATTTCAAGTTTCTAAGGTCAACTTTAGATTTTTGCGATTTTCCGGCTTTTCCTTTGGGTTTTTCCGACTTTTCTTTTTTCCTAAACCACTCTTGCACTGACACGAACAAAATACAAAAAGAATCAGGTAAATCCGTCGGTTCGTTCTCTCGTGATGCTCTGGCACACACAGGACATTTCATTTTTATATATATAGATAGATTATTTGAATGAATCATAACATAGCAAACAAATCAGCTTACAAGATTTTTATGTAACTCTTATCGATTTTATAGTCGAGCAATTTTTATTGGTAATGTTATTGTTACCATAGAAATGTTATTTGAACTAGAGATGGGCATGTGAGCGTGATTCACGTGAATCACGCGTGATCACGCGTGATTGTGATTAAATCCTAATTTTGCTTACGTGATTGTGAGTGAGTGTGAGTAGACCAACAAAATACCGTGAGTGAGTGTGCGTGAGTACAATTTTTTCGTGAGTGAGTGAGTGTGCGTGAGTCAAATATTTCATAAAATAAAAAAATCTCAGTTTTAATTTTTTGCGATTTTATATATTTTTGTTGAACTACAGAACACGGCTCAGAACTCAGAACTATAATAAATCAAACTCTTTCTAACGACCGTCATATACCCACCCCATCTTCAACTCAGAATAAGTTGCAAGGTTTCAGTCAACAATTTATCTAACCTCTGCAAACCGTCCGTACTTCGTATGTGGGGTCATGTCAATAGTTTTTGCTTGGTTTCATACGACCGTTCATGGAACGCATTTTTTTTCGATATACCCATTTTTGTAAAAAGTTGAATTTTCCATTTCAACTATACATGATAACTCTGTATTGACTTCCTTTTGTTCATTAACTTTAGTTTGTTCCAGAGGTTTGTGTGGTGTTCCGATTTTATTCGAGTTATAAATGTAGTAGCCAAAAAAATCGCTTTAAAAATAGTTTTTCCCAAATTCAATTAATCCCTGGTTAATTCTACTGTAACGAACCCGGATTGCCGGTCTATAGCCGGGGTATGCTCAGCGGGCTCCAGGTATTCTTGTGCGTTACAAAAATTTATATTTTGCAGGGATCCCCGATGTTTTAAATAAAACGCGTCCCGGTTAAATTTATATTTTTAATTCAATGTTTTATTGTTTGAACTTCATTAATTTTATCGTTTCAAATTTATTGCTTTATATAATTAATAATATATTGAACGAATTCTTACTCGTGCAGCAGGGTGTAGCTCCTTCACGGCGTTGATGCAGTCGTGCCCATGCCCTGGGCGCTAAAGTCGTGCAGCAGGGTGTAGCTCCTTCACGGCGTTGATGCAGTCATGCCCATGTCCAGGGCGCTAAAGCTACTCAAAAACACGTGATCACCCCAGTGGTTTCCATGCGACGAAGACGCGTCACTTCAACCACTCCCACCTCTGTTCAAACTAGTCTCAAAAAGTCCAGCTTTCCTACAGGCGTTCGTTGACTATACTGCATCTGGCGTATGTACACATACCACGCTACAGTATAGCCGTCAATGTTGTTCGTCAGTCGGTCAACAGCAAAAGAGAGATCGATTTTCGTTGCGCGCTCGCTTTTATTCGCGTTTCTTCTTCCTTCTGTTTTGCAAACTCACTGGAAAGTGAATGACGAAGTTGGCTGCGTTTCGGTGGTGTTCGTTCTCGCTGTGTTTAATGTTTATTCTCGCTGTGTTTTATGTTTGCGTATTGTGCGGTATTATTTCGGACGTAATGATATCGTCACACCCCCCTCTTACCACGGGGTGAGTTGATGAATCCGCGTCAGGTTGGTGACAGTCGCCGCGCCGTTCCGGTTCAACCGTACCCGACTTCACTCCCGCTATCGTTCTGGTGAACGAAGTTTTCTAGCCGGGTTTGTCACGGCTTATTTGTGACGCCAGTACGAGCAATTCTTGGGCTGGTCGTAGTCACTGCTGCATTATCCGCGTTGTTTAAATTACCATAGCCATGATCGCCGTCGTCACTGGCTCGATGGGGTCGTACGACTTCCTTGCGGCCGCTGTCCGCCATGGACCTGGTGCCACCGGTTTAATCACTGGGATCTTGGTGATTTGATGTGACGTCGCTGTTGTTACTGATGGTACCGTCGCTTGCGTCACCTCTGTCTTCGACACGGCTGCCTGTCCAGTGGTTGGAACCGCTATCACCGTGCTTGTCGGTACTGACGCGATCACCGGCTTCATGGTTTCGTCAGTCGTCTTTTGATGTGCGCGTATGATCACTGGTTGTTCCAACGTTGTCTCCTGCGCCGCTTGGTGGACATCGCCCTGGTGCCTTTCATGTATGGCCGTCTGTTGTGTGACGCCTGTCGCCTCGCCTACAATTGTCTGGCGCGTTGCTTCTGCCGTGGGTGAATCTTCTAGATGTGTAGCCTGCACGGCCGGGTGACTAGCGACCCGTCTCTTCCCGTTTGAGGCCGTCCGCCCCGTCGTTTCTGTTTCGCATACCTTGCCATGAAGTGTTGCCTGTACAGCCTCCATCTGGGTGACACCATGTGTCTCGCGTGCTGTAAGGCGTCGCACCGATGGTTTCTGCTTCGTCTTCGTCACAGCCGTCCGCTGCATCGCCTTCGTTTTCAATGCCACCTGCCGTATTGCTGCAGAGAATGCAGTAATCTGCGCCGCCGCCAGAGCTCTCCGCTGTGCGCCGCTCAACGCCCCTTCTGCGGCCACTTGGCGCGAATCTGTTGTCATCACCGCCATTGGGGCAGCCGCCACTCCGTCCGCGGTCACCTGCCGCGTTACCGCTGATGGTACAGCCTTCTGCACAACCACCACAGCCGTCCGCTGTGTGGTATTTGTCGCCTTTTCTGCGGCGACCTGCTGCCTCGCTGCTGTAGGTGCAGCCTCCTGCGCAACCACCACAGCCGTCCGCTGTACGTTGCTGACCTCTTCGTATGCGGCCACCTGCTGCGAAGGACTCGGCGCATCTTCGGTAGTGCCCGATGCCTCTTCTGCGCCGCTCGGCACCTCAGCTATGGCGCGTGATGTCTCTGTCGTCGTCTCCACTGCTGAGTTCGCAGTCCCCGCGTCTGTCGCGATGTCGGCCATCTGCCGCATCGCCGGTTCCGCTGAAGTCGCAGCCTTCTCTGCTGTTGCGCTTTCGTCCATCTGCCCCGTCGCTTGTTGCAGCACCCGCTGTGCTGGCCTTTCTTAATATTTCGCTCGTCTATGTTGCCTCTGCTGCGCGCCTGATGCGGCTTCAAATGCTGTCGTATCTATTATACGGAGCCTCTTGCCTCCCCTACCACTGAGTACTTCCTCGTCGTGTTCTCCCAATGGTTGCGTGAGCCTCTGTTGGCAGAGCGCCATCAATACTTTACGCCGAAAGCTGCATGCACTCTCCTTAAGCTTGAGGTCGTCGATGCCAGCCATTATTTATTTATTTCCGCGTGCAAATAAATAAGAAAAAATAATTAGTTTTTATTCCATGCACCGGCACTAAAATTGTGCATAAAATCAAATGTAAATGTTTTGTATAATTTAAGCAAGTAATTTGCGCACTGACACTAAACTGTGTATAATTATTATAATAATTTTCGCACCGACACTTGTTGTTCGCTTTAAGCATGCGTAACGAATGATGTTAATGTTAATTTGAATGCCGAATGTCGCAGTGAATTGGCACTTGTTGCCTCGCGATACGTCGGCACGATGCACGCCGCGAATTTTGAATTTTAACGGTTATGCGCGGCGGTTACACACATTGTGTTTGTGATGTGTGTTTGTTCGATGAGCAACCAGCTCTCTGAGAGCTAGAGCGTTTGTGCGTCGGCGTCGAAAGCTTCGGGGGTGGGTTCTGTTTATATGCGCGGTACGCATCTCTGCTGTTCGCAGAGCGCTCTGAGCTTGCGTGTTTAGGGGTTGTTTTTGGTTTCGCGGTCAGGAGCGCAATTTATGCTTTTCTTCGGACGAAATGGATACGAACTTTTCGCCGTTACGCTACTGACAATTTTTGTACCTTTGTACTTGTGCCTTTTGTACATTTTGTACTTGTGCCTTTGACGTTGTTTAAATATTTGCCCGAACTTTGAGTTTGTGTCCTTTGAAAGCTAAAGGGATTTACATGTGCGGGCGGTGTCGCGCGAAAAGGGTTTGAAATTTTTGCGACCGAAGTTTCATTGTTGCCACCGGTACGATTGTCGTTGCTTCTTCGTGGTCGACTGCTACGTTGCCTCCTGTGCTGCCTCATAGTTGCTGCTGTCGCTTGCGTTGATTCGCCATCCTCCTAGTGAAATTTCTTAATTTTGCTGATATGTGCTGTCCGCGTTTTGGCCTGTCCTAGCCTCTTTACCCTTGCGATTACAGGCGAGTCAAAATTAATTACGCGATAAGGGCCATCATATTTGGCGCCAATTTCGCCGCAAATCCCTCTACCGCCTTTGACAAGTGGTGTTGCTTTTTGAGCACTAGCTCACCGACTTCCGGTTTCCATGTCCTGCGTCTCAAATTGTAGTGGCGCGCTTGATCTTGCGCCGGCCGCGCCAACTGTCGCTTCACAATGCCAAATATTTCTCGTAGCCCGTCTGCTCGTTCATCAGGTGTCTGCGTCACCACGCCTGTTCCTACGGTGACCTCATCGTACAACGCCTTGGGGAGGCGCGGCTCGCGTGCTTGGGTCAAGTACGCCGGGCTGTAGCCGGTAGTCTCTGACACGCTGGAATTTATTGCCAGTGAAATTTCCGGCAGTTGCTCATCCCATTGATTTTGCTGGTGACCAGATAGCTGCGCGATTATAGTTTTTAAAGTCCGGTTGGCCCTTTCCGTGGGGTTCTCCTGGGGTGTATACGGGGCGGTAAATTGCTGTCTAACGTCCATATCCTCAAGAAACCGGCGAAATGATCTGCTCGTAAACTGTGCTCCATTATCCGTAATGAGCACCTAGGGGACGCCGTATCGCGCCAAAATGCGTTCTCGAAACGCTCGCTGCAGACTTTCGCTTCGAGCGCGGTAAGGGACCTACAAAATCTGCACACAGCCATGACCACGGCTCTTGCGCAATTTTTGTCAACATTTTACCCGCTGGTTTTTGCTGCGACGCCTTGTATTTTTGACACGACTCGCAGTTACGGACATATCGACGAATTGTCCGAGACATGCCTGGCCAGTAGTATCGATTTGATACTCTAGCGATTGTTTTGCGGACGCCCATGTGACCCGCGGTCGCGTCATCGTGATTTTCACGCATAACTTGCGCACGGCGCATCTTCGGGACGCACAGCTTCCAAGCTGTCATCAGTGTGTTGAGGAATGTGGCGATACAAGTTGCCCTTCTCTATGGCATAATCAGGAAATTTTTCCGGTTGCTCGCGTACCTCAATCATGCGTCTGTCCGTCCAAGCACAGCGTTCCTCGACATGGGCCTCCTCGCCTGTCTTACTCAGCGTTTCCATCGGCTGCCTCGATAGCGCGTCCGCCACAACATTCAGCTTACCCTTGCGGTACTGAATGTCGAATGTGTGCTGCTGCAATTCCAGCGCCCAACGCGCGATGCGCCCTGAGGGGCTCTCAATGGAGTTTAGCCACTTGAGAGACAGGTGGTCCGTGATTACCAGGAATCGGTAGCCTTCCAGGTATGACCGCATTTTCCTTATTCCCCAAACGATGGCCAGGCACTCCTTCTCAGTGGGAGAATAGTTTTCCTCAGCTTTATTTAGCCTGCGACTGGCGACTTGCCATCAATATTCTGCGTCAACACGGCGCCTAAACCGTAGTTGCTTGCGTCCGTCTGTAGGGTGAATTTTTGAGTGAAGTCCGGGCAGCCTAGCACTAGTGCCTCTGTTAGCATCACCTTCAACTGGTCAAATGCCTGCTGCTGCTCCTCTGCCCAGCGGAAATGCTTCCCCTTTTTCAGCAATTTTGTAAGGGGATGAACCAGGTCCGAGAACTCGGATACAAACCGTCGGTACCACGAGGCGATGCCTTAACACTGGCGCAGCTCGCGTACGTTTGTTGGTGGACGTAGCTCCTGGATAGCAGCAATTTTATCCGGGTCTGTGTGGATGCCTTGATCGCTAACTACATGCCCGAGATATTTTATTTCGCGCTTGAAAAATTCACATTTGTCCTGGTTTAACTGCAGCTTCGCCTGCCTCAGACGCCCGACAACTTCACGCAAGTTTGAGATGTGCTCCTCCAGCGTAGATCCTGTGACGACAATATCGTCCAAGTAAGCGAACGCGTGCGGCTCCATGTCGGGCCCTATGACACGATTCAACGCCCGCTGAAATGTCGCCGGGGCTGAGTGCAAGCCAAATGGCATAACACGCCACTGATACAGCCCGCGACCTGGCACCGTAAACGCAGTGAACTCCTTGCTGCCCTCATTCATGGGGATCTGCCAATACCCATTTTTCAAATCTAATATATGTTGCATTACGCAGGCGGTCAAGGATATGATGAATACGCGGCAGGGGGTAGGTCAGGCACTGAATGCGCATTCAGTTGCCTGTAATCAATACACAGTCGCCACTGCCCAGTCTTCTTTTTCACCAAGACAATTGGCGCGCTGTGGGTGCTCCTCGACGGCTCAATGCACCTTTTCGCGATAAGCGCGTCGACTTCCTCATTGATGATCGCCTGCATCGCTGGATTTTTGGGAAAATAGCGCTGCTTAATGGGGCGATCGTCCTTCATTATTATTTTGTGGGTGGTGATGTCGCTCGTGCCTCCACCACCTACAAATTTGCCTAGCTCGTCCTGTAAGAATTTATCGATTATTTCCTGCTCGCTGCGTTGATCAGGTCGCACCACCGTGCACACCTGTGACTGATCTGGTTGCTGCTCCCATTTTTGCAGCGTCACGCTCTGCCCGCCGCAACTGAGGGTGGCTCCCATCTGCTGCAAAAAATCCATCCCTAAGATGATCTCGTTGACGACTTCTGGTTGCACCAAAAGACCCAAGCGGCACTCTTTGTCACCTAGTCTGACAACCGCTTGAATTTCTTCCCTGACGCGCCTGGCGACGCCGTCAGCCATTTTCACCCGAACGTCTGTACTCCTGCAGTTGGTTGGAGTTCGAATCATCTGCGCGCAAAATTCGCTAAAGAAACTGCGTGTCGCGCCTGTGTCCACCTTTGCAATCGCCAACTCGGCATCTATGGCGATTGTCGCGACAATGCGTGTCGCCTCCTGCTTCAATGCTACTGCTGGATACGGGGTGAGTTCTTCGGGGCCGCCAGCCCTCGCTACTGGCGGTTCCCCCTGTAGTTTCCCGAGCGTCGTCTACAGCAGTCCAAGGTACGCACGCCCTTTCTACCGCACTCCCAGCAAAACATAACTGCAGCATTTCTGCAATCCGCCTGATAGTGGCCGTCACGCCCGCATCGTCTGCATGCGGTCCGTGGATTAATATTACCGCCCGCGTCATCGTCTAAGCGACGGTTGTGCTCCTCCCGTGGACGTGGTGCATGATGTGACTGCGCGTGATGTGGTTGCGCATGTCCCATGCCTTTGATGACGTCCAATTCATCCGCTAGTCCTACTAGTTCCGCCAGTGTCGAAAAATCGCGGCGCCGAATATACAATTGATATTTTTGGCGGCAATTCCTTAATATGCGCTGCAGCTCCTGCTGCTCATTGTACTGTGCATAAAACCCTGGCGGCAGGAAAAATCGCAGCAAATCGTCCTTGAAGTCGCACCATCTTTGCCATTGCGTGCGACTGGTGCGATACCATCCCTGTGCCCTGTTTACTAACAGGTGTGATATCACGTTTGCTAGCCAGTCGCGATTGATCCCGTAGTTCCGCGCCAGCTCTTCGACGCGCTCAAAGAAAACCAACGGGTCGCTGGTGTCGTCGAACTTAACTGTCCACTTGCTGATGCGATCCATAGCGGCCGCCTGTGCCGCGGTTGTGCCTGTGTGATTCATCGCCGTACGAATGTCCTGCGTTGCTGGTTGCTCCCATGTCCGTCCGTCCGGTGGTGGTTCAGATGCTGCCATGCCAACGAATGGCGGCATCTGTTGAGCGTGGGTGCCCCCGTAGGGTTCGTGCCTGGTATTTTGCGTGCAGGCCGTTGTGTAAACGGTGTGGAAATTGAGTGATCTTGGTGGCAACTGCGACATTGCCGGCCTCGTGGGTTGTAGACTGCGTTTCAAAGGGGAACAAATTGGTGGTCAACGTGGGGTTTGTGGTGTACGGGACGAATGACAGTGTTTGTTGCTCCTGCGGTTCACTGGCTACTGCCGACGGTAATGGTGACGCACTTTTCGTGTGCCTCAGCTCTAGCTTCTCGAGTTTTTCGAGCACGTCGCTGGAAAACTGGCCGTCGTTGATAAAGGCCGCAAAGCTCCTGCGTAGCTCCTTCAACGTCCCGGTACCGACGAAACCAAACTCCGCCGCGTACGCCGTGAGGTCCTCCTTGCGGAGACCGTACACCCATGTCAATTTGACCATATTTTTTTTCGACGAGTTTAAATTTGTTTTTGGGGCCTCTTTTTTTATATTTTTCACTATAGCGCCGCGCGCTTTGCTCAATGTTTATGTTATTTTCACTGGTTTAATAGTTTATGTTTATTTTATTTTTGTTATTTTTTTTCCACTTAGTAGCGCCGCGCGCTCTTTTTTTTCTACTTTTTTTTTACTTCAATTTTCTCTTAATGTTTCTCTAAATCTCTCCTTTTTTTTTCACTGTTTAAAATGTTTTCTCGCTTCTCTCTTTTTTTTCTCACTGCGTAAATTGTTTTCACGGGGTTCACTTTAGCATCGTTCGCTCTCTGTCTCTCTTTTCTTTTCGATTCACTTTTTTTTCAGGGGCTCACTGTCTGTAGCGACGCGCTGTTCTTTTTTTGTTTTCACTCTTCGTATTTCCTTATTTTTCAGGGGCTCACTTGCTGTAGCTACGTGCGTTTTTTTTTCTTTTTTTTCACTTCTCTCTGCGGCTCCTCGCTGCCGTCTTTTCTTCCACTGTCTTGCTTTTTATTTTTCAATGCTAATTTTCACTGCGTTTTTCGTGCGGCTCTTTTTAGCGACGCTCGCTGCCGTCTTTTCGTTTCACTGTCTTTATTTCTTGTTGTTTCTTTTTTTTTATCAGGGGCTCACTTTGCTTTGTCGTGCGATTCAATGGTTTTATTTTCACTTCGTCGCTCACCATGCGGCCGTGCGATGGCGGTTTAATTTATTTATTAATTAACCGAGCGCAATTATCGTATTATGCAATTTTTTTTTTCAGTGCGCAATTCAGGGTCCCTGCTCGGGCGCCATGTAACGAACCCGGATTGCCGGTCTATAGCCGGGGTATGCTCAGCGGGCTCCAGGTATTCTTGTGCGTTACAAAAATGTATATTTTGCAGGGATCCCCGTTGTTTTAAATAAAACGCGACCCGGTTAAATTTATATTTTTAATTCAATGTTTTATTGTTTGAACTTCATTAATTTTATCGTTTCAAATTTATTGCTTTATATAATTAATAATATATTGAAGGAATTCTTACTCGTGCAGCAGGGTGTAGCTCCTTCACGGCGTTGATGCAGTCGTGCCCATGCCTTGGGCGCCAAAGTCGTGCAGCAGGGTGTAGCTCCTTCACGGCGTTGATGCAGTCATGCCCATGTCCAGGGCGCTAAAGCTACTCAAAAACACGTGATCACCCCAGTGGTTTCCATGCAACGAAGACGCGTCACTTCAACCACTCCCACCTCTGTTCAAACTAGCCTCAAAAAGTCAAGCGTTCCTACAGGCGTTCGTTGACTATACTGCATCTGGCGTATGTACACATACCACGCTACAGTATAGCCGTCAATGTTGTTCGTCAGTCGGTCAACAGCAAAAGAGAGATCGATTATCGTTGCGCGCTCGCTTTTATACGCGTTTCTTCTTCCTTCTCTTTTGAAAACTCACTGGAAAGTGAATGACGAAGTTGGCTGCGTTTCGGTGGTGTTCATTCTCGCGGTGTTTAATGTTTATTCTCGCTGTGTTTAATGTTTATTCTCGCTGTGTTTTATGTTTGCGTATTGTGCGGTATTATTTCGGACGAAATGATATCGTCACACTACCCCGAACTATTCTTTTATTGATAACTAGCTGGACCCGTGCACGAATCGTGCCAAGATTTTGTGAATGCAAGGAATGTAGTGATTTTATTAATATAAAGAACATTTTTATTATTTATATCTTCCCCGTAGAATTCTTCCCGGTTGAATTCTTTCCCGTAGAATTCTTCCCTCTAGAGTTTTTCCCAGTAGAAGTTTTAGTGTGGTGAGTTTTAGTATGGTGAGTTTTAGTGTGGTGAATTTTGGTGTGGTGAATTTTAGTTTGGTGAATTTTGGTGTTGTAAGTATCAGTGTGGTGAATTTTAGTGTGGTGAGTTTCGTTGTGGTGAATTTTGGTGTGGTGAATTTGGGTCTGGTAAGTTTAAAAAAATTGTGGTGGTTGTTACCCTGGTGCGAAATATCTTGTTATCATTATAATAACTGTTGACATACACCATGTGGAAAATATACCTTCTATTGGGGGTGCCACGCCCAGTGGTCTAATCCCGCACACATTCCGCGAGACCGTTTAGAATAGTTATATATAACGTTGACCAAAATTTCATTAAATTTGCTATCCTTATTGCTGATATAATGTGTTTTTAATTTTTCGGATATATGGTAGGTGCCACGCCCAGTCCAACAATCCTACCGATATATAGCCTATAATCTGCCCAGACCCAACATACATATTGTGTCAAAATTTGATTCAATTCGGTTCAGACGTCTATTCGGAACATACAGACAGACATATATAGTAGATTCTTTTCCAGAGACTATTCTCAAAGATTTTACACGAATTCTTTAACGGAGAATTATTCTTTGAGGCAATTTTTACTTTTTTATATGAACAGCACATCAAAGGTCTTTCACATTTCCATCTCCGTTAAAAATTGAGATATATTTTATCAAAATCCCTAACATCATAACATTATTATTGCGTTTTAAAGATGTAGGTTGTATTGGAGGTGCCACGATCGGTCGACCAATCTCACCAACAAAGAATAACAAAAAAAACATGTGATTCAGCGTGATTCACGCTGAATCACGCTCACATGCCCATCTCTAGTTCAAATAACATTTCTATGGTAACAATAACATTACCAATAAAAATTGCTCGACTATAAAATCGATAAAAGTTACATAAAAATCTTGTAAGCTGATTTGTTTGATCACGCGTGATTCTGATTGAATCTTAATTTTACGCACGTGATTGTGAGTGAGTGTGAGTAGAGCAAAAAAGCCCGTGAGTGAGTGTGCGTGATTAGAAATATTCCTTCGTGAGCGTGAGTGAGTGTGAGTCAAAACTCACTCACGTGCCCATCTCTAATTTGAACTAACAAAAAGTGATCCACGATAATAATAGGTAAGTGTTAGATAAAAAGAATTTCTTTGTTACATCATAGTTTATTCAAATATTAGAAAAAATAATATATTAAAATTGAAACAAAAACTGCATTATGAAAAAGAATTTTTTAACATATATATATATTTTTTAAATTTGATGAAAAAAAATCCTAAGGCTCTAAAACAAAATGTCAATGTAATTATTTTTTTTAATCATTCTGATCAGTTTTATGTAAAATGAATATAATATTATTCGACTAAGATATATTGTAGAATATACAATTAAATACTAGTTTATATATGCTTTTATAAAATCAATTTTGAAAACACCCATTGGGTGTTCCAGATACACCCCATTTTTGTAACATTTTTTTTTTCATGAATTGAACCAAGGAATCAGTGCACAAAATATTTGCATCCTGAAGAGCACCACCCTGTATATATAAAACACTGGTGTGAAAATAGCCCACGAGGCGAATTGGAAGATAGCCCACAATTTTAATTCTCCGCAATTTTTTTTTTTTTGCTTGAAAGGACAAAATATCATTGTTTTATAGATAAATTCCATTATTTATGCAATTAAATGATCATTAATGCAGTTAAAATACCAAAAACTATACATTTTGGACGAATTATCTGACTTTCAGTGCACTTCAAGTGGCCATAGTATTTCAATGCAGATTGTGTTGCAATACTAAATTTGCGAATCCTAAAATAACTTAATAGTATAACAAAGGCATTAGAAGATATATTTGGGGTCGGTCCACTTCAGAATTAGGTGAAAACCTATATAAAACCGGTGTAAAATCACAAAACACGTATTTCTCATAAGATACTGATTTTGAAATCGATTTTTCGAGACTTTAAGAAAAAACCTCATCGGGAATTTTTTTATAGAAAGCTAATAATATAAGGAAACATATATATGATTTCAGGGGACATCGTACTGAAATTGAGCACTGAATTTGAAATATTAGTTTTATGATACAAAATATAGGGTGTTATATTTGAATGAACATTTTAAGAGTTATGAATATTTTCTCACCGTGTATTTTTTTTATAAATACCCAATACCAATTAAAAACTTTTCTGAAACCAACATATATCCGATTTAGGGGAGATCATATAGAAATCGGGCGTTGAACATAACATGTGGTTATTACACTTATTATTATTATTTTTTTTAAACCACATATTTGAAGATGAAAAAAGTATAGAAAACGTAAAGGGATTTTCAATATTTTTGATTCTAATAGAAGATTATTTAATTACCATACTTTAATTTTTTAAAAAGTACCAGCCCACAAATTATTTTAGGTCCTTCATGGTTAAAATGGATGTTAAAAAAAAGTCTATTTTTTTCTTATTTTTACGAAATTAACACCAATATTGATTTTTGTAATTTAAATGATTTTTTCACAGTGTATTTAATTTTGAACAATCGACAATGGTATTCTACAAATTTTCTGGAGTCGGTGTACCACCAGTTTAGGGGACATAAATTCTAAATCTTGTCATTAACATAAAAAAAGTATATTTTACATGAAGTTTTTATACCAATTCACAGATTTTGAGCCAGTAAGAATCTTTCTCCCAGTGTATTTTTTTATGAAATTGCTAATGACATTTGTAAACAGTTTTGAATTCGTTTAACCTCAGATTTAGGAGAAATACATAGAAAAAAAAATAGTAATAATTACAAAATTTGTGAATTTGTCATATGGTACTCATATTGACATCGATTTTCCGAGACTTTAAGAAAAAAAACCTCATCAGAAATTTGTTTGTATAGAAAGCTAATAGTATAAGGAAACATATCCGATATTCGACATATACGATTTCAGGGGACATCATACCGAAATCGAGCTCTGAAATTGAAATATTAGTTTTATGATACAAAATATAGTGTGTTACATTAGTATTTTTATACCTTAAATGATTTTTTCACTGTGTATTTAATTTTAAACAATCGACCATGGTATTCTACAACTTTTGTAGAGTCGGTATACCACCAGTACAGGGGCCATAACTTCAAAATCTGGCCATAAACATGAGAAAAGTATATATTACATGCAGTTTTTAGACAAATTTACAGATTTTGAGCCAGTAAGAAACTTTCTCATCGTGTATTTTTTTTTAAATATCTGATAACATTTGAAAACAGTTTTAAATTTGTTTTACCTCAGATTTAAGAAAAATACATAGAAAAAATAGTAATAACTGCAAAATATGTGAATTGGTCATATGGTACTCATATTGAAATCCAATTACCGAGACTTTAAGAAAATACTTCATCGGGAATTTTTTTTTATAGAAAGCTAAAAGTATAAGGAAACATATTCTATATTCGCCATATACGATCTCAGGAGATATCGTACTGAAATCGAGCACTGAATTTGAAATATTAGTTTTATCATTTAAAATATATGGTGTTACATTAGAATGAATATTTAAAGAGTTATGAATTTTTTCTCACCGTATATTTTTTTTTTTGAAAATACCCAATACTAATACAAAACTTTTCTAAAAGCAACATATATCCGATATAGGGGAGATCATATAGTAATCGGGCGTTGAACATAACATTTGGTTATTACACTTATTATGTTTTTTTAACCATATATTTGAAGATAAAAAAAGTATAGAAAACGTAAACGGATTTTCAATATTTTTAATTCCAATGAAAGATTGCCTAATTGTCTCACTTTAATTTTTTTAAAAGTACCAGCCCACAATTTATTTTGAGTCCTTCATGGTTAAAATTGATGTTAAAAAAAAGTCTAGATTTTTGATGTACTGCGATTGATCCCGTAGTTCCGCGCCAGCTCTTCGACGCGCTCAAAGAAAACCAACGGGTCGCTGGTGTCGTCGAACTTAACTGTCCACTTGCTGATGCGATCCATAGCGGCCGCCTGTGCCGCGGTTGTGCCTGTGTGATTCATCGCCGTACGAATGTCCTGCGTTGCTGGTTGCTCCCATGTCCGTCCGTCCGGTGGTGGTTCAGATGCTGCCATGCCAACGAATGGCGGCATCTGTTGAGCGTGGGTGCCCCCGTAGGGTTCGTGCCTGGTATTTTGCGTGCAGGCCGTTGTGTAAACGGTGTGGAAATTGAGTGATCTTGGTGGCAACTGCGACATTGCCGGCCTCGTGGGTTGTAGACTGCGTTTCAAAGGGGAACAAATTGGTGGTCAACGTGGGGTTTGTGGTGTACGGGACGAATGACAGTGTTTGTTGCTCCTGCGGTTCACTGGCTACTGCCGACGGTAATGGTGACGCACTTTTCGTGTGCCTCAGCTCTAGCTTCTCGAGTTTTTCGAGCACGTCGCTGGAAAACTGGCCGTCGTTGATAAAGGCCGCAAAGCTCCTGCGTAGCTCCTTCAACGTCCCGGTACCGACGAAACCAAACTCCGCCGCGTACGCCGTGAGGTCCTCCTTGCGGAGACCGTACACCCATGTCAATTTGACCATATTTTTTTTCGACGAGTTTAAATTTGTTTTTGGGGCCTCTTTTTTTATATTTTTCACTATAGCGCCGCGCGCTTTGCTCAATGTTTATGTTATTTTCACTGGTTTAATAGTTTATGTTTATTTTATTTTATTTTTGTTATTTTTTTTCCACTTAGTAGCGCCGCGCGCTCTTTTTTTTCTACTTTTTTTTTTTACTTCAGTTTTCTCTTAATGTTTCTCTAAATCTCTCATTTTTTTTCACTGTTTAAAATGTTTTCTCGCTTCTCTCTTTTTTTCTCACTGCGTAAATTGTTTTCACGGGGTTCACTTTAGCATCGTTCGCTCTCTGTCTCTCTTTTCTTTTCGATTCACTTTTTTTTCAGGGGCTCACTGTCTGTAGCGACGCGCTGTTCTTTTTTTGTTTTCACTCTTCGTATTTCCTTATTTTTCAGGGGCTCACTTGCTGTAGCTACGTGCGTTTTTTTTTCTTTTTTTTCACTTCTCTCTGCGGCTCCTCGCTGCCGTCTTTTCTTCCACTGTCTTGCTTTTTATTTTTCAATGCTAATTTTCACTGCGTTTTTCGTGCGGCTCTTTTTCAACGTCACAAAATATTCGTGAATTATTTAGAAAAAAAAAATATTCGTACATTACAAGAAGTGGTACATAATTTTGATCAAAATTGAAGAAAATATAATGTCTTCCGACAAATAAATTTGGAAATTGTATTTGAATAAACAAAATAAAGTCAATTTTTAAAATTGTATCAGCCTTTTTGACAATTTTTTCTTATATCTATTTGTCAAAAAGTTAGAGTCTCTAAAGTTTTCTTTATTTTGTTTATTGGAGGCTTAAAAATCTTTGGTAATTTGTTACTTGAGAATTAGTGCGCATTTTGGATATGGATCACAAAACAAATAAATTCTCAACAATATAAAACATACTATAAAAAGTACTATAGTAAACGTATTATGATTACGCAGAAATAAAGGCGTATATTTCCAGATTTTTCCTATCATTCGAAATCAATTAAAAAGCAGAAGTTTATGGTTTTTGTTTGGTTTATTTATTTGAGCAAGTATAATTTAATTTCAATAAAAGACAAACCCAAGTGTTTGCCATATGAATATAAGAAAAAAGGTATATAAATATACAATAAGATTGGAGATCAAGGAAGGAAGTCCAATATATAAAATATAAAATATAAACCAGTTGGGAAGGTTAGATCACATTGAAAATTTTAAAGTAGGTGTAATTATGATAGTTAGGATTATCAAAATTATAGTCGGTCTAAGCCGACTATAAATACCCTACACATATGTGTGGTTACCATTTAAAGTGATATATAGGTCACCAGGGTATACGAATCCTTAAAATAACTACAAACATTCAATCGCTGAAGAATTTCCATTCATTTGATACCCATATTTACAAATAGGTAGGTGTACCGAATTTCGATTTTTTTTGTGAACCACAAGTCTTTTCGCCGGAAAACATTATTATCATGTATTTGAGCATGAGTCATTATATATTTTACCAAAAAAAGTTTACCTAAGCACGTATACATAAAAATTGATCTTTATATGTGCATTTTATATGAGGTATTTGGACATAAGTGGTCCGATCATAGGTCACAATGGACCGATCTCGCCAATTTTTTCGCACATACAGCGTAGGTATATTAGTAATCTAAGTTATAAGTTTCATTTATCTAGCTCTTCAATTTTAAAAGTAGTAGGGATTTCAACAGACAGACAGACAGACAGACGGACATCGCTAAATCGACTCAGGGGGTCATGCTGATCAAGAATATATATACTTTTCCATACCGGAGATGCTTCCTTCTGGGTGTTACAAACGGCGTACCAAACTGAATATACCCTTTCACTCTTAGTGTAGGGTATAGAAGTCATCTAATGATGAACGCAGTTCTTACTTCGTTGTACTCAGGTTGATGGGTGGCAGCAAAGAGACCGAGCGCTGCGCCATCGCAGCCCCGAGAAGTCTCAACGAAGAAGGGTTGAAAAGGATGTGCAGAAATTCACCCCTGGAATTTCGAATTGTGAAGTGTGGTACGAACTAAAAAATGCAGACTTTACCCTGCAAGTATTTTGGCGTAAACATTTCCGCCCACTTTGCAGTAATACACACTGCGAAATAAAAACAATAAAGGAAATCTCCTGGCTGAATGTAGAAGGAGGAAAGAAAAAAATTAATAGGTACAAATGTTCTGTTAAAAAGAAAAAGAAATATTATAACAATGGACATGGACCAAAAAGGACCCAGCCAAATATGGTATTTTGGGCTAAAGGTAGCCCAATACTCGGCATCATTTCTCTGCGCATAATCTTTGGATAAACGTCCGTTCCTAGGATAAGGGCGACGGCGCTTGAAGTGTTAAATGATGGTTCTGCCAGCACAATGTTTGTGAAATGGTCCTTGAGCTTGGCATCCACATGGCTCGTCGAAGTATTAAAGCCAAAGACGTCCGCAGATTTGGCCATTATACTGAGGCGCACTGCTGGATCAGTTCGCGCTCCAACCGTGATCATGCAGGTTTCCTCATCGTGTATCAACGTTGTGACCAACCGTGCGCTTCGCACGAAATCTGGAGAGATATTTGTAGCGGTGGAAAACCAATCGATCAGCGCTCGGACAGTATGGACCGAGGTGCCAACGCGTATTATTACCACCGCATTGGGCAAAAGCACCGTAGATCGATGACTGAGTCGCTGCTCTTCTTCGTCGCGGACCCGACGTATTTTGGTTGGCTTGACGACCAGTCGATCAGCATGGATCAGCGAATTGTGCGCTTTTTGACAATATTTGCAGGAACGTTTGATGGTGCAGTCCTTTGCTGTGTGAGAGTGTGCCAAACACTTCGCGCAATACTTATGGAGGAGTATTGCTCGGAGTTTCTTTTACAAGTTAAAGGTGCCGAATATCTTGCAATACATTAAGGGGTGATTGCGTTTTCACACACTGCATTGAAATTTAATCACATCCATAGTAAAAATATAAAGGAGCTGAAAAAGAAATAGGAATATGAGTTAGGAGAAGGTGATTAATTAACAAAGGTATTAGTTTGACAATGGATCTGGTAATAAGTCCTCGTTGGGTCCGTATATCGGCTACCCGGACATGACCGTCATTTCCTGCATTAACTTTCATCACTCGACCGAAGCGCCAGTCGTTAGGTGGCAAATTTTCCTGTCGAATGAGTACGAGATCATCTATGGATATATCACGTTGGGGCGATTTCCACTTATAGAGTCGATGAAGTTCCTTCAAATATTCTTCTTTCCAGCGCATGCAAAACTGTTGATGAATTGCCCGAATTTTATTCCAGCGGTTAAGT
This sequence comes from Dryomyza anilis, assembly GCA_951804985.1. Classification (NCBI taxonomy): domain Eukaryota; kingdom Metazoa; phylum Arthropoda; class Insecta; order Diptera; family Dryomyzidae; genus Dryomyza; species Dryomyza anilis. Next base: position 35,944,589 of record OX638135.1, read on the forward strand.
AGACTTAGCCGCGAATCATCGATGTACGGCTCCGCAGGAGACAGTATAGGGACTCCAATCAAGAAATGAGCAGGTGTCAAGACGGATAAGTCTGTCGAATTAGTCGACATTGGATTCAAGGGCCTGGAATTTAAACAAGCTTCGATGCGGGCTATAATGGCAGATAATTCCTCAAATGTGTACTTGCTACAGTCAGCAATTTTACGGAAATGTGTTTTAAAGCTTTTAACACCGGCTTACAAAACCGTCCCATATGTGGAGAACCGGCAAGTATGAAATTCCAAGTGATTTCTTGCTGGGTGTAGTGTGAACCGAGCAGACTACGTGACGACTTCAAAAAATCGTTAAATTCTTTTTTAAGGATTTTAGATGCTCCAACGAAGTTGGTTCCATTATCTGAATGGAGCGTCTTAGGACATCCTCGGCGTGACACAAATTGCGCAAAGGCTGCTAGAAAGGCAGATGAAGATAAGACACTTGTAACTTCTAAATGTATAGCTTTCGTCGCGAATCAGACGAATGCGCATACATAACCCTTTGTGATAAGACAAGCCCTGCCGGTGTAATTTTTAATATTAAACGGGCCAGCAAAATCAACCCCTGTATTTTCAAAAACTCTTGATAGAGAAGTTCGTTGAGGGGGTAGGGCTGCCATAATTTGCAATTGTTGATTTTTCTTACATATGACACATTTCTTGCTTTTATGTATGCAGGTCTTAATAATGTTCTTGACTTTTGGATTCCAGTATTCCTGTCGAAGAAGACGTAGCATCAATTGATTTTTTTTTTTTTTTTTTAAAAACAACGCTCAGGGGATGCCCCCTATTCGTGCAATGCACAGTGTTGATCGCAAGGAAGAATTATAGGTTCAAAGGAGGAGGAAAGATGGAGTAGTGTCGGTGGATGTTTGCTTTAAATTTCCCAATATAAAAAATGTCGGGAAAAACAGACGCAGGGAGATTGTTCCACAAACGAATCGTGCGACTGAAGAACGAATTCTCTCTGTAATGCGTGGTTCTGTTGGGAACCGTTTGGACTACGAAGGGGTGGGCTTGGTTCGATGCCCTAGTAGTACGAGGGAACACACGTCCTGGTGGAATCAGGCCATGTATTTCCCTCGAACACTTACCATTGTAATACCTATAAAACAGGCTTACACACCCTACGGTCCTTCGGTGCTCAAGAGAACCAATAGAGGATGAAATATTTTCATCCCCTATTAAATATATTGCACGTTGTTGGATTCGATCCAGGAACTCCAAAGAAAATTTTGAAGCCTCTGCCCATATGTGCGAATTGTATTCCATCTTAGGCCGAATATAGGTGGTGTAGACAGTGCGCAAGTCAGCAGGAGTGAAGTATGTCTTACACCGTTTCAGAAAACCGAGGCACTTGGCCGCTTCTTTCGACACATCAAATATGTGATCATTCCAACGGAGGTCACATTGAATTGATATACCCAGAACGTCAAGAGCAGCTGACTGCACAATATCCACAGAGTCCATATTGAGGGGAGGGAGGAGTGAATCCATTCTTTTGTGAGATAACAGACAACATTGGGTCTTGCTAGCATTAAAATCAACTCTATTTGCAAGACCCCACTCGGAGATTGTTTTAAGGTCATTATTGAGTGTATCATTCATTGTGCGCCTTTTACTCTCAATCTCCAAAGAGTTTGGGCGCTTGTTGAACGAAAATGAATGACAAATGTTGCTGTCATCTGCAAAGGAATGGATTGGGTTCTGGGTCGATGACAGAAGGTCATTGATAAACACCAGAAATAGGGACGGGGATAGGACGGAACCCTGCGGGACTCCAGAATTGATGGAATGTTGTTCTGAGAAAAAACCATCCATCGCAACTCGTATTGAACGACCCTGGAGAAAACTCGATATCCATCGAGCAAAAGAATTACCGACACCATATGCAATAAGTTTTGATACCAGGGCTTCATGCCACACTCGATCAAAAGCCTTGGAAATATCAAGAGCAACCACCTTACTCTCTCCGAAAAGGTGAATACAATTATTCCACTTTTCGGAGAGGACCGCCATCAAGTCACCGGTGGATCTGGTCCTACGGAAACCATATAGCCGGTCACTAAGTAATTCGTTTCGCTCCAGATAGTTCACAAGGTGGAAGTTTATTACGCTTTCCATTACCTTGGATAGCGCAGAGCATATTGCAATGGGTCGGTAATTAGCAGGGTTCGTAGCTTCACCCTTTTTCGGAACTGGCTGGACATTGGCAACCTTCCAACAAGATGGAAAAACTCCTGTCGTGTAGGAGATGTTGAAAAGGTTACGCAATGGACAAGCCAGCGTTGACGCACACTTCTTCAACACATGGGCAGTTATGCCATCTGGCCCGGAGGCTTTGTTAATATTGAGATTTGCTAAAACCTTTTTAACTGCCCGAGTTCGAAAATGTATCTCCGGCATTGCAGAAGAAACAAATTGAACGACGGGCAGTGGTTGATTGCTAACTGGGAGCGTTGAATTATTTGCAAATAGTTCTGCCAAGAGATTAGCTTTATCAACCGGGTCTGTAAAGGTCTGGCCATTCATAACAAGGGTTGGAGTAGACGATGTCGTCTGATTCTTCACCCTTTTAATAAATGACCAGACATTTTTACTACCTCTATGGTAGAGAAGGACCTTTTTGTGCGCGTTTTGTTCGTGTAGAAACTTTTCACGCGCGATCACGGCATTACAGCGATTCCTAGCCTGTATGCGAAGTCTTTCAGTATCAGCATTCTTTCAGAACGCCAATTCTGAAAGGCTTCCTCTTTCGACCTGACTGCAATCCTGCAAGTCTCATTAAACCAAGAGTGGTCCTTGGGTTTAATGCTAATCTTTTTAGAAGGTATGAAGGACCGCATACCCAATAAAATAATGTTTTGTACCATTAAGGCCGCGGCATTTATGTTTTTATCTGCGAAACACAATTTCCAATTAAAGTTGCGAAAAAAATCATTTAACGCATCCCAATTTGCTTTTTCGTAAAGCCATACAGTCCTCTTCGGGGCTTTAATCGAAGAGGCGCGTAAACTAGAATACGAAAACGCAGCGGAAATAATACAGTGGATGGAATTTCCAAGGACTTTTACATCATATTTTTCATGATGCGAAGTCAGAAAAAGGTCTAAGACTTTTTGGCTCTGCCCACCGACGCGTGGGAGGTACGTCGGTTCCTTCACCAATTGAGTGAGTTGATTGCACTCTGCAAACAGCTCAACATAACAACCCTCCTGTGTTGATAGACCCGAGTGGCTCAACTAAGTGGCGTTGTGTACATTAAAGTCACCAGCAACAACAATTTCACTGCCTGGAAATTGTTCCAGTATATTTGAGATCGAATCAGATAGGGCATCTAACTTGTTACAGGTAGAAACCCTATCTAGATTCGGACTCCTATAAATAAAACACAAGTGCATGATGTGTTGCAAGATTTTGAATTTAATCCACATAGAATTAAATTCATTATCCGAAACACTATGTTGCTGCTGGTGCTGGTACGCAACGTCACTTCGAATAAAAAGGGCGAGACCCCTATGGGCAGAGAATAATGGCAGTAGGTGGTACCCCGGTATTTGGAAATCCAGTGGATCTGCACCCTCGCCAACCTGGGTCTCACCTAATGCCATTATATGTGGCCTATAAAGAGACACATGCGCATAAACAGCGAAAAAATTCGTTCTCAGGCCACGAATGTTGCAAAAATCTATACGAAAGATTTGCGACATTTTCGCTACTGGGCAAATTTAAAACAAACAAACATACTATTAGCGGGCGGCAGTGGAGACAAACAAGTGAGAGCGTAAGCTAAACAGTGGTCAGTGTTATGCCTTGACCACTGTCTTCGTTACGCACTCTTGCAGTCTCAACCACGCACGCAGATAGCGAGGAGTAGGATGGGGAAGGGACTGAAAACGATAAACAAATGAGCAATTGCAACAGAGGGCATAGAAAAGCCCGTTGCGTTGGCAATTGTAAGCAGCGACGGCGGCAGCAGGCAGTGCTGGTGGTGCAGCGAAACCGGTTTTGTGTTGTTGTTTATAATGTTTGGTTCTGTATTTTTATAGTCTTTGGTTTTTGTATGTTATTGTTTTTTGAGTGTTATTATTTTATATATTTTAATCGTTTTTATTGTTATGAGGTTGTTACGGTGGACGACACTTAAGCAAAATTTTGCACGGCACTCGACAAATATTAAGACAAACTCAACGGACAAAATTTAACGTATTAGAAAAAAAGATAAGAGGACGACACGACACATCCGTCCCCCATCGTTGTGCAGACGCTACTGACGCTACTGACGCCGTATGATAAAATGAACGGATGGCGTTCATTAAAGGAAAGGTCATTGGCTTCGGTAAGGCGGCCATTTATGCGCATGCATTTGTGACTGTCCAAGTAGGGATGCTGCGTTAATATGCTGCTCTTCGAACTAATGAGTAAATTGTCCATCAAGCATTTATACTCGGCTGGAAAAGCCACCTTTTTCGCAATAATTGCTAAGCGATTTTTGACGAATTGTATTTCGGAACCAGAAATTATAGATGGGTTAAAATTAGAGTTACTTCTCGCAGCACAGTGTATATGTTTAAAGAACCGAAATACATACGCTAAGACCCGTAAGGCCCGTGGCAATGAAGAGAACTTATCTAAGATATCCTCGTACGACGCGAAAAAATTGAAAAATGCCTTGATTGGTTTCTTTTCAAGCGTTGTTTCTGGACACATATTTGGTGACGATGGCCAGTGAGATGACCTAGCACTGTTAAGCCAGTAAGGGCCATGCCACCACAGAGAATTTCCATTTAACTCTTGTGGCGTAAGTCAGCAGGGTTATCATGGGTGTCTACGTGTTGCCAATGTGCTATCGTAGTATTATTTTGTATCTTACTGACTTGGTTTGCCACAAATATTGTCCATGTACAAGGAGGTTTCTGAGGCCAAGCCAAAACAATTGTGGAATCGGTCCAACAGAACATGTCATGAATTTCAACATTCAGCTCATTCAGAAGAGATTCAACCATTTCTGAAAGAAGGACTGCACAGCATAACTCTAGTCGTGGGCGGGATATGGTTTTTACCGGCGCAACCTTTGTTTTTGCTGTAAGCAAATGAGTTGAAACCTTCGAATTGGTTAAAACGCGCAAGTAAATGGCCTATCAGGGATAACACGATGCGTTTAGTAAATGTTTTACAAGGTGAAAACGGCATGGTAATGAAATAGAAATGATCATGTCGAGCGTTCCAGCGAACTTCAAGAGTTTTCACATTACTCGTGTCTTCAAACTCAAGGAAATCCTATATGTGATCAATAGGCAAATCACAAAGGATCTCTTTGCAGTTTGCAGTCCATTTGCGTAGCGAAAACCCGGCAGAACCCAATGTTTCAATGAGTTCGTCTCGTGCAGAGATAGCTGTCGAAAGATCGTGAGCACCAGCAAGAGCATCATCAACATACATCGAATTTCTCAAAATGTATACCGCTAACGAATGCTTCTCCTGGGTGTCTTGAGCCAATTGTAATAAGGTACGAATGGCAAGATATGGGGCACAATTAATGCCGAAAGTGACAGTTTTAATTCGTAATCGTTTAGAACGGCAGTGGGAGAATTTCTGAATGTGATTCTCTGAAAGGGACTGTGTGAAGGATCGACTAGAATCTGTCGATACATCTTCTGAATGTCGCTATTGAATACAAATCGATATAGCCTCTAGCGTATTATTAACGAAGTTAAATCAGCTTGGAGAACTGTGCCAATATGAAGCATGTCATTCAAACTTGAACCATTCGACGTAGAATTGGTTGCGTTAAATACCACGCGAAGAGCAGTAGTCGTACTATCAGGATTAATCACCACATGATGTGGTAAATAGAAATGTGCTGGCCTGCGCAGGAGGGAAGCTTCGTTTGGAAGATATTGCTGGATTGCAATATTGCGCGCATGACCCAGTTTCACCATAGAAAAATAGTTTGTTTTAAAGGGCAAATTTACCACATATCGACCATCACTATTACGTTTCGTCGTTTTAGCATACAGCTCCTCACACAACTTTTCATCAGGAGTTAAAAATCGTTTCTTAGAAACTTTTTCTAGTTCCCAAAAGCGAAGCAATTGTTGGTTTATGGTCGCGGCATTGTCATAAGGAACACGAGTGGCAAAGCAAGAGACTGGGGGCACCGGTAGTGGTCCCGTAAAAATCCAGCCAAATACAGTTTCCTGGGCAATAAGAGTTTCCAGGACGTTTCGTTGCATACCATCCATCATAATCAATGGATAGAGGTCGCCACCAATTAATACGTCGACAGAAGAACTTTTGAAAAAGTTCTTATCAGCTAGTACTAAATTAGGTAATTGATACTGAATAGCCGGTTCAATTTGACACGATGGCAACTCACTGGCAATTTTTGGTAAAACCAGTGCCATTGCCTCTAAGTGTAAATTAGGATCAATGAGGGATACAATTATAAAAGAGCATCGCTTTGTAGGATTGGTAGTGACGGCTTGGTTTAACCCCGAAATGCAAGCTTGTGTCGAAGACATAGGCAGCTTTAAAAGATTGCGAATACGTTCCGAAATAAAGGAGGCTTCAGACGCCGAATCTATTAATGCCCTTGCCGAGTACGTATTACGTATGGCATATATTGATAATGGCAGTACCCAGAAAAACTTTTGTTGTTTGTGAAGCAAAGCATGATTGCAAGTCTTCTATTTCGTCTTGTGGAGAAATGGATTGTATGTTATTGTAAAATGATTGTTGCATGTTTTCTGGAAGAGGGCGTGACCCTGACGCCGCCGACGTAGTCGGATTATTGCTCACAGAATAAATTGAAATAACTTCTGGTGTATGGGATGGCGAAGGGCGTGGCCCAAACGCCGCCAACGTGGTCGGATTCCAACTCATGAAAGGAGATGAAGTGGACTGTATATGCGATAGCGCAGCGCTCGGTCTCTTTGCTGCCACCCATCAACCTAAGTACAACAAAGTAATAACTGCGTTCATCATTAGATGACGCTTTTTACACACTGAGCAACCGTAATCACTTTTACAGTCATGAAGTTCATGAGATCTATTAAGGCAGTTAACGCAGAATTGAAACCTTTTGACATTTGAAAAGTATATCGGAGATGCTCATTTGTAAAATCCGTTTACAGACCCGCAAAACATGTTGTTATTTGGGGCAAAGAACACAAAATGAATCTGTAAGGTTCGCGGGATAACTATTATATCTTTTTGGCAATGTTGGGTGTTGTGGATGAAGTGTTTTTGTAAGTGGAGGTTTGACGGTATGGTGACCGCGGATGTCTCCGATGGATTCAAGTGTCTTGAAGCGTTCAGAAAGGAACGCATCAAGACTACTCTACTTCGGGATACCCGACTTATCCAACAAGCTTTGTTCCCACAGAGCCAAGGTTACTGTAAGCGCTGAGAGCATAGAAATATTAGGATGGGATCCCAATTTGTGGTATCGATGTCATAAATCGAAGAGGATACAAGACTATTGTTAATATTACGTTGCAAACTCTTAAAGGCAGCCGTACTTTCAGAAGTTGCACCAGGAAGGTCGAACAAAAGTTTAAGTTGGCCGTTGACCAATACACGCTTATTCTCATAAACGTCTTTAAGATTACGCCAGGCTAGCGCAAAGCCGGTATTCGTAAGAGGGGCCTTTTGCACTATATCGCGTTCGTCTACGCTTGTCTTTTGCAAAAGATGGTAAAGACGCTCAACATTTGTAAGACGTGAGTTGCGAATGTATATGGCAGAGAAGAGATCTCTGAAGGTAGGCCAAGAAGCATAATCTCCGGCGAACACATCAGTGACGCAAGGCGGAAGGCGCCAATTGTTTGATGAGAAATCATCGGATCCGTGGAAGGCGGCTGCGGAGGTAGAAGCAGTTTCGCGGAGCTCGTTGATACAAGATAAGTTGGAGACATAAGACTGAAAATGGTCTTATATTTAGCTTTGACTACAGGAAAGTACTGCTCATCGGCTGCATCTTCTTTGGTCTCCAGGAATTGCAGACACTGATAATATGAGGCTTTGAATGAGAACCAAAGTAGTTTGAGTTCCTCACTGAAGACTTCCAGTGAAAACTTAGTATGGTTGTCAACCGAAATGTCATTGAATGCGGACCGAAATTCAACTAGTGCATCTGCGGCACGGATAAAAAGATCCAAAGCAGTCATGCTAAATGTATATCTATAGCTTGTATAGTAGGAAATTTTTAAAATTGTTAATTTATATATATATATATATATATATATATATATATATATATATATATATAAATTAAAATCAGTACATAAATGTATCGATGCAATTTATACAAACAAGCAGAGATGTCGTTTCAAGAAGGGAAGCAAACACCAAAAAATCAATGAATAAGTTTAAAGAAAAAAGATTAAAATCTTTTAAAATAATAAAATCAAAAAAGATCACCGAAGAATTTTAAATTTCCGAAACAATTCCAAAATTAAAAGAGGTAGTCGTAAAATTCCAGAAAAATTCGGAAAAGTTCAAATATCTACGTATAGATTTTCAAATTTCCAGAGTATAATTTAAAAATCAAATTTTTTACTCGTAAACGATTTGCGAATTTCCAAAAAAAATTCCAAAATTGTAAAACAAAATCAAAAAAAAAACGTCCTTTTTCTCCTTCAAATTAATGTTTCTAATTAGCTTTATCTGTTTGTCCGTCCAAATCTTCTTTGTTTATAAAGAGCGGCAGCAGCGGTGCAATCCAAATTCTTTAAATTTTGTTTATTTATTCTTGGATATTCTAAATTGAATAAATTCTTTTTAATTAATTTCGAATTATAGATCCGGTTCGAAGGACCAAATGATTACGCAGAAAAAAAGGTGTATATTTCCAGACTTTTTCTATCATTCGAAATCAATTAAAAAGCAAAAGTTTATGGTTTTTGTTTTATTTATTTATTTGAGCAAGTATTATTTATTTTCAATAAAAGACAAACCCAAGTGTTTGCCATATGAATATAAGAATAAAGGTATATAAATATACAAAAAGATTGGAGATCAAGGAAGAAATGAATTATCATTATATGTACATATGGTGTAAAGTGACCATTAAATGTAAAATTTTCATAACAATATGTTCTTAATATTGGTAATATATTTATAATATAGCTATGATCGGGACCACTCACTATTTGGATAATGTAAACCATGGTATGGTGAACATGATAAGGCCATGACAAGGCAATGACCATGTTTGCTCTAATAGGGCATAACCGATATAAACCCGACTATTTCCTGATGACGCATCGAGCAAATTTTCACTTGGAATAGTACAGAAACTGTACGGTGTATTCGTTTTATCCACATTTTAATTATATGAGGTTCATGCGAATACACGACGGACGACTGCAACAGTGAGTATGTAGAAACTGAAACCTTTTTGTATTCTACAAATTCACATAGTCGACGGAGGACTGCGGAGGTAGCTGGTATGTACATAAACAATGTGTTCGAACGAATGACTTGACGGCTGAAAACTAGTGCACTATAGAACAGAAGCTTAGGCTAGCACGCCGAAAATCGGAAATTAAAGTTTGTTGCAGAAAGTTTAAAAATATGTAATTTTATTAAAGTAGACATGGGAAAAAAAGCTTCCAAATGCTCTCATAAATCTTTTTACAGGCATAATGTCTGAAATGTCTTCATTCTAACGGTTTTATATATGCCCGCATTAGTTTGTCACACGTCATTTAAAATGTTTAAGTGATGAGAAATATACGAAAATCGTAGAATAATTTAAGTAATTTTGTTATTATAATATGTCAGTTTTGCCTTTTTTCCATTATAGTTTACAAAACTGGCACATATTTGGTATGGTAGTTAAGTTGGTAACTGTATGATCGAAACCCATTATGAGTTTTAACTTGCAATGGCCAAATAAGAATAAGTAACTCAACGTTCTGCAATTTTTTTTGTTAAACACTTCTACATGTGTATATTTCTTTGTATATTGTTCTTGAAGTTAAGTTAGGTTAGTAAGGGGGTGCTGCTGAAATCTATCAGCAAACACTCACGGGGGCCTAGTGGTCCATTGAAAACTGTGGGTTAGTTTCTTCGAAATCAACCTGATCTTCTTACGAACCCTAGCAGATTTTCAATTGGAACTTCTACTATTTCTTTCAGTTCTCCAAAGAAGCTGTTCCCAATGTACTGGAGTCGGCGCGTTTGGAGAATTGGACAGTCGCATAGTAGATGTACGATTGATTCTACTTCCCCAATTTCTTTGCAACTCCTGCAGTAGTCGGGCGCGGGGATGCCCAGTCTGTGTGCCATTGTGCCGATTGCACAATGTTCTGTCAGGATGCCGATGAGGATGCGGGTAGCTTCTTTGTGAGTTTTAGTTCTTTTTATACCCTACACTAAGAGTGAAAGGGTATATTCAGTTTGGTACGCCGTTTGTAATACCCAGAAGGAAGCATCTCCGGTATGGAAATATATATATTCTTGATCAGCATGATCTCCTTAGCGATGTCCGTCTGTCTGTCTGTCCCTCTGTATGTCTGTTGAAATCACGATTACAGAAAAAGTAGAAGAGCTAGAGTAATGAAACTTTAGATTTCGATAACTTATATATCTAAGCTGTCTAAACAAGAAAATTGGTCTATTGTGACCTGAGAACCGACCTCTTATGTTCAAATACCTCAAATAAAATGTATTTCTACAGATCAATTTTACTGTATAAGTGTTTAGGTAAACTTTTTTTGGTAAAATATATATTGACTCATGCTGAAATACATGAAAATGATGGTTTCCGGCGAAACGACTTGTGGTTCTACAAAAAAAATCGAAATTCGGTACACCTACCGTAAATTGTAAATTGTAATGAACACGATGTCAACTTTTCAGTTACAAATTACTCACAATATAATTGCAAGTAAATCTGGTTAGATGTTACAAAAGTTGAAGATGTTGGCGGGAGGCGTCTCTGCCACTAGCAAACAGTCGTTGGGGGGGTACTTGACACTTCAACCTACCAGCAAATCGATACATAATTTTTTATTACAGACTCCCAAAATTAATACTTAATAACTAAATGGTCCAGCATAACCATATCCTAAACAATGCCCCATATGGCCAAAAAAAAAACAAAACAAATGTATCTATCAATCACAATATATATTAACATATCTCAAAGTTGTTAACTGAGATATTCGCATCATAACCCTCCCTACCTTGATCATAATATGCGTATAATATTATATGATCCCAAAATAAAATAAGTTACGTATATCCATCATATCACACTAAGGAAAACTAAAAATTTTACTCAATCATGTTAATGTGTTTTCTTCATTTTAAACAAGGGAACATGATGGAAGTCAGCACCAAATGCATATTTATTAAGTATATATTATTTCTTATAAATCTTAAAATTCATTATTAAGTTTAATTCAAGAATGTTATTTTATTCATTTTATTTAACGTAGTATTTTTCATTTTCAATTGCATGATTGTTACAATATTATTAAGGTATAAGTAGTATATTTATGTTTGCATGTTGATTGATTACTTTATTTAGGATTAGGTAGAAATTTTATTTTAGTAGTAATAATGTGAATGTTTATTTTAACACTATTTAAGAATAAGTACCAACATAATTGTCCTAGCATCTAATTTACATGTATATTTTAACATTATTTAAGTTTAGGTAGTAACTTAATCGTTTGTAGTATAAATTAAGCATGTTGATTTGTAACTTTATCCCAAATTATGTAGAAAATTTGTTTTAAGTAGTAGATAATTTTAGTAAAAAAAATATGTTGCAGGTATATTTGTAACCTAATTTATAATTAATTCATTTTTAGTAACTAAATTCTAACAGCCGATTTATTTTAGAAGAAATGTTTATGTATGTATAATTTTATTAATATTTATGTAGTGGGTTTAGGTTGTAGAAAAAAGTAGTATTCATTTTAATCGTATATGGTATATAGTAGTAGTATAAAAGTGGTTATCAAAAAATTTGCATATATATATTAAAGTAATTTATTTTATTATAATAAATGTATGTAGAATTCATATTATTAATTCAGAAATAAATCTGGTGTTTAATTAACTTCGAAGTGAGCAGCAAAAATAATTTTCAATTCTAATAACTTTACCATTGAATTTATTTAAACGCAAAAATAATCAAGACTTTTTATTTTTCAATTGCATTTGCATGTACGAAACAATCCAAATATGATGGCAACCCGAAACATAAACAATTATAATCATGAGAGTACATTTGGTTAATAGAAACTACACAACACTGAAAAGTCTCCACTTCTGCAAATGAGAGTGAGCGAGTACTCATAATTAAATTTTGATTAAATTAAAAAAAATGTTATGTTCTATGCTTTCTTCTTTTCGTTTTACTTTATTCACTAATATTTAACTCATTATTATGTAAAATTTAACTTTATTTCTTGTCAACAAAAAAAAAAATCTCAAAATTAAAAGAAAAACAAAATCATATAAAAATCAATTTGTATACTCACTTTGTTTGCTTGACGATCGATGAAGGCCTCCATTGATTATGAGCTGTTGAGTCAATTATTATTAATATGAGTCGTAATCATATGATTTTTTAAAATAGTGATTGAGCAGGATATTTTAAGGCATATCATGACTCTTTGGTAGTATTTACCAACACTAATACACGTTAGCATTTTTTTTACTTGTTTTTGTAATTTTGTTTTGTTTTTTTTTTTGTTTTTTTTTTTTTGTTTTTGTTTTTTTTTTTTTTAACTTTAGCAAATTTAAACAATTATTTATATAATTATCTATATTTTTTCTTTTTTAAACTCAAAGAAAACCAAATTTTGCTACCACTTTTTGTTGTTGTTTTTACTCACTTTTCACAATTACTTCTTATATGCATGCACCTTTTTCTATATATATTTTTTTCACTTTGTACTTTTATACCATCATTATTATTATTTTCTTTTTTCCAATTATTTTTCTATTTTACTACTTTGATACTACTTTTCACTTTTATTTGAATTTTTTATTTTTCTTAAACTTATATGCTTTTGGTATATTTAATTTTTTTATACTTTTTACTTGGACATTATGTATATTTATGAGGGTTTGAACATTACATACTTGTGTTGTTGTTGTTTTTTTAAGAGGTTTTTAGTTTAGTTAGTTTAGTTATCTCATATTTATATATTATTTTTGATGTTATTGCCTTTGGCAAATTGATTTATTTGCGTTTTTTTTTATGTTTTGCGCACCGATCACGCGATGTTACCTGATGTGTTGGCAGACTGATGCGCAAAAAGATGCGTAGAAAAGTAATGATGTTCATTGTGAGGGAGACACCAATCGCTGTATCTATGTGGTGTGGTAAGACGATGCTTGTTGTTGTGCCTGCATTGCGATAATCCACGTGACGTTACTGATCATAACGCCTACTGACGTAACATAAAAATGCTTTACCACTGCTCTTTGGGGGGGAAACGTGAGATGCACTCTTTGTTGCCATGCAACCTAAATCAATTGAGATCACCTCAACGATTCTCCTGTAGGAAAATCTCTAAACGATGCTTGATGAAGATTTGCTTGTCAGGGATTGCTATACAATTATATGTAAATATCTAAAATGAACTCTAATAAGTAAATGTACATATAAAAAAAAAAATTAATTATGACTACTTTTATCTATTAGAATCACAATTATATGAAATATGTATTTCTCGAAAATGATATTGGTAGATTTCGATGAGCCTACGTGTTTTTATACTTTATACGTGCTAGGATGAAGATTTATGTTTTAATTTTCTCTGTGATTTTCAATAATCTCTCAGTGATACTAGTTTTTAAGTTTTAATTAGACTGTAGGAATTTATTAGCTAATAATTTTAAATTAAAATATATAAATATTTTTTGTTTGCACAAATTACCTTAAATTACTTTTTATTCTTTACTTTCAATAAAAACTGAATTTTATTTTTAAGAACTATTTATGGATTGATTGAAAATCACACGGTGAAAGATAATGCAAAATTTTTTAATTTTTAGATCTGATTCTAAGACGTGTTGTTCACTCGAGGTCTCAAAGAAAAAGGAAGTATAAACTCCGTAGCATAATGCAATTCCACGTTGCCAAGATGTTTAATATGTTACTACAACCGAGATCGATTCCTGTCAAGCACAATACTTTTCAAGCGATTTTGTAGTTGTATATGATTCGGGTATTTGCTAAAATTTGTTCATAATTATTTTGCCGTAAGAATTTAAAAAGAATCGTTCATTATAAACCGGATAATACGTAGTTAATTAACTGTAGTATTAAATTGAAACAAGAACGATTACTCTCGAATATCCTTTGCGCTCAACGTTCCGACAAGTCTACCATACAAATCCTCTAAAACGTAATAATGATTACCGATTTTTCCGCGTACGCGAGCTTTTATAAACATTGGGCTAAGTTTTGCATTAAATTTCTTTTCAAAGTTGCTTTGAGCAAAATTGCGCCGATAAATTATCTGTCCTGTTTTAAAATTAACTGGACGCGTGCGAAGATTGTATTGATGCACATTCTAATCATATGCTTTGCTTATTTATTCCTTGAGGTCTTTTCGCAATAAAGATCATCATCTCGATTCAATTTACATGCCGGTTCGTCAAGAAGATTTAGATTTCTCATTAGTACATAGGATGATCCATGGGTAACTATGTTGAATCCAAACATTGCATGGTATGGAGAGCATGCAATTGATTGATGAATAGAGTTTCTTAATGCACAACTGATTGCTGTTAAATTCTCGCCCCACTGATGATGATCCTTTTTTAAATATGCTCGTATAGCTGCGATTAGTGAACGGTTTACTCTCTCAGATGCGTTCGACTGAGGAGAATACAACGCAGTGTAAATATGGCTAATTCCTAGTTTAGTTAAAAATGCATTAAATTCATTAGCTTTGAATTGTGATCCGTTATCACTGGCAACATATTCGGGAACACCGTAAATATGAAATATATTTTCTAGAAGATATTTTTGGATCAATGCCGAAGTAAATTTTTTCAAAGGATATAGCCAGTGGAATTTTGTCATGTGATCGACAACTATTAACAATCCTATGTTACCTACTTTACTACGCGGATACGGTCCTAATAAATCTATATATATATACGTTGAAATGGACGACAGGAATGATCCTGTACCCCCATTGGTGGTTTCAAAATAATATTTGGAGCTTTAGTGGTTTTACACACTTCGCGCAATTTTTAACAAAAGCTCTCACATCTCGAACCATACCTGGCCAGGAAAATTGTCGTCGTAACAGATCCAAAGTTTTAACCATGCCTCCATGGGCAGATATACTAGGGTCATGGGCTCTAACCAACACATCTGCACGCAGTTGCTGGGGTATCCACAATTTCCACGTGTTCTGCTCCTGATCGACCTCACCACTATAGTGTTCAGCTCGAAAATAAAAGAATTTATCCACGACTTTTACATCAGGATATTTTTCTTGATTCATTTGGACTCTTGTTTTTAGCTCTTCGTAATCAGATTCTTGGAAATGGACCGAACTAAGATCAATTTCAGGACCAGTGTCTTCTATTTTACTAGTTTCTTCGCAATGAATTCTAGAAAGCACGTCTGGAACTACGTTTTCTTTTCCCTTTCTGTGGCTTATTTTAAAGTTATCCGCTTGTAATTTAAATGCCCACCGAGCTAGTCTGCCGTTTAAATCTGGCTGCCGCATCAACCACACAAG
Source organism: Dryomyza anilis (assembly GCA_951804985.1). NCBI lineage: Eukaryota > Metazoa > Arthropoda > Insecta > Diptera > Dryomyzidae > Dryomyza > Dryomyza anilis. The sequence continues at coordinate 35,960,358 of OX638135.1, forward strand.
GCTCGAGTGATCCATGATTACTTCAAATTCATGCATTTCAATATAATATCTTAATAGTTTCTATTGCTGCTAAGCATTCACGCTCAGTGGCACTGTAGTTGCGTTGAGCGGTATTCAATTTCTTGGACATGAACTCAACTGGTTTTTCAGCATTGCATAATCCAAAAGCCATTACTACAAATTGGTACAAAGGGCGACGAGGGACAGTAAAAGCCGTTAATGCTTTAGAATTTTCTGAAAGACCAATCTGCCAAAAGGCATCCTTCAAATCAGTCTTTGAAATTATATTTGCTTTTGGTAATCTAGCGAAAATACCTTCGATGCTAGGTAGAGGGTATGCATCTTTTTTTGTTACCTCATTGATCTTTCTTACATCTTAACCCAACCTTTCTTTATTTGGTTTTACCACTAACCTCATAGGACTACTCCAAGCACTTGTACACACCTAATTGTAACATCCTATCGACTTCTTTAAAAAGTAATGTTTCCACTGCAGGAGAAACTGGGTAGAAGCGTTGTTTGACTGGTTTCGCATTTCCCACGGCAATATGATGTGTTCTACTAGGGTGGTTCTACCTAAACCTTCAACTTCAAAATTTGGAAACATTGCTTTAACCGTCTCTAACTATTGGCGTTGTAAAATAGTTAGTGGATATACTTTTTCCTCATCTCTTGAATAAATTTCGCTATACTCTTTTGACAAATCCACCGACGATATAATATTAGGAGCTAACCTAAACGATTTCCAAAAATCTATGCCAAGAATCAAACGCTGTGATATCGATGGTACAATAAACAATCTTAATTTTTTTGAATCAGATTTGTATTCAACATCTACATCTAGCCATCCTATAACATTCTGATGTTTGCCACCAGCAGTTTTGACCAGAGCATGCGTTTTATGAAAATATTTATGCTTAGAAGAATCATTACTCGCAAGATCCGAACCGATGCAACTAACGCTCACACCTGTATCTAGTAAGCCTAGTTCATTGAAATCTAAAAATTTGACGTGTGCATAAAAACGCATATATTCATTATTATTAATTATAGCTGAAATAAGCAATTTTTTTGTTTGTTTACGGGTTCTATGAAATCTTCGAAGGCGTAATGTTGATCGTTTGGTTTTATTATTAGAACATTTTAAAATTGAACAATTTTCAAAACTTTTATTTTTCACTGCAAAATATTTCTCCATTCGCTCATGATATGGACGAATTGGATAAATTAATTTATGAAATTCATTGTCGAAATCATTGTTTTTATACCCTACACTAAGAGTGAAAAGGTATATTCATTATACCCTACACTAAGAGTGAAAGGGTATATTCAGTTTGGTACGCCGTTTGTAACACCCAGAAGGAAGCATCTCCGGTATGGAAAAGTATATATATTCTTGATCAGCATGACCTCCTGAGTCGATTTAGCGATGTCCGTCTGTCCGTCTGTCTGTCTGTCTGTCCGTCTGTCTGTCTGTTGAAATGCCTACTACTTTTAAAATTGAAGAGCTAGATAAATGAAACTTATAACTTAGATTACTAATATACCTACGCTGTAAGTGCGAAAATTGGCGAGCTCGGTCCATTGTGACCTATGATCCGACCACTTATGTTCAAATACCTCATATAAAATGTACATATAAAGATCAATTTTTATGTATACGTGCTTAGGTAAACTTTTTTGGTCAAATATATATTGATATCATGCTCAAATACATGCTAATAATGTTTTCCGGCGAAAAGACTTCTGGTTCACAAAAAAAAAAAATCGAAATTCGGTACACCTACCCATTTGTAAATATGGGTATCAAATGAATGGAAATTCTTCAGCGATTGAATGTTTGTAGTTATTTTCAGGATTCGTATACCCTGGTGACCTATATATCACTATGAATGGTAACCACACATATGTGTAGGGTATTTATAGTCGGCTTAGACCGACTATAATTTTGATAATCCTAACTATCATAATTACATCTACTTTAAAATTTCCCATGTGATCTAAGCTTCCCAACTGGTTTAAATTACTTTCACTTATATTTTTACGTTTTTAAATTCTTACATTACAAAATTCATTTTCGTTTGTTAAATTATTTTTAATATCAGTTTAAACTTGTCGAACTGTTATCGTAGATTTATTTAAAATATCCGCATTTTTCTTATTTAATGGGGTGCCATTTGGTTGGGTTTGAATGGGCCCGGCTTTGAGTTTTCCGACCGCTTGGCTATGCATTTTGGACACTGTGGCTTATAAATTTCTTTCGCCCCACAACCGTAACAGAACATTTTTCGTTCATGCAAGCAGTCTTGCTAATGATGGCCCTCCTCATCGCAGTTCCAACAAATGGAGATATTTTGATGCACTGCATCAATAGAAAGGTCAATGTCATCTGAGGGTTGTTCATTGTTACCGTCAATTTCCGAGACATTCGTTTAATTTCGTGGTGCCTGATTACGCTTCATTTATGTTTCTGCAAAAAGGTTCTCGCGCATTTGGCACAATTTGCGTAAGTGAGCAATTGAATGTATGGGAATGTAAAGAAGTCCATGCCGTATTTCAGGTTGATGATTGTGTGTGATGATTGCTATCAACTCTGACTCTTCAATACGTTCAGATAAGCGATCACCAATTGCAATAATGGCATCGTAAAATAACTCGAAAGGTTCACCTGGTTTTTGTTTCCTGTTGCGTAATTCTTCACGTATATCATAACATGACTTATAATCTTTGTACTGATACCTGATAGCCGCACAGAAATCAGTCCATTTAATGCTTCGAACTTGCTTATGGTAACGCCAGTACCAGTCCCTAGCTTTACCGAAAAGTAAAACATGTAAATTTTTACATAAAGCTGGAAAATCATCATTTAAACTATCGGCCGTCAATGAACGTATACGATACAAAAATTCTTCTACATTTAAACCGTTCGGTTATCCGTCGAACTTAACGTTCCAATTCTGGAATACCGATGTGATTCTCTTGAAATTGTAATTATCGTCATTATTATGTGATGTATTTTGCCTAGATAATAAATCTGAGTTTCTTCTCACAAAATTCAAATTCCGATTACTATTGCTTCCATTATCATTATTTGGCTGTAAGTTAGAATTATTATTTATTTCATTTCCCTGAGTCTGGTGTAGATTTAAATTAATTAACATACGTTCTAAACATGATTCTATCATATTATTAACTCGATTGAAGTCGATTATTTGTACGTTTGTACTGGTTTGATCATTATTTGTACCAACCCGTGACGTATGATTGACACGATGTTGCATATGACTACGATTTTATGTCTGAGTGACTGACTCAATATCGATTAATGGTAACGCTAAATTTTGATTGATCTGTGGTTGCAGATAATGCAGATAAATTTTCCGTACTGTGTTGTATTGCCATTTCTATCAGTTATTGGGTGCCTACAGTACGATTTAAAAAATCAATAGTATGTATTCTTTAGTTGATACAAACTTAAATTGGTGTTACCTTATATGTGATGATATGGATAATGGGATAAGATATAACATATTTTATTTTTTTTTTTTTACAAATTAACCAACGCTCAGGGGATGCCCCCTATTCATGCAATGCACAGTGTTGATCGTAAGAAGGGATGATAGGTTAAATGGAGGGGGGAAAGATGGAGTAGTGTCGGTGAATGTTTGTTTTGAACTTGCCAATATCAAAAATGTCGGGAAAAACAGACGAAGGGAGATTGTTCCACAAACGAATCGTGCGACTGAAGAACGAATTCTCTCTGTAATGCGTGGTTCTGTTGGGAACCGTGTGGACTACGAAGGGGTGGGCTTGGTTCGATGCCCTAGTAGTACGAGGGAACACACGACCTGGTGGAATCAGGCCATGTATTTCCCTCGAACACTTACCATTGTAATACCTATAAAACAGGCTTACACACCCTACGGTCCTTCGGTGCTCAAGAGAACCAATAGAGGATGAAATATTTTCATCCCCTATTAAATATATTGACCGTTGTTGGATTCGATCCAGGAACTCCAAAGAAGATTTTGAAGCCCCTGCCCATATGTGCGAATTGTATTCCATCTTAGGCCGAATATAGGTGGTGTAGACAGTGCGCAAGTCAGCAGGAGTGAAGTATGTCTTACACCGTTTCAGAAAACCGAGGCACTTGGCCGCTTCTTTCGACACATCAAATATGTGATCATTCCAACGGAGGTCACATTGAATAGATATACCCAGAACGTCAAGAGCAGCTGACTGCGCAATATCCACAGAGTCCATATTGAGGGGAGGGAGGAGTGAATCCATTCTTTTGTGAGATAACAGACAACATTGGGTCTTGCCAGCATTAAAATCATCTCTATTTGCAAGACCCCACTCGGAGATTGTTTTAAGGTCATTATTGAGTGTATCATTCATTGTGCGCCTTTTACTCTCAATCTCCAAAGAGTTTGGGCGCTTGTTGAACGAAAATGAATGACAAATGTTGCTGTCATCTGCAAAGGAATGGATTGGGTTCTGGGTCGATGACAGAAGGTCATTGATAAACACCAGAAATAGGGACGGGGATAGGACGGAACCCTGCGGGACTCCAGAATTGATGGAATGTTGTTCTGAGAAAACACCATCCATCGCAACTCGTATTGAACGACCCTGGAGAAAACTCGATATCCATCGAGCAAAAGAATTACCGACACCATATGCAATAAGTTTTGATACCAGGGCTTCATGCCACACTCGATCAAAAGCTTTGGAGATATCAAGAGCAACAGCCTTGCTCTCCCCGAAAAGGTGAACAAAATTATTCTCTTTTCGGAGAGGACCGCCATCAAGTCACAAGTGGATTATGATTGTAGATTATGATTAATATAGGAAATAAAACTGAATATTGGGTGTATTTAATAATTTATTAAATGAAAATGCTAAAAAAAAATATATATATTTTTTTTCTTTTGTAATTTCGGACAAAATATTGCTCTTGGAAAAAATTATGTAATTTCCAATCAATTACGAGTACGTAATTAGCTTAAATATCATTTTATTAAAACATAAATACATTTCGCAAAAGATGTTAAAAATTATAGTTGTATTAAATAAATTCTCGTAAAATCAAAAGGAACACCTGAGAGCAAATCGGTCGATTTCTATCCGGAACTTTAATGCCAAATAGTCGAATATCCAGAATTGATCAAATATTTATTTAATTCAAGATCATAATAAAAACAACTAAATTTGACGCGTAATTAAACTTTTAACTCTACGCAGACGGATTTTAGGACAGACATATCAGAAGGACACGCCTGCCCCACGTTGGGCGCCATTTTATGTAATGAACACGATGTCAACTTTTCAGTTACAAATTACTCACAATATAATTGCAAGTAAATCTGGTTAGATGTTACAAAAGTTGAAGATGTCGGCGGGAGGCGTCTCTGCCACTAGCAAACAGTCGTTGGGGGGGTACTTGACACTTCAACCTACCAGCAAATCGATTCATAATTTTTTATTACAGACTCAAAAAATTAATACTTAATAACTAAATGGACCAGCATAACCATATCCTAAACAATGCCCCATATGGCCAAAAAAAAAACAAAGCAAATGTATCTATCAATCACAATATATATTAACATATCTCAATGTTGTTAACTGAGATATTCGCATCATAACCCTCCCTACCTTGATCATAATATGCGTATAATATTATATGATCCCAAAATAAAACCAGTTGGGAAGGTTAGATCACATGGGAAATTTTAAAGTAGGTGTAATTATGATAGTTAGGATTATCAAAATTATAGTCGGTCTAAGCCGACTATAAATACCCTACACATATGTGTGGTTACCATTCAAAGTGATATATAGGTCACCAGGGTATACGAATCCTGAAAATAACTACAAACATTCAATCGCTGAAGAATTTCCATTCATTTGATACCCATATTTAGAAATGGGTAGGTGTACCGAATTTCGATTTTTTTTTGTGACTTGTGAACCACAAGTCTTTTCGCCGGAAAACATTATTATCATGTATTTGAGCATGATATCAATATATATTTGACCAAAAAAGTTTACCTAAGCACGTATACATAAAAATTGATCTTTATATGTACATTTTATATGAGGTATTTGAACATAAGGTCGGATCATAGGTCACAATGGACCAATCTCGCCAATTTTTTCGCACATACAGCGTAGGTATATTAGTAATCTAAGTTATAAGTTTCATTTATCTAGCTCTTCAATTTTAAAAGTAGTAGGGATTTCAACAGACAGACGGACAGACAGACAGACAGACAGACAGACAGACAGACAGACAGACAGACAGACGGACAGACAGACGGACAGACGGACAGACGGACATCGCTAAATCGACTCAGGAGGTCATGCTGATCAAGAATATATCTACTTTTACATACCAGAGATGCTTCCTTCTGGGTGTTACAAACGGCGTACCAAACTGAATATACCCTTTCACTCTTAGTGTAGGGTATAATAAGTTACGTATATCCATCATATCACACTAAGGAAAACTAAAAATTTTACTCAATCATGTTAATGTGTTTTCTTCATTTTAAACAAGGGAACATGATGGAAGTCAGCACCATATGCATATTTATTAAGTATATATTATTTCTTATAAATCTTAAAATTCATTATTAAGTTTAATTAAAGAATGTTATTTTATTCATTTTATTTAACGTAGTATTTTTCATTTTCAATTGCATGATTGTTACAATATTATTAAGGTATAAGTAGTATATTTATGTTTGCATGTTGATTGGTTACTTTATTTAGGATTAGGTAGAAATTTTATTTTAGTAGTAATAATGTGAATGTTTATTTTAACACTATTTAAGAATAAGTACCAACATAATTGTCCTAGCATCTAATTTACATGTATATTTTAACATTATTTAAGTTTAGGTAGTAACTTAATCGTTTGTAGTATAAATTAATCATGTTGATTTGTAACTTTATCCCAAATTATGTAGAAAATTTGTTTTAAGTAGTAGATAATTTTAGTAAAAAAACTATGTTGCAGGTATATTTGTAACCTAATTTATAATTAATTCATTTTTAGTAACTAAATTCTAACAGCCGATTTATTTTAGAAGAAATGTTTATGTATGTATAATTTTATTAATATTTATGTAGTGGGTTTAGGTTGTAGAAAAAAGTAGTATTCATTTTAATCGTATATGGTATATAGTAGTAGTATAAAAGTGGTTATCAAAAAATTTGCATATATATATTAAAGTAATTTATTTTATTATAATAAATGTATGTAGAATTCATATTATTAATTCAGAAATAAATCTGGTGTTTAATTAACTTCGAAGTGAGCAGCAAAAATAATTTTCAATTCTAATAACTTTACCATTGAATTTATTTAAACGCAAAAATAATCATGACTTTTTATTTTTCAATTGCATTTGCATGTACGAAACAATCCAAATATGATGGCAACCCGAAACATGAACAATTATAATCATGAGAGTACATTTGGTTAATAGAAAGTCTCCACTTCTGCAAATGAGAGTGAGCATAATAAATTTGCATGTTATTTTTGTTATTGTTTCAGATCTCTTTGATTAAATTTAAAAAAATGTTATGTTCTATGCTTTCTTCTTTTCGTTTTACTTTATTCACTAATATTTAACTCATTATTATGTAAAATTTAACTTTATTTCTTGTCAACAAAAAAAAAAAATCTCAAAATTAAAAGAAAAACAAAATCATATAAAAACCAATTTGTATACTCACTTTGTTTGCTTGACGATCGATGAAGGCCTCCATTGATTATGAGCTGTTGAGTCAATTATTATTAATATGAGTCGTAATCATATGATTTTTTAAAATAGTGATTGAGCAGGATATTTTAAGGCATATCCTGACTCTTAGCATTTTTTGTAATTTTTTATACCCTACACTAAGAGTGAAAGGGTATATTCAGTTTGGTACGCCGTTTGTAACACCCAGAAGGAAGCATCTCCGGTATGGAAAAGTATATATATTCTTGATCCTGAGTCGATTTAGCGATGTCCGTCTGTCTGTTAAAATCCCTACTACTTTTAAAATTGAAGAGCTAGATAAATGAAACTTATAACTTAGATTACTAATATACCTACGCTGTAAGTGCGAAAATTGGCGAGCTCGGTCCATTGTGACCTATGATCCGACCACTTATGTTCAAATACCTCATATAAAATGTACATATAAAGATCAATTTTTATGTATACGTGCATAGGTAAACTTTTTTGGTCAAATATATATTGATATCATGCTCAAATACATGATAATAATGTTTTGCGGCGAAAAGACTTGTGGTTCACAAAAAAAAAAAATCGAAATTCGGTACACCTACCCATTTGTAAATATGGGTATCAAATGAATGGAAATTCTTCAGCGATTGATTGTTTGTAGTTATTTTCAGGATTCGTATACCCTGGTGACCTATATATCACTTTGAATGGTAACCACACATATGCGTAGGGTATTTATAGTCGGCTTAGACCGACTATAATTTTGATAATCCTAACTATCATAAATACACCTACTTTAAAATTTCCTATGTGATCTAACCTTCCCAACTGTTTTTTTTTTGTTTTTGTTTTTTTTTTAACTTTAGCAAATTTAAACCATTATTTATATTTATCTATATTTTTTTTCTTTTTTAAACTCAAAGAAAACCAAATTTCGCTACCACTTTTTGTTGTTGTTTTTACTCACTTTTCACAATTACTTCTTATATGCATGCACCTTTTTCTATATATATTTTTTTCACTTTGTACTTTTATACCATCATTATTATTATTTTCTTTTTCCAATTATTTTTCTTTTGTACTACTTTGATACTACTTTTCACTTTTATTTGAATTTTTTATTTTTCTTAAACTTATATGCTTTTGGTATATTTGATTTTTTTATACTTTTTACTTGGACATGTATATGACATGACATGTATATTTATGAGGGTTTGAACATTACATACTTGTGTTGTTGTTGTTTTTTTTAAGAGGTTTTTAGTTTGATGTTATTGCCTTTGGCAAATTGATTTATTTGCGTTTTTTTTATGTTTTGCGCACCGATCACGCGATGTGACCTGATGTGTTTGGCAGACTGATGCGCAAAAAGATGCGTAGTAAAGTAATGATGTTCATTGTGGGGAAGACACCTATCGCTGTCTCTATGTGGTGTGGTAAGACGATGCTTGTTGTTGTGCTAATTATCGTTTATGCCTGCATTGCGATAATCCACGTGACGTTGCTGATCATGACGCCTACTGACGTAACATAAAGATGCTTTACCACTGCTCTTTGGGGGGAAAACGTGAGATACACTCTTTGTTGCCATGCAACCTAAATCAATTGAGATCACCTCAACGATTCTCCTGTAGGAAAATCTCTAAACGATGCTTGATGAAGATTTGCTTGTCAGGGATTGCTATACAATTATATGTAAATATCTAAAATTAACTCTAATAAGTAAATGTACATTTAAGAAAAAAATCTTTTAATTATGACTACCTTTTTCCATTAGAACCACAATTATATGAAATATGTATTTCTCGAAGATGATATTGGTAGATTTCGATGGGCCTACGTGTTTTTATACTTTATGCGTGCTGGATGAAGATTTATGTTGCGATAAAATTTAAAGTCTATTTTGTTGCATAACTTAATTGAAATCGAAACGAATCTGTGATATTTTGTCTGTGATTTTCAATAATCTCTCTCTGATACTAGTTTTTAAGTTTTAATTAGTCTGCAGGAATTTATTAGCTAATAATTTTAGATTAAAATATATATATATATATATATATATATATATATATATATATATATATATATACGTTGCCAAGATGTTTAATATGTTACTACAACCGAGATCAATTCCTGTCAAGCACAATACTTTTCAAGCGATTTTTGTAGTTTTATATGGTTCGGGTATTTGCTAAAATTTGTTCATAATTATTTTGCCGTAAGAATTTAAAAAGAATCGTTCATTACAAAATATGGGTATCAAATGAATGGAAATACTTCAGCGATTGAAAGTTTGTAGTTATTTTCGGGATTCGTAAATCCTGGTGACCTCTATACCACTTTTAATGGTAACCACACATATGTGTAGGGTATTTATAGTCGACTTAAACCGACTATAATTTTGATAATCCTAACTATCATAATAACACCTACTTTAAAATTTTCCATGTGATCTAACCTTCCCAACTGGTTTCATTTGTTTGTGGCCAGAGATGGCGTAAGATAACGCAGTCGTCTCTGGATGACCAGTTTGAGTTTGTTTTATCCGTCGTTTTAAGGTCAATATGCCTTCTTAGGACACCTAATTGAATTCTAGTTGAAGAACATGCATCCTCTATTCTACGTGCAGAACCCTGTTGCGCTATCTCATCGGCTTGTTCGTTCCCTTCTATATTGCTATGTCCGAGGACCCAGTATATGGTTATCGCATGGGTTTGGACTTCACACTAACTACAAGGACTTCACACTAACAGCATTTTTGGATATCGAAGGAACGTTTAACAACGTAAAAACGGAATACATAAAAACCGCATTAGAGAAAGTTTAGGTAGAAACCAAGACAACACAATGGATCTATAAAATGCTAAACAACAGAATAATTAATTCACAGTTGGGTATTAGTAAATCAAGGAAAACAATAACTCTAACTCTCTGGCTTCTAGTAGTTGAGGAAATTCTAGCAATACTAAGAAATAAAGGAATAAAAGCAGTAACATATACAGACCATGTAGTAATTATGGTAAGCGGAAAATACCTTCCTACTATTAGCAGCATTATGGAAACTGCACTGAATGAACTGTCAATGTGGGCAGGACAAAACGGTCTAGGAGTAAACGCCTAGAAGACTGAACTCGTACTCTTCACAAATAAAAGGAAAATTAAAAACTTTGAGCTTCCAAAACCTGATGGCTGCACACTCGCTCTATCTAGTGAAGTGAAATATCTCGGAACTATACTAGACAGTAAGCTTCGATGGAAACGCAACACAGAAGAAAGAATGAAAAAAGAACTATGCGCTTTTTATTCATGCAAGAAAACTGTCGATAAACGATGGGGCGTGACACCAAGTATAATCCACTGGATGTACACAGCGATCGTCAGACCCATATTAACGTACGGTTTTACTGTATGGTGGGAAGCGATAAAGAAGACTACATTTCCTAGGGAAATAAGAAAAGTACAAAGAATGGCATGCATTAGTATTACAGGCGCAATGAAATCGACCCCACAAATATGGATGGAGATAATGCTTAATCTTCAGCCAATAGACGGCATAAGAAGTACAGCAGCAAAGAACGCGATTCGACTTAGAGAATCAGAATTCTGGAAGCAACTCTCATACGGACACACGTCTATCCTCAAAGTTTTCAGAATGATCGAACTCGAATAGGGACTGGATCCGGCCTTTTCTGTGACGCACTGCAAATTCACGAGTCACATAGACTTCTCGATGACTGCAGTGTCTTTCAAGCAGAAATATTCGCGATAGATAAAGCAGCAGACCATCCAAACAAAGAACATTGATCCATCGAAGATTACAATCTTTGTAAATAGTCAGGCTGTTATCCTATCACTAGACAATGCGGTCATAAAATCGAACACAGTACTTAACTGTCGCCGATCACTTTTTTCACAACATTCTTGAAGTTATACACGGAGATAAAAAAGTTCTAAAATCCAGAAGGAATCAAGAGGTATACGGAGTGACAAACAGCTAAACCGAAAAATCCTTAATTTCAAGAAAAGGATTTACTTAGTTGTCAAAAAAAGTAACTAAGTAGAATTATTCTTAAATTTAGTTATTAATTTCTTAGGTATCAAAAAAGTAACTAAGTAGAATTAGTCTTAAATTCAGTTATTAATTTCTTAGGTATCAAAAATGTTGTTGTTGTCCCAAAATTTATCGAACACTTGTTCGTATAGTTGTTATTTTTTCGATCTTGCTTTGTCGCTTTTATGTTTTGCGTTGTCCGTCTGTCAGCGCCATCTGTTTGTTCGTGTGTCTAAGTGTGTCTAAGGTAACATAAAAAAATATATATTTTAGGTAATTTATTTTTTATTTAGAATTTTATTATCTATATGAATTTTTGTATATTAAATGAATTCTTTGAAGACTTAATTTAATTGAATTGTTTATTTTATTTGTATTATTATTTAATTTAATTTAATCAATGTATATTATTCTGAAACCGTTTACTTACCATATACACTTTCTCCTCTTCTGCTGCCTCTACTGTTGGTTATGTATATACCTTCCGCACGTTACCCATAAGCATTGTATAGTGTATTTAGATAACAATGGAATGAAATAAATTTTTTACGAATTGAAACCATACCAACATTCGTAGAAAAAATCGATTTTTTTTATATCTTTAACATACATACAAACCTACATACATACCTATATAAATACATACATACATTTTATATCATTAACAAACATACATACGTACAAACATACATATATACATACACAGACGCTTGCTTGTCTGGCTGTGCTTTGTTGTTCTATTCGTGAAAACACACACATGCAAACATTGTATATCATGTCGTTTTTTGTTACCTAAGAAAAAAACATCTACAATCCAGACAAATGGCTTTTAGACGTAAATCAAAGATATATGCATTTATTTTAAAAACATTTTTATTTATTTTTACTAGAGTATTTTTTTCAGTGTATGTATGTGATTTGGTAATGTGTAAAAACAATCATTGAAACAATTGAATTACTGATAGGCAAAAAATAAATCATTATTTCTTTAGAACAAATTATTGCAATCCCTGTTGTTGAAATCTTAAATCAAATTCAGTTTGAGACCGTTTTGATTTGACAACGACATATTGAAAACATAACACCGGCAATGATGATACGAACCGTTTCGGATACAGCCAAGTATCCTCATCAGTGATCATTACGTGATGACGTAATGATAAAATCAAATAAAGAACGAACTTCCGTCAGAAATGTCTGGAGTTGGTAGTCAAACATGCTAGGTACTCGGCTACTGAACCACACAACCATCACACGTCTAAATTGCAGTTTGCCTGTTCTATTTTAGAACACACGTTGTTGCAACAATGACGAGTGGTACCGAAGATCGGTAGAACGAATGCATTTGAGTAACGCATCGGTTTTGCTTTCAATGTTTTGTTTCATTCATTTTGTTAAATTCTTTTTGAAAATTTTAGGGCCCTATTATGATTAGCGAAGCGAATGGTTTCAGCGAAGCGAATGTCCAAAAAGCTATCACGGCTTACATTCGCCAGACCTCATTCGCCAAAAAACGGGTAAAATGAAGCGAACGTAAAAAAGGTGCAACACTCAACTAAATTTCATACGCTTCAAGTGTCAAAACCAAGCGAATCAACAGATCATGTGACGAATCGGCGAACGTTTCCTAATCTATCATTTTAAGGTTTTTCTTATGATTTTTTATTTTTATGCTTCTGTGTTTTTGTTTATTGGGATTCTCCTGATTTTTATTTTTTTTTTATCCTTTAGTTTTTTTTATTCTTTTATATTAAATTTCGAGTTTTTGTACTCCAACTAATAAATGAGTTAAACGTATATCATTTTTTTTTTGTTCGTTAAACATATTTATTTTGAAATATAATAATCCCAACAAACATTGAGAAAATCCGCAAAGTACACGCAGAGTTGTCTCAAAAAGTTGAGGTTGACGCAAAAAGTTAAACATGAGTTAATCGAAAGTATACGCTTGAGTTTAACTTTGTCACCAACGCAAAGTTTGTCGCATGTAGTCGTGGCGGTTAACTCAAAAAGTATAAAACAAGTTTAACTCATAGTTGACTCAAATCTGTGCTCAAGTATGCCTAGCGATATTCATAAAATCATACAAAGGCTAACTACAAATTTTCGCAATTTTCTGATTTTTGTTGGTATTAACATAGCAAACAAGTAATGATACGGTGTAACATAATTTTTTCAATACGTCAATAAAAAATTACATTTTTACTGCACGGCATTATATATAAAAATTGTATTTGTTGGTCAGAGCAACAACCAGTCCATACTTGAACTAAGAAAAGTCTGGCAGTGGGTTAGTTTCATAATGAGCTAATGTCCAAAATTTGCAGCAAACACCCAACCGATCAGGCCCAACACATGGTAACTCATAAGAACTTTGATATGTTGAGGTCACAATTCCAGTATATCGGGAAAATCCATGTATTTGCAGAAGGCGTGCACGAGAAAAGGTGTTACAAACTGATCAGTGCGTGCAAACAAATATGCCGAATAGAAGCCGAAGAGTGTGGTCCAATTAATTGAAAACCTAGAGTATGAAATTAAAAAGTGTCTTAAAAAAATATTTGCTCACTTACACAATATCACAAGCACCAACTTCAGCACTGGGCCGCTCGACAATTGAACAAGCGCAGTGGTAAAGAAGTGCGGCGTCAGAAAGACCACCACCATTGGTGAGAACGATTGCAGCAGAAGCGACGTCATGCAGGCACGAAACACAAACTCTTCCTTAAGCGGCGCAACTATATGATTGTATATCGGGAGTTATAGCGCAGCGAGCCCTTCCAAAACTCTGGATCTTCAGTAGTAATTTAAAAATTATCTTCTAAGTATATTTAACATTTACAAAAATTACCTAAAAATAAGCGCACCTTGTCATGCTGCACCTTTACACAGAGTGGATCGAGGAAGAGCATCGCCGTCAGAAAATACGTAGAGCATAACCGATGCACTTGTATAAGCGTCTCGTTGTATGTTTTTTGGATTTGAATATAATTATTTTTGTAATACCGTATCTTTATTCATAATTGAACATTAACTCAGTGAGACAGTGCCAAACTAATTTTCGATATTTTTGTTTGTAGTAAACAGCTCTATAGAAATTTTAGGGTTTCTTTAAACCAAAAAGTATTGCTACAAATAAAAAAAATATTTCTTTATAAAAAAAGTATTGTTGCGAAGTTTATTTTTAAAATTTTTAATCTTTTAGACAACAAATAGCAAAAAAAAACGAAAAAATATTATTGGTCTGAATGGAGTTACCGTATTTTAAACTATAAATAATATAATATAAAAAGGATTTTATAACAATAAAAATTAGATTTTAAGATAAAATAGTATCTGTTCTAAAAAAAGACAGTACTAAAAGCACGCAACATGATACTATTTTTTTCAACTCTGAAATGGTAATTTTATCCGTCAATGTTGTAAGTGTTGCTCACTTTTAAGACCATAAAAATTAGTACATTCGCCAAATTGCATTCGCTTCACCATAGCGTTCGCATCGCCAAGTACATTCGCTTCGCCAATCATAATAGGCCGCTTAGTCAGAATCATTTAAAGATTGAATCATCATAAGTTGACATCACCATTTAAATCATTGGATTGCTCGAAATATTTAGCTAATATCATCTTTCTGTTCGAAACGGTATGACAAACAATTCGTTTGTTGGCGATATCGAGCACGCTGTACTTTCTGTATTTCTACTGTTCGTTTTCGTTGACTTTTACGTCGCTTTCGTTCAATCCTAAGAACTTTCAAATATAGTAATGCCAAATAGAATTATCAAATTTTTTTTTCATAAAAGAACGTTTTTTTTAATAATTTTTAATGCTGGTAATGCTGTCTGCATTAGATGTCATTTATGTGTGCTAAAATCGAAAGAATTGTTAATAATTATTTTGATGTTTACAATAACTTTTTATATTACAACGTTGATGTTGATAGTGATGACGAGGAGAAGATGAGACTGAAGAGAAGAGCATTGCGTAATCGTACAAATGTACTTGAACTTCCAGACGATGAGTAAGATTTAATTTCAAATATGTGCAAATTTCATTAAAATATCATTTTATTAAGCAGATTTATAGATAGTCAACAATGATGTTTTTCAATACAGTTTTAATGAAATAAAATCGGAGCTGAAGAAAAGTTACAAAAGCACACACATATTACCACATTTTTGCATTTCCTCGCAACTGGAAGCTACCAAAGGTCTATTGGTAACGTGTATGTGTCGTGTATGGCGGAGTCAACAGTATGTAAAGTAATAGGAGAATGCTTGATTGTTTTCGAAGAAGAATTTTGTCAGAAATAGGTGAAATTGAACAGGAATGTGGAGGAAAACAACATTGTAAAGGTACACTTTTACAATTCAGTTGGATTTCCAGGTATTGTTGGCTGTGTGGACGGGACACACATACGCATTAAGTCGCCCGGCGATAACCGAAAGAATTTGTATTACAATAGAAACGGTTACTATAACGTAAATGTAATGGCAGTAAGTAATAATAACATGCCATCATATGCATGCCAACTAACCACTTTTTTGTTACAGATATGTGAACACAATTTGGTAATTCCATATGTCGACGCCCTTCATCCAGAAAGTAACCACGATTCACGATGAGACATCTTCTGTTGCCATCGAATTAAGACGGCAACTAGCATTAAATTTACGTTAAAAATGTTCAAGATTACAAGACAGTTTTTCATATGTTTTGTGGTGTATAGTGCTGAAAGGTATATGTTAATCTTTTAATTATATACAACATCCTAAATCAAAATTATAAAAATTAATAAATTATTATAAAAAAAATAAGAATATGTTTGTCTCCTGTGAAGATTATTTTTTTAACTTAATAATTCATTTTGTAGGTAGAGATCAGGTATAAAAAACAGTAGTAATAATTAAAATAATAAGAAGTAACAAATAAATCAACAGTTTCAGAAATTGGGCAACGTCCGCCACTATATTTATCATTTCATTTATGGCTTCAATTTGATTAGTTGTGGCTTCTGAAATTGATTTTAAGGCCTCCGTCTGTGCTTCAGCAATTGTATTTTATTTTATTTGTTATTTGCTCCTCCATATAGTTTCGTCTTTTTTTAGCTACCCTTGCTGGTGCTGCGGAATTTTCCGACGTTGGTCGTAGTCCTGATGTAGTTGGTGTATGTGTTGTTGGTGTTACAACTTTTATAGCGTGGTCGTCTCTCATGGATGTAGCTGCTTATTGAATAGAAGAAGGATGAATCCTCGGTGGTTCTGGTGTAATTTATGTAGGGTTTAGATGCCTAGTTGAATTAACACCCAATGCCAATCCGCTATGTGCTCCTGCAGTCGACAAAAGCAATATCCGGTCAATTGCTTTTTCCGTTTCCAAAAGAGCATTGTGACGAAATGGTCCTGCGCCAGTTAGGCTTATGCTTTGTTGTTCTCATAAATGTTCTTTTTTGTGCGCGATTTGAGATCAGCCCAAATTTTTTTCCATCCCACAACAATTATATTCCATTTTTCGTCAATCTATGATTTTGTTGCAATTTTTTATGTCGGCAAAATTGTATGATATCGAATTAGATCTGGTACCAATATCGAAGGCCAAATAGTACTAAAACTGCAAAAATAGTTCAAAGCGACATATCGCCGTTTTTTTCGAAACGATAATAAAAACGATTCTAGATTAATATTGCATCAAATAGTTAAAATATATCGAGATTTATTTGAAAAGCATTGCGATATCGATGTGGAAAATGTTTAAATTATCCTAACATAAAATTTTACTCTACGAAAATTACAAAATTTTAAAAATTAGCAACAAGATTGGATTTTTGACTTAATAAAAAAAATTAAAATGATTCCAATTCCAGTTTGTGCAAAGCATGTTTCTTAGTTAAAAACATGTCGTTTTTTTTAATAAAAGTCAAAGTCTGATTGCGGTTTTATTTGATACTGAAGCTAATTCCAAAAATGGTTTTGTTAAATAGGGTCCAGTTTTTAATATTTTTAAGTTTTTATTATTTTTCTCTCCTTTTATTTTTAATAGTCGACACAAAAACAATAATGTAATTTTCTTTTCGGTGTTAGGCATACAAAAAAAAAAAAAAAAAAAAACTTTACAATAAATTTTAAATTTTATGAATAAAAAACAATATTACTTGATGAAAAAAATGAAAAAATTATGCCATTTTGCAAAGTCATGTATAATATTTAAAATGACAATTAGGACAATAAATTAAGACTCTATATCAAAAACTTATTAATATTTCATTATTAAATATTAGAAAATAATGTACCTACAAAAATATTGATTTTTTTAATATATTAATAAGTTTTTAACCAAGATTAGTAATTTAATTTCATATATGGCATGTTAAATTGGATACATGGCGCTGCACAGAAATGCACAACAATACACAATAATCATTTTAACGCCTGAAAATAAAATAAATATTTAATATTATTAAATATTTAATAATATTAAAAAGTCTTCGCGGGCCGCAGATGAAAGGTTGGCGGGCCGCGTGTTTGACATGCCTGATGTAGAGAATCATTATTTTCATGCATTTCTATTATAATATATCTTTTACCCTTTTTTTTTCAACGTTTTTTCCAAATTCGATTTGAAACGAAAGAAAAATTGTTTACGTCAAGATTTGACAGTGCTTTTACGTTATCGTTCGACAACGTGCAATTCTTTTGTTGTAACGTTTTAAATAAAGCAAATAGTGCTTTCGTTCTTGTGCTTTCCTTGTTTCTAATCACATGATTTTGCAATCAGTTTTATTTCAGTGACTTACATGTTCAGTTTTAGTCTTGAGATTGAATCACAAAAAAACTGCAATCATTTTTCAAGTCAAATGATTTCAAATGATTTAAAACGAAAACATCTGCAAGTCTTTGAAAATTTATAAAATATCCCAGCAGGAAATGTCATCAATGATTGCTCAATGATTCCCCTATGTTAGGTCAGACACATCAATGACCGATGGCATTTTCGCCCTGCAAAGGATTGATGACATTTTCATACAAATGTCCTCCTCAAGGAAGTCGCTAATGATTGTCATAAATAATTTTTTTTTAGTAAACATATTTTTTTATAATTTTATCTATTTTTTAATTTAAATATTTTTTTATTTATCTTATTTTATTTATTATTTCAAGTTTATTATTTTCTTCTGTTCTCGGTAGGAATGGTGTCAGCGCGCGCAAAGCAGAAGCGGCTTTATCTCAGCGGCCAAACCCGACCCAGGGTTGTAAGGGCCATTTAAGTAAGTAAGTACTACTGCTTATTATCCCGCTTTTATAAAAAGTGGTCCCTCAAATTGGGCCTATGAATAATATGGCACGGTGACATCGAATACAAAATTTCAGTTTTACGCATAAATGCTGCCCCTAGACTAGAGTAGTTCAACACAAATGACTTTTTCGAAATTCCGAAGGGACACCCCTAAAAAGTTTGAGCACATTAATAAAGTAATTTACAAAAAATTTTGGCCAAATCGAAAAAACGTTTAGACGTCGCACATCGTGATTTTCTGTTTTTAGCCCATTTAAAGTCGTTAGTAGGTGATTAAAGTTGAATAACTTTTTTTATTTTGGTTGGATCAACAGTGATCTTTACGTGATGACGTAATGATAAAATCAAATAATTCGTAAAAACAAACTCCCGTCAGAAATGTCACCGAGAAAAAAATACTATATAAATAATAGTTTTTAATATTAAAAATAGTCAATAGGATAAATTATTATTTTAATCGGAAAATACCTTTAAATACTAGAAAATACCATAACATTGCTATTGAGTTTATATGAAAAGATTTATTTTTTGTATACTATTAAATCAATAATGGTCCTATTGACCAATTTTAATGGGATTTGAGGGAATTTTTTTCTGGGTGTATGTACTCGGCAACTGAACCACACAATCATCACTCGTCTTAATGGCAGTTTGCCTATTTTAGAATATACATTGTGGCAACAATGACGAGTGGTACCGAAAATCGGTAGAACGAAATCAATTGAGTAACGCATCGGTCTTGCTTTCAATGTTTTGTTTCATTCATTTTGTTAAATTGTTTTAGAAATTCTTAGTTAGAATCATTTAAAGATTGATTCATCATAAGTTGACATCACCATTTAAATCATTGGATTGCTCGAAATATTAAGCTAATATCATCTTTCTGTGTATCGAAACGATCGGTATGACGAACAATTCGTTTGTTGGCGATATCTAGCACGCTGTACTTTCTGTATTTCTACTGTTCGTTTTCGTTGACTCTTACGTCGCTTTCGTTCAATCAAAATCAAGTTCGTAAGAACTTTCAAATATAGCAATGCCAAATAGAATTTTCAAATATTTTTTGTCATAAAACAAAGTTTTTTTTTTAATAATTTTTAATGCTGGTCTGTCTGCATTAGATGTCATTTATGTGTGCCAAAATCGAAAAAGAATTGTTAATAATTGTTTTGAGCTATGTTTTCAATAACTTTTTACAACGTTGATGTTGATAGTGATGACTATGTGGATAGTGGTGACGAGGAGCAGATGGGACTGAAGAGAAGAGCATTGCGTTATCGTACAAATGTACTTGAACTTCCAGACGATGAGTGAGTTTTCAATTTCAATGCTGAAGATAAGTTACAGCAGCGCACACATCCCACCAAAGGTCTATTAGTAACGAGTATGTGTCGTGTATGGCGGAGTCAACAGTATGTAAAGTAATAGGAGAATGCTTGATTGTTTTCGAAGAAGAATTTTGTCAGAAATAGGTGTAATTGAACAGGAATGTGGAGGAAAACAACATTGTAAAGGAACACTTTTAAAATTTAGTTGGATTTCCAGGTAATGTTGGCTGCGTGTACGGGACACACATACGCATTAAGTCGCCCGGCTATAGCCAAAAGCATTTGTACTACAATAGAAAGGGTTACTATAGCGTAAATGTAATGGCAGTAATAATAACATGCCATCATATGCATGCCAACTAACCAGTTTTTTGTTGCAGATATGTGATCACAATTTGGTAATTACATATGTCGACGCACGCCATCTTTGTTTCCTAAGTACGTCTATCCCACAGATGACTGGGAAATCGTGCGTATGGAGGAGCCTACGCAGATCCGCCAATCAGTTGTAGTTTCCATAAATACGGAAACAGAGGAGCTACTACAAACAAATGGCTCTAAAGTCAGCATCGGTCTAAGCAGCGTGATGGCACGCCCAGTAGTGTGGATGGCAAACACGGTTAGGAAACAACCGGATCGAAATGATACAAATCAACCTCCATCATAGTATTACGGCCTCTGCAAACTTATTAGTCCACATCAAAGAGCATATAGATATGATAACAATACAGGAGCCATGGGTGAATCAGGGGAAAACCCTAGGATTAGAACATACAAACTACATACTGTACAGTAACGCATTGATGGGTAATTCAAGGACATGTATCTTGGTAAAAACAGAAATAAATTCTGTTCTTCTGTCCCAATTTAGTAATAGGGACCTAACTACTATAAGGATAGTATCAAGCACGATGACTCAGAATCGCCTCTACGGAGAATAGTAAAATAACTTGTAAGATTTATCAATATTAGAAAATAACCTAGCGATAATTAACGTAGGTTCAGAACCAACCTTTGAAACAAGAAATAGGAAAAAAGTACTGGACTGTACACTTTCAACATGGTCGGACCTTTTAAAAGTGAGCAACTGGAGAGTGCTAGACATAATGAGTTTCTCAGATCACAAATACATAGAATTCCAAGTTATCTTAGTAAGAATAACAGGGAAAACATATAGAAACCCAAAGAAAGGTAACTGGGACCAATTCATTGAAATTGTTAGTAGGTCCAGCAATACCATGAAGCGCATACAGATTGAGAACGAAGCAGACATAGAATATACGACACACAAAATTAACAATGTTTTGGAATTTGCATACAAAAATTTTTGTCCAATTACTAGGAGCAAGAGGAATAAGAACCATCCATGGTGGAACACCCAACTTAAGAACATAGGTTAGAAAATGTTTCAATAACGTCAGAAATAAAAATGATACAAACAAATTAGAAGAATACAAAAAACCTCAGGAATTTAAAAAAAAAATTACTGACCTCAAAACGAAATGCCTTAAAAGGTATGATTAGTGAATTTAACAATATAAAAGATACATGACGACTAAGAAAAATGCTCTCAAAGAAAGTACATGTCCCATGCAGCATAAAAGATAAAAACGGCACCTGGATAAAGTCTCTCGAGGAAACATTAAGCGTACTACTTGCAACTTACTTTCCAGGATGCGAATACCTACCATAAGATACTTACGAATCAACGGTTTACGCACATATTCTGGAGACGCACGAATCAAACACCAGAAACATTATTACATTAGACAAAATTGAATGGGCTATAAATACATTTTCCCCATATAAGTCACCAGAACTGGACGGAATATATCCAATAATGCTTCAAAAAAGTGTTACCTATTAGGGCCGATATTAGAAAAAATGTTCAAAGCTTCCTTCCTTCCACATGGAAGGAAGGAAAAGTCGTATTTATACCAAAAGCAGGAAAAATACAACATTCCTCTCCAAAGGACTATAGACCTATCAGCCAAGTTCCTATATGCTTAAAACCTTTAAAAGAATAATAGATAATCATATCAAGTCAAAGTTTAGCACATTTAACTTCTCGCGAAATCAGCACGCATATATTAAGGGAAAATCAACAGAAACGGCATTACATGATGTAAATGGACACATTGAAAAATCTCTCCAATATAAAGAATATACCCTTGCAGGCTTCCTTGACATAGAAGGAGCTTTTAACAATATACATTCTGAAGCCATCCGCAACGCATTAATGCGAGCAAAAACTTAGAAACAAGCTTAGTAGCATGGCTCATGGAAATGCTATCACGTAGGAAAATCAACACTTATATTGGAACCTGCGAACTAAGAGCAAAAGTAAATCGAGGAACCCACCAGGGAGGGGTAATATCACCCACCCTCTGGATCCTAGTACTAAACGAAATGTTAGTAAAACTAGAAATAGATGGCATCCAAATAGTAACTTATGCAGATGACCTTGTGATGCTGGCAACCGGTAAATATATTGATACCGTTTATAATACATTAGAAACATCACTAAAGACACTGACAAACTGGGCTAAAAAGTGTGGAATAAATATTAATCCTACAAAGACAGAACTAGTCATATTTACCAGTAAGAAAATAATTCCAACGTGCAAAATTTTTAGGTATAGTGCTAGACAAAAAACTAACTGGAAACGCAATATCAAAGAAAAGGTCAAAAAAGCATACGCCGCATTTTACTTATGTCAGAAGGTAATAGGCACAAACTGGGTCTACAAACAAAGCCTTATATTCTGGATGTACATGGCCATTATACGCCCCATACTTAGTTATGGCAGCTTAGTTTGGTGGACAGCACTAAACAAAAAATGCAATACAAAAGAAATAGAAAACCAGTTGGGAAGGTTAGATCACATGGGAAATTTTAAAGTAGGTGTAATTATGATAGTTAGGATTATCAAAATTATAGTCGGTCTAAGCCGACTATAAATACCCTACACATATGTGTGGTTACCATTCAAAGTGATATATAGGTCACCAGGGTATACGAATCCTGAAAATAACTACAAACATTCAATCGCTGAAGAATTTTCATTCATTTGATACCCATATTTACAAATGGGTAGGTGTACCGAATTTCGATTTTTTTTTTGTGAACCACAAGTCTTTTCGCCGGAAAACATTATTATCATGTGCATGATATCAATATATATTTGACCAAAAAAGTTTACCTAAGCACGTATACATAAAAATTGATCTTTATATGTACATTTTATATGAGGTATTTGAACATAAGTGGTCGGATCATAGGTCACAATGGACCGATCTCGCCAATTTTTTCGCACATACAGCGTAGGTATAGTAGTAGGGATTTCAACAGACAGACAGACAGACGGACAGACAGACGGACAGACGGACATCGCTAAATCGACTCAGGAGGTCATGCTGATCAAGAATATATATACTTTTCCATACCGGAGATGCTTCCTTCTGGGTGTTACAAACGGCGTACCAAACTGAATATACCCTTTCACTCTTAGTGTAGGGTATAAATACATAGAATAGCACTGATAAGTGTCATAGGAACTGTAAAAACATTAGCAACTGCCGCTCTTGAAATTATACTTCTACCCATAGAATTCTTCATAAAGGGGGTTGACGCTAATACGGCATTAAGACTCTCTCAGACAACTCACCTAAAGCAAAAATTGTACGGACATTCAACCATTCTAAACCAATTTATGGGAAATAATATAGAATGTGACTACATACACCATACATTGACTTTGTGAAAAAATAGTCACCGAAATACAATCTAGAAGACAATGGGAAGAAAACACGGTAATCCAAAATAATACAATTAATGTTTACACCGATTGCTCAAAAATGGACATAGGCACTGGATGCGGAATCTTCTGAGAAACCCTAAACATAAGTAAATCTGTAAAACTTAGGAAAGAATGCTCGATATTTTAAGCGGAAGTATATGTTGTGGCGGAAGCGGCAAGATTGATTGCAATAGAGGCACTATCAGAGACTGATATTACCATTTTTATTGACAGTCAGGCTACCATTAAAGCCTTACAGAATAGAAATATCAGATTGGACGTTGTCAACACAGACTAAAACTGTGATAGGTACCACACAGATATTCTAGGAAACGACAAAGCAGACGAACTAGCAAATTTGGGGGCGGAACAAATACCTGACCGCACGGTATAATTTGTAAAACCACATATATCGGAGTATAGCCTACAAATAGCGTATACTCTTGAAAGAGACAAGACAAGGAATTGGGAAGGAACCAATACCTGTCTGACAACAAAAAAAAATATCTGGCAGGGTCAGAGAAAATGTAGTAGTAGGGACATATTAGATTTATATGTCAATGCCCAGCATTAGTACAAAGAAGGAACAAATATCTATGCTCTTTAATCTTTCAGGAACTATAGGACGTCCAGAAGCATTCGCTGCAACTGATGAAATACATTAGATCATCTGGATGACAACAAAAGGAGGACAGAGGAACACAAAATAATACCAATCACATACCAAACTAAAATAATATAATACTGTGAATTTAAAAAAATGAAAAAATATCTTGAAATGTTAAATTTTATATATAGGTAATAAACATATATGAGGAAACACAATGGACCAGATATGGTCTAAGTGGGTTGGTAATTTTTTTTCAACTTATGTTGAGAATCGCCAACATCCTTACAACCTAAACCTAAACCATTGTTTGGCAGCACAGTGTAGCAGAGCAACATTTGAGATCGGCTTTTAACGATGAAAGCAGTAATACTTGGCTGCTTGGTAAGGTTTAAGTAAATATATATATATATGATTATATCTAAGATAGTTATTTTTGTTATATTTTTAATTAGGTGATTCAGGATACCAGCTCCAGCTATATCTGATGACGTCTTTTCGCAATCCAAGCAACGCCAGCCAAACACGTTATAACGAATGACACTGCAAAGCTCGAAATGCTGTTGAACGCTGCATTGGCGTATTAAAAAATAGATTTCGATACATAATTGGATCAAGAGATTTTCATTATTCAGCATAGAAGGCAACGAAGCTTGTAAATGTGTGCAGTGCAATTCATAATGTGTGTATTTTTTATAAAAATATTTGGTCTCTTCAAAATCTAGAGCATGATTACATTTCTGGAAAAACGAAGAAAATAATATTATCGATGAGACATCTTCTGTTGCCATCGAATTTAGACGGCAACTAGCATTAAATTTACGTTAAAAATGTTCAAGATTACAAGACAGTTTTTCATATGTTTTGTGGTGTATAGTGCTGAAAGGTATATGTTAATCTATTAATTATATACAACATCCTAAATCAAAATTATAAAAATTAATAAATTATTATAAAAAAAATAAGAATATGTTTGTCTCCTGTGAAGATTATTTTTTTAACTTAATAATTCAATTCGTAGGTAGAGATCAGGTATAAAAACAGTAGTAATAATTAAAGTAATAAGAAGTAACAAATAAATCAACAGTTTCAGAAATTGGGCAACGACCGCCACTATATTTATCATTTCATTTATGGCTTCAATTTGATTAGTTGTGGCTTCTGAAATTGATTTTAAGGCCTCCGTCTGTGCTTCAGCAATTGTATTTTATTTTATTTGTTATTTGCTCCTCCATATAGTTTCGTCTTTTTTTAGCTACCCTTGCTGGTGCTGCGGAATTTTCCGACGTTGGTCGTAGTCCTGATGTAGTTGGTGTATGTGTTGTTGGTGTTACAACTTTTATAGCGTGGTCGTCTCTCATGGATGTAGCTGCTTATTGAATAGAAGAAGGATGAATCCTCGGTGGTTCTGGTGTAATTTATGTAGGGTTTAGATGCCTAGTTGAATTAACACCCAATGCCAATCCGCTATGTGCTCCTGCAGTCGACAAAAGCAATATCCGGTCAATTGCTTTTTCCGTTTCCAAAAGAGCATTGTGACGAAATGGTCCTGCGCCAGTTAGGCTTATGCTTTGTTGTTCTCATAAATGTTCTTTTTTGTGCGCGATTTGAGATCAGCCCAAATTTTTTTCCATCCCACAACAGTTCTTTCAGGAGGGCCGCATGCATTTATTATAAATGCAATTATATTCCATTTTTCGTCAATCTTTGATTTGTTTTGCACAAAAACTGGAGCACCTACAAGCATATCAAACTGCTCGCTTGTAGTCTTTTTTGTGCTAAAAACATGTAAATAATCATTAATTTCATGCATTTCTATTATAATATATATCTTTTACCTTTTTTTTCAACGTTTTCCATTTTTTTTTCAACGAAATTTTCGTCAAATAGACTTTTCGTTTGAAATATAGAAATCTTTGTTTCGAATCATATGATTTTGCAATCAGTTTTATTTCAGTGACTTACATGTTCATTTTGAGTCTTGAGATTGAATCACAAAAAAACTGCAATCACTTTTCAAGTCAAATGATTCCTAATGATTTAAAACGAAAACATCTGCAAGTCTTTGAAAATTTATAAAATATCCCAGCAGGAAATGTCATCAATGATTCTCCTATGTCAGGTCAGACACATCGATGACCGATGGCATTTTCTCCCCGTAAAGCATTGATGACATTTTCATACAACTGTCCTCCGATCCATGCATGATGTAGCATTAACAATGTCATGCACGTTATTTATCAAGGAAGTCGCAAATGATTGTCATAAATAATTTTTTTTTCAGTATTTTTTTTTTATTATTTTATTTATTTTTTAATTTATATATATATATTTTTTTTTTATTTATCTTATTTTATTTATTATTTCAATTTTATTATTTTCTTCTGTTCTCGGTTGGAATGGTATGTGTACTTGCTTATGTCAATAACGTACTTTATTAACGGCCATCATGCTTATTATCCAGCTTTTATAAAAATTGGTCCCTCAAATAATATGGCACGGAGACATCGAACACAAAATTTCAGTTTTACGCATAAGTGCTGCCCCTAGACTATAGTGGTTCAAAAAACTACTTTTTCGAAATTCCCACGGGACCCCCCCCCCCTAATAAGTTTAAGCACATTAAAAAAGTTATTCACAAAAAATATTGGCCAAATCGAAAAACGTTTAGACGGCGCGCATCGCGATTTTCTGTTTTTAGCCCATTTAAAATCGTTAGTAGGTAGGTCTGATTAAAGTTGAATTACTTTTTTATTTTGAAATTTTTGAATCTTGAACATAATTCACTACAGATAACAGTGGAATGGGGTTTTCAACGAAATTTTCGTCAAATAGACTTTTCGTTTGAAATATAGAAATCTTTGTTTCGAATCATATGATTTTGCAATAAGTTTTATTTCAGTGACTTACATGTTCTTTTTAAGACTTGAGATTGAATCACAAAAAAACTGCAATCACTTTTCAAGTCAAATGATTCCTAATGATTTAAAACGAAAACATCTGCAAGTCTTTGAAAATTTATAAAATATCCCAGCAGGAAATGTCATCAATGATTCTCCTATGTCAGGTCAGACACATCGATGACCGATGGCATTTTCGCCCCGTAAAGCATTGATGACATTTTCATACAAATGTCCTCCGATCCATGTATGATGTAGCATTAACAATGTCATGCACGTTATTTATCAAGGAAGTCGCAAATGATTGTCATAAATAATTTTTTTTTTCAGTAATTTTTTTTTATTATTTTATTTATTTTTTAATTTATATATATATATTTTGTTTTTATTTATCTTATTTTATTTATTATTTCAATTTTATTATTTTCTTCTGTTCTCGGTTGGAATGGTATGTGTACTTGCTTATGTCAATAACGTACTTTATTAACGGCCATCATGCTTATTATCCAGCTTTTATAAAAATTGGTCCCTCAAATAATATGGCACGGAGACATCGAACACAAAATTTCAGTTTTACGCATAAATGCTGCCCCTAGACTATAGTGGTTCAAAAAACTACTTTTTCGAAATTCCCACGGGACCCCCCCTAAAAAGTTTAAGCACATTAAAAAAGTTATTCACAAAAAATTTTGGCCAAATCGAAAAACGTTTAGACGGCGCGCATCGCGATTTTCTGTTTTTAGCCCATTTAAAATCGTTAGTAGGTAGGTCTGATTAAAGTTGAATTACTTTTTTATTTTGAAATTTTTGAATCTTGAACATAATTCACTACAGATAACAGTGGAATTATCAAAAATCCGACCATATATAATTTGTTCGCCGATTTTTACATACACTTTTGTTAAATAGTTCACAACCATTTTTCGCCATCTCCTCTTAAATATCCAATATACATAATTAACATAAAAAGAAATTGAACACATGGCATACTTTATTGTACTTCAATTTTTAAGCCGTGAAATGTTGCTTACTATAAAAATATATTTTGGTATTATATGATACATTAAAGCGGAATGTAAAAATAATTAAAATATAATTTTTTTTTTTTTTATTATTTTTGCCGATAAGCCTGGGAAGATTATAAGTAATTTATAGTTTTATATATGCAGGGTGGTGCGCTTCAGGATGCAAATATTTTGTGCACTGATTCCTTGGTTCATGTCATGAAAAAGAATGTTACATAGATGGGGTGTATCTGGAACACCCAATGATATACAGGGTGTTTTCAAAATTAATTGTATAAAAGTAGATAAAAAAAATTAACAAAAAAACCAAAAAACGAGTTGGGAAAGTTAGGTCACATGGGTAAGTTCGGTCACATGGGGCGGATTTTTATAGTCGGTCGGGCCCGACTATGGAATACCCTACACCTTTGGTGGGGATATTAATGTGGGATATTTAATTGCATACCTTAATTTTAAAGTTTTTAATTATGCTGAACCTCCCCACCCTCAGAATATTATTCATAAATCAGACATTTACGTCTTATATCCCCATAAATTAAAAAATGTATATAAAAGTATAAACAACTAAAAAAAAAATTGAAAAATATAATTGGGCGGACCACGCCTATATTTAAAATTTTGAAAGGCTAATATTTCATAGATTTGATTTTAATAATTTACGGATCAAATTTCCACTATGAAAACCCGGGAAATAATGAAAAAAAAAAGTGGGCTGATCACGCGGACCACATATTTATACGTGAAAGGTAAATTTTATAACTATACCTTGAATACTTTTCGAGTTATTAGTTCCGAAAGAGTTATATAAAAGTGACTTGTATGGGAGGTGGGCGTGTCCGTTGACCGATTTGGCTCATTTTCAAACTCATTTCCTACTTTTGGCTAAAATATATTGAGTCGAAATTTCATCGCATTCTGATCAGTATTTCTCAAGTTATTCTGTATTCGGACAGCAAGACGGACAGACAGACAGACGGACATGGCTAAACGGACTCGGGTAGTGATGCTGATCAAGAATATATATACTTTTCCATACCGGACACGCCTCCTAAGGGGCGTTACAATATATGCACAAAGTTAATATACCCTGTACCTCATAGGTGTAGGGTATAAAACTGCTATTTAATTGTATCTTCTACAATTCAAATCTCCGATGAATAAGATTACATTCACTTTATAGACAATTGACTGAAGTTATTACAGGGAATGATTTGTTTGAATATGTTTTAATGTAATTAAAAAAATAAAACGAAATCACCATACATGTATTACGAATGAAGTGTAATTAAATTATTGTTCAGATGGTAATAGCATATTATTATGTGAAAACATTTTATATATTACCCAGCAGAATCTGTTAAACTTATCATAAATATGTTACAATACAAACATAAAATTTTAATTACATTTGAATATACTATTTCTTGGCAGTTTACTTGGTTATAACTATGTTTCAAAACAAACAGAAAATGTTATTCAAATCGTCTTGATTCGATTAGTTATCGACAGACAAAGTTGGCAACGTTGCGCAGCATTTTATACCTACGCCATCTTTTGCCATCGTTTGAACATATTGATGACCAAAAACAAACAAAAAAGAAATTGGATTTAAATAAATGTATACTTCTTGTATACGAAGTTGGCACTCGTTGAGCAGAATTTTCTATCTACGTCTCTTTTGTCATCGTTTTATGTATGTATTGGTCCTTTTAAACATACTGATACTTGAAAACAAACAAAAAAAATAAATTAGATGTAAATAAAAGTATTCTTGCAAAATTCTTATTGTATACGAAGTTGACACTCGGTGACTGCCATTATCTGCATACGTGTCTTTTGATGTTTGTGATTTTGACTTTTTTGGTCAAATATATATTGACATCATGCTCAAATACATGATAATAATGTTTTCCGGCGAAAAGACTTGTGGTTCACAAAAAAAAATCGAAATTCGGTACACCTACCCATTTGTAAATATGGGTATCAAATGAATGAAAATTCTTCAGCGATTGAATGTTTGTAGTTATTTTCAGGATTCGTATACCCTGGTGACCTATATATCACTTTGAATGGTAACCACACATATGTGTAGGGTATTTATAGTCGGCTTAGACCGACTATAATTTTGATAATCCTAACTATCATAATTACACCTACTTTAAAATTTCCCATGTGATCTAACCTTCCCAACTGGTTTTATTACAAAAGTATTTAAATCAAATTTAAATAGATTTTATTTTATTATTTTTCAGTACAAAAAATAAATAATTAAGAAAATTATTTTAAATTATCTAAGTTTAAATTTATTTTTTTACGTTAGCTTGAAATAATTGCTTTTAGTTACTTTCTACATATCGACTAACACTAAAAAACAGACCAGACAAAATGTTAATCAGGAAAATGGAACGAATCACGCAGGCAAACAAGCTGTTATGGTAGCTGTAATGATAGGGAAAGTAGGAAGCATAAACATATAATCTTGATCATGAGTGCTCATTCATTTCGTCCCACCAAAAACTTTTTGTTGTGCAAAAACACTGACGAATTTTGCTATGTTTGCTGTTACATTTGCTTTTATAATCTACTCTGTTAAATGTACATTGATACGAAAAAAAATATTTATTGTCGCCAACGTTGTTTTTATACCCTACACTAAGAGTGAAAGGGTATATTCAGTTTGGTACGCCGTTTGTAACACCCAGAAGGAAGCATCTCCGGTATGGAAAAGTATATATATTCTTGATCAGCATGACCTCCTGAGTCGATTTAGCGATGTCCGTCTGTCTGTCTGTCCGTCTGTCTGTCTGTCCGTCTGTCCGTCTGTCCGTCTGTCTGTCCGTCTGTCTGTCCGTCTGTCTGTCTGTTGAAATCCCTACTACTTTTAAAATTGAAGAGCTAGATAAATGAAACTTATAACTTTGATTACTAATATACCTACGCTAGATATACCTGGCGAGATCGGTTCATTGTGACCTATGATCCGACCACTTATGTTCAAATTCCTCATATTAAATGTACATATAAAGATCAATTTTTATGTATACGTGCTTAGGTAAACTTTTTTTGGTCAAATATATATTGACATCATGCTCAAGTACGTGATAATAATGTTTTCCGTCGAAAAGACCTGTGGTTCATTAAAAAAAAAATCGAAATTCGGTACACCTACCCATTTGTAAATATGGGTATCAAATGAATGGAAATTCTTCAGCGATTGAATGTTTGTAGTTATTTTCAGGATTCGTATACCCTGGTGACCTATATATCACTTTGAATGGTAACCACACATATGTGTAGGGTATTTATAGTCGGCTTAGACCGACTATAATTTTGATAATCCTAACTATCATAATTACACCTATTTTAAAATTTCCCATGTGATCTAACCTTCCCAACTGGTTTATATTACACCTTGAACAAAAATCAAAAAAATTTTGCACACCTAAAAAAGTCGATATGTGACTTTGGCCAAACAAAAAATAATGTTTGCAATCAAATTTTCTCAGCATCCAAGTGACTTACAGATTTCATTTCTTTTACAATAATTTTCTTTGAAGCATTTTCAATCTGCGTTATGCTATTTCCTTAACTTTTAACACTCATATTACAACATATTAATATCTTTGTAAATGTAGCTAAAAATCATTAATTATATTTACGAACAAAATCAATTTAGTATGTAAAATATACGTATGCTGTTAATACGTTACATTGTTTATGTTAGAAATTAATATATTTTCTATCTAATAAACCAAATATATATTGTCATTTTAGTCCTTTACTATTTTTAATTATTTATTTTATTTAATCGTTCTTAAAATGAATGTTTTTGGGGTGACTTTGGCCCAAGTTAAAGTCGTCCCAAACTATACATGGAGGTGACTTTGACCCGGTTAAAACCCACATCAAATAATTCGAACGGGTATACCCAATGTTAAAATAACTCATGTGAAATTGTGGGTTTATATGTTCCATTCTTTTGCAAATATATGCTATATTTTCCCATTTTTAAAATAAACGTGTTTGAATTATAGTTAGTTTTTTTTATTTAATGTCAGATATTGACATAACAATATAAATGAAATCAACGGAGTTGAGTTAATTGCAAAAATAAGACGGGTACAAACTGGAAGTGACCATTATTTATCAAGAAATATTAAAAAAATAGATCCACATAAGCCCTTTACTAAAAAAGAAGTGTAAAATAGTCAGAATTTATTTTTTGTAATTGATATTACATATCAATTGACTAATTTACTTGATTAATTCCATTTAATAAACTTGTTCTAATGAAAAATACAAAATGCTTTATATCTTCTTCATATTAATTAATGCTTATTATTCGAAATATATGGGTTTGAAGTGATCTGTATGTTCAGTAAAACATTTATGATGATATTGTATCATAGTCATCTTATAGTTCCATAAAAACATAGATCAAATTGGTGATAAACATGTTTGGGCCAAAGTCACCTCACGCGCGAGGTGACTTTGAACCATTTTTATTTTTATTTTTTTATAATTCCTGTTATTACACCATGAAATTTTTATTGCGGATGATTAAAGAGGACATACTTACAATATTTTATAAAATAATGAAATATTAATTCCATAACAAAATAGCGAATTAAAAGCATTACAAAATCAACATATACAGTTTTTCGGGTCAAAGTCACCCCAGTTGACGGTACGTAAAACTAGAGACCAATCCAAGGATATGTGGGTTCACCGTTTTTCTGGATCAATCGTTTGCGATTTTAAATTGCATTTAAAATGCAAGTGTGTACCATATTTTGAAATAATTTAAAAAAATATATTTTTTTGCGTCACTTTCAAAATCAATTGAATGCATTTTGTAGCAGAAACCTTATTGATCGTGAATTCGAAACCGCTTCCCGATATCAATTCGCATCCGGGTTTTACTTGAATTTGAAGTGCAATTGCAAATCACTTTTTAATATTTAGAAAAATTTATATTTTTTTGAGTCACTTTTAAAAACCAAGGATGGGATCTTGTAGCAGAAGTCTCACAGATAATGAATTCGAAAATCGCTTTGCGATATCAATTCCTTTGCGGGTTTTACATGCATTTAAAATGCAATTGCATATCACTTTTTAATATTTAGAAAATTTTATATTTTTTGGCGTCACTTTTAAAAACTATGGATGGGATATTGTAGCAGAAACCTCATAGATGATGAATTCGAAAAACGATTCGCGGAATTAGGTATACAATAAATCCAATTGATTTTATCAAATGTTATATTGATGGTTTTAAAATCTAATGTTATTAACAACGAGTATTTTATTATTTTTTTAAATACAAGTAAAACCCGTATACGAGTTGCTATGGCGAATCGGTTTTCGAATTCTTCATCTGTGAAGTTTCTGCAACAAGATCCCATCCATGGGTTTTAAAAGCGACGCAAAAAAATATAAAATTTTCAAAATATTAAAAAGTGATATGCATTTCAAATGCATGTAAAACCCGTATAGGAATTAATATTGCAAAGTGGTTTTCGACTTCATCATCTGAGAGGTTTCTCCCACAAGATCTCATCAATGGTTTTTAAAAGTGACGCAAAAAAATGAAAAATTATCTAAATATTAAAAAGTGATATGCAAGTGCATTTCAAATGCATGTTGAACACGCATAGGAATTGATATCGCTAAGCGGTTTTCGAATTCACGATCAATGGGGTTTTTGCTACAAGATGCATTCAATTGTTTTTGAAAGTGACGCAAAAAATACATTTTTTGAAATTATTTCAAATTATGGTATACACTTGCATTTCAAATGCAATTTAAAACCACAAACGAATTGATCCAGAAAAACGGTGAACGCACATATCCTTGGATTGGTCTCTAGTTTCACGTACAAGTGGATTTTTTCCAGTGTGCAAAGTACTGTCGCACGGTGTTATATGTAGAACACATTTTTAAATAAAATATTCATTCTGATTTTCACATTTACTAAAGAAGTTTACTTTGTTAATAGATTATGGGCCCAGTTCATAACAGTTTATAATTATTTTAATTTGTAAACGACGACATCAAGGATAGTCTCCAGTCTCGTTGGGAACAATTCAGCACATGGAGAAGCTTGTGGGCTTCGAAAACTGATCGACTTAGAGCTTCGCCATGAAGACGCAATTAGAATTGGAAAATGTTTGGAAGTTCATTGAGCTTGTTGCAGGAGAAACTCTGAATATTGTCAAGGACAAAACCACACATTGCAAAATGATTTTGTCGTTCAACAAGAGCTTATACCAAGCACATACCAAGACAATACATATGGCACCACAGGCTAATGACATATAATTCTCTCGATTTTGACTTACACCCAGAAAAAAATCATGGTAAATTGATAGTATTTCAATAGAAAAACAATAATTTATACCATTAAAATTAGTCAATAGGATGCGTCACATTAGTTCAGTAATATTGAAACTGTTAATACAATGTGTGGTTCTACCATAAATTTTATAATGTGCTATTTTAACTACAATAAGAAAGACCTATACAAATTTAATGATACGTATTATTAATTTTATGGTATAGTCGTATTACATTTTCCTAATAATTTATTAAAACAAAAATGTATTTTAGTTAATTTATTGTATATATTTTATTTAAATGTCGAAATTGATATTCACTTTTACAACACACAAATAAAAAGACATTTCTTGCTGCAAAAGGTTATAACACATTTAATGTTTGCTTTGATTTCCAATAATTGATGGTAGTACTTGAGTCTGCAGTTATATTTGAGTCCGTTGCCATAATAGAAGTTCGATGTATTATTTATTTTCTGTAATAAATAAAAATATAAATATAAATAAATACAATTTATTTGCATTAAATACATTGAGTCCTTACCAATGTCGCGTTTAATAATGTGGATTATTACAAAAAAAAATACATGCGACCATTTTGAGTAAACACGCAGAGTGACGTACAAAACGAACATGTTTGTATTCGTTTTATGTTTTTTTACACCACGTTTATTATTATAGGAGGAAACCATTAAAACAACAGTATTTATTCTATTTAAAATAGTAATATTGAAATATTTAAATTTATGGTAGTGTATTTTTCAAATACTATTGAATTAATTAGAAAACTTTTGATTTAAAAAGAAAAAACTATTAATACATGAACCATAAGATCAATGGTCGTACCATAAAGTACTTAATGGTACATTTTCTTCTGAGTGTATGATTCAAAAAAATAAAATTAATGTATATTTAAATATTAGCAACAGATCGAGCAACTAAAGTGCACGTGAGAGATTTTTTAATAATTAGTGTGCAAAAATACAACAATTAATAAAGTGAAACAATGCAGCGAAGAAAATAGTTAAAAGTGTTGTGAAAAATTTCATGTCAAAAACGTTCAAAGTCTAAACTTAGTTTGAACCATCAGCATCGGTCGTTTAAACTAAGTTTAAACGACGGTTAAAGTTCATTCAAAAAATCGATTCTGATTTCAAACGAAGTTTAAACCACAAACAAGGTTCAACAAGCACTGAAAAACTGGCCCTTACTGTTCAGACAAATCAAAACAGTTTAGTTTATCAAATTTATTTTTTGACGTTTTAAAAATCCACAAATATTTTTTTTTTCATCAGATAACATGGAAACAACACAAAAATAACACCATAGTAAATTTTAATATACTAAAATCAAAGTCAGTACACTTTCCTAGGCATGGGCCGAAAAGTTGTCGAGACGGAATTACGATTTTCCTTTAGCATATGGCGGTTGGGATAATTTGACAATTTTTATATGTGGCTCAAGATTGTGTAAATCTTGGTAAACCGAGACCTGTGTAGAGTCTGAGAGTGAAAATTGTGCCAGTCTTGTGTCTAACATAAACTAACAATACCTGTTTCAAATTTGGGAATGACAAATGTGCCATCCCTGTGCATAGCTTGATATATCAAGGCCTGTATAAAGACTGGGAGTGACAAACATAGACCAGAAGACATGCAACTCCGTCTATGTACACTAGACTGATTCAAATTTGTATGAAAAATTTAGAACTAATTTTTCTAATAAGTTTCAAAAAATAATCTTAGATTTTTATTCAAGCATGTAGTTTATAAAGTCTACTGATAGAAGATGTGGTTCAATCAAAAAACTGATGAGTTTAAACTTTATTATTTATGGTTTACTAAAATTTTAAAACATTTTAGACTAAATGTTCACAAAAATATGATTTTGAATTGTAATATCTCCTCAATTATTAAAAATTTATTGCAGAAATCGGTAGCAGACATCGTGGGAAATCGAATGGTACCACTCTCGGTGGTCCATGACCTCTAAATGGCGGTCAAAAAAATGTCCAAAAAAATGTTTATTGCGGAAATGGATAGCGAACCTCATTAGAAAACTAATGGTACCCTTTGGAGTGGTCCAGGTCCCCCTAAAGGGGATCAAAAACCCCATTTTCGATTTTTTTTTTGCAGAAATAGATAGCTGATGTTATGAAGTGCCTTTTGACATTCACAAAATATTTTTTTCGAAAATGAGTTTTTTGACCCCCTTTGGGGGGACCTGGACCACTCCAAAGGGTGGTCCATGACTACCAAATGGTGTCCGCTATCGATTTCCTAAATACATATTTTTGGTTCATAAATGGGTTTTTGGGGGTCATGGACCACCGAAAGTGGAACCATTTGATTTCCCACGATGTGTGCTATCGATTTCTGCAATAAAATTTTGTCGGTCTTTTTATCACTTTCGGCCCACTTTTGCCCACCCACCCACTTTTGTCCATCCACATTTTTCCAACCACTTCCGACCAACTTACACATCAAGCAAACGAACGGACAGACAAATTCACAAGCGATCAAATGAAAAATCGAACAAACGAACGAACGATCTACTCGGGTAGCTCGAACAACGAACGAGCAATCGAGCTACTCGAACAAACGAGCTACTCGAATAACTCGAACAAACGAACGAACAAACTACCCGGGTTTTTCGAGTATTTGAACTACCCGGGTAATATCCGGGCTACTCGAAAATACTCGTATGAAATCGAGAGCTCTGGTAGAAATGTATATTTCGCTTAACAATCGTACAAAACTGACAAATATAATAAATTTTCCGTATGAAATGAGATAATCAAATTGTTCATTCCTTAAGTAAATTCACAGTGTTAGTTCTTTTTGACATCCTCATAATTTTACTTAAGCGTAATATAGTTCCGGCTTAAGTCTGAATAATTCATGGTTTCCATGCTATTACTCATCATCACTGGTCTAATAAAATAATATTTTGTTTATTTATATTCAATTTGTAAAATTAAGTTTTCACTATAAAAAATGGTTTATAATAATATAAATACTAAAATAAACGTATAATAAAGTAAATAAAGTTTAGTCCTTTCTTTTGTTTTGTTCCCTTAAAGGAGTAAACTAGGATATACTTGTGTGTATTCACCACTTTGTTATTTTTTTTTTCGTTAATGAAACAATTTTTATAAGAAAATGCAAATATTTCTTTACTTTTCTGTTAAACTATGAATTGTTTTAAAAAATTAGTGCTCCTTTTTAGACTCGTTCAGTGCATCAAATATATAAGGTTGCCAAATTATACAACTGTGACATACGATTGTGCCAGACTTTTGTCCGGAAGTGACGAGTGTGTCAGGCAGAGCTGTCAGACTTTTTTTCAGGAAAATCCGTATTTACTGAATTTTTTATTTAAAAAATCCGTATAATATTTTGTTATTTATAGATTATAGAAGGTTAAAATTTAAACTTAAAGATTTTAAAAAAATGAGATCAAAGTTTTTTACTATTAATAAACATTATTATATATCCAAAATAATGTATGCATATATTTCTATACATCAATTTAACGAAAATGTCATTCTCATTTTCAGATACACTAAGAAAAAAGTGATACTTGTGTATTATTAAACGTAATATTCCATACAAATATGCGCGTATTTAATTTCATAGTATTTGATTTTTTTACATTCGCATTTAATTTCAAAATTCCAAATTATTATAGACATATTTTTAACTATATTAAGATATGTATTTTATTAAGCAATCACTACAAAATTATGTAATATGTGTCTCTGCTGGAACATTGATATATTCCATAAATAATCTTAAACACCAAAAAATATTTATCAGTTGCTACCCTTCTTTACATGAAATAAATAGTTTTAAAATATCGACATGTTTATCAATCTGTGATTAAATTGGAATTTTATTACCTACACGGTCAAAAATTCAGCTTCATTTTTTCATACGTAATGAAAAGTAATAAAAAATTAAAATGTTTTGATAAGCTAAATGTGCTGGTTTTTCCAAAAGTTATACACTTTTAAAATAACTTTCGTAAATGCTGAGTTTTAATTACATAAATAACTCAAGGTAGGAAAATGAGAATTTGCATACAGAAGTGCAAATTTAAAAAAAGCTCGAAGTGATATAGACATTCTGTAAATGAGGATATTCATAGCTTTTTCGATACCTATCCAAAAATATAGATCGGAGTTCTTGTATATTTTTGGTGTCGCACCGTGAAATTAACTACTTTAAATATTAATTCGTATTTAATAAATTAAAATAAAAAGACACGTGCACGTAACTGTAGATCATTTTAAACTAGAGCTTACTTTAATGTACAGCTTTTTGACATTTATTTGTTTTCATATAAAACTTTTAAAAAAGTCGTAAATAAATTTTAGCACCAGGTTCTATAGTTACGTGCGAAAGTATTTACTTCTAGTTTTAATATAAAGAATTTAATTTAAATAAAAATACTACGGGTGAACAACTACATGATCGAGGTATCATCAAAAATTGTTTCGTTTTTAATCATACTTTTTGTGTCTTGGACTCGTCGTAAACGTCTTCGACATCAAAACAAAACCAGTTGGGAAGGTTAGATCACATGGGAAATTTTAAAGTAGGTGTAATTATGATAGTTAGGATTATCAAAATTATAGTCGGTCTAAGCTGACTATAAATACCCTACACATATGTGTGGTTACCATTCAAAGTGATATATAGGTCACCAGGGTATACGAATCCTGAAAATAACTACAAACTTTCAATCGCTGAAGAATTTCCATTCATTTGATACCCATATTTACAAATGGGTAGGTGTACCGAATTTCGATTTTTTTTTTGTGAACCACAAGTCTTTTCGCCGTAAAACATTATTATCATGTATTTGAGCATGATAACAATATATATTTGACCAAAAAAGTTTACCTAAGCACGTATACATAAAAATTGATCTTTATATGTACATTTTATATGAGGTATTTGAACATAAGTGGTCGGATCATAGGTCACAATGTACCGATCTCGCCAATTTATAAGTTTCATTTATCTAGCTCTTTTCTTTCTTTTATTTTAAAAGTAGTAGGGATTTTAACAGACGGACAGACAGACGGACAGGCAGACAGACGGACAGACAGACAGACAGACAGACAGACAGACAGACGGACGGACGGACGGACGGATGGACGGACAGACAGACGGACAGACGGACATCGCTAAATCGACTCAGGAGGTCATGTTGATCAAGAATATATATACTTTTCCATACCGGAGATGCTTCTTTCTGGGTGTTACAAACGGCGTACCAAACTTGGAAAAGTATATATATTCTTGATCAGCACGACCTCCTGAGTCGATTTAGCGATGTCCGTCTGTCCGTCTGTCTGTCTGTTGAAATCCCTACTACTTTTAAAATTGAAGAGCTAGATAAATGAAACTTATAACTTAGATTACTAATATACCTACGCTGTATGTGCGAAAAAATCGGTCCATGGCGAGATCGGTCCATTGTGACCTATGATCCGACCACTTATGTTCAAATACCTCATATAAAATGTACATATAAAGATCAATTTTTATGTATACGTGCTTAGGTAAACTTTTTTGGTCAAATATATATTGATATCATCCTTAAATACATGATAATAATGTTTTCCGGCGAAAAGACTTGTGGTTCACAAAAAAAATCGAAATTCGGTACACCTACCCCTTTGTAAATATGGGTATCAAATGAATGGAAATTCTTCAGCGATTGAATGTTTGTAGTTATTTTCAGGATTCGTATACCCTGATGACCTATATATCACTTTGAATGGTAACCACACATATGTGTAGGGTATTTATAGTTGGCTTAGACCGACTATAATTTTGATAATCCTAACTATCATAATTACACCTACTTTAAAATTTCCCATGTGATCTAACCTTCCCAACTGGTTTTATTTTCAGGATTCCTTTCCAAAAATATTTAGATATGTTTTTATGCAAACATACTATTTTTGAACTGAAACATATTTATATTCAGGTCATTACAAATCATGTATGTTTCCGTTCAAATATTTATTTTGTTTGG
Organism: Dryomyza anilis; assembly: GCA_951804985.1. NCBI lineage: Eukaryota > Metazoa > Arthropoda > Insecta > Diptera > Dryomyzidae > Dryomyza > Dryomyza anilis. The sequence goes on from OX638135.1 coordinate 36,001,496, forward strand.
ATGTAGTAATTATTATGTTTCTTTTAGAACATACACCATTTTAAGGGGCATCATCAAAATGTTTCCGTGATATCATAATGTAAATCAGAGCTCATTACAACACTGTTCAATGGGGCGGAGTATAAATATTATTATCAGAGCTCTCGATTACCCGGGTACCCGGGCTACACGGGTTTTTCGAGCTACCCGGGTAATACCTGGGTTGTTAGAATACTCGAAAAACCCGGGTATTAAATGTTCGAGCTACCCTGGTAGTTCACAAAACCCGGGTAGTTTGTTCGTTCGTTTGTTCGAGTTATTCGAGTAGCTCGTTTGTTCGAGTAGCTCGATTGCTCGTTCGTTGTTCGAGCAGCTCGATTTCTCGTTCGTTGGTCGAGCTACCCGAGTAGCTCGTTCGTTCGATTGACGATTGTTCATTTTATCGCTTGTTAATTTGTCTGTCCATTCGTTTGCTTGATGTGGGAGTTGGTTGGAAAAATGTTGGTGGACAAAAGTGGGCGGAAAGTGATAAAAATACCGACAACATTTTTATTGCAGAAATCGGTAGCAGAGATCGTGGGAAATTTGTACCTTATTATAAATAATAAATAACAAAGTAGGCACTGCGACCTTTCGCTTACTGCGGTCAGCGATATTATGTTCACTGACATTGTTTGTTACATCGTATAGAGTTCGGAAACATTTGTTTTAGATTATTTAATATTTCAAACATGCTTCGAACACGGAAGAATTGCGATATATTTGGAACACCATGTGAACTTCCTGGCAAAGTCCTTCCAACCAATTCTGACGTTATGATATTGTGTTAGTGGTATCGCGAATTATCAAAGGCTGAATGCGATAAAGACCCCAGTGTGCTTGATATTTCCAAAAAAGTTATTATTGACATTTAAAGTATTTGCTACCTTATATGTATTTCTGATCAAAGAATAATTCATAAGATTAACGATTATAATAAGTAATATAACAATATCAAGAAAATCAAGACTATTCGTAAAATAAACATATTTCAAGCAAATAGTTTAAAATTATTTGATATTTGTTCATGTAAATGTGTTACTTTTAATTCATGTGGTTGTAAAATGAAAGTACCAATAATTGAACGAGCCTTTCTACAAGACCAAAGAGGACAACGTAAAATGTTTATCGGAAGCATTGATACAAAAACTACAAAAAAGTCGAGAAGTCATTAAAAAGAAAAGAATTAGTAAAGCAGATGTTTAAAAAAAACTGAAAGATAAAGTGGTAGAAGAAGTGATAAGCGAAACAGATGCATACAACTACAGCGAAATTGACAATAATTCTGAATATATGGACTCAAAACCTTCAACATCGAAATCTTCAAGAATGCCTTACAAGAGAGGCATGGTTTTATTCAATGTGGCAGAAGCCTGTGACAGAAGTGGTCTTTCGGACAGATAGGAGAATGAAAAATACAGAGAGAAAATTTAGTTAATATAAAAATTAAACAAAAATGGATGTTTTCTCTGAAATTTACTTTGATGGAAGGAAAAATAGGACACTCAGTGTTGAAAAAAATATGTCCAGTTATCACATATAAATAAAGAACATATTGTAATTGTTCAGGAACCTGGTTCTATGTGACACCAATGGCCGGATGCGCGAATAAGATTAAGGCGAGTCTTTTTAACTTCCTTCAAAATTCTCTGGATGGAAATTTAAACAAAATTGATGTTGTAGACTCTGATGGAACAATGTTTAACACAGGATACAAGAATGGAATTATAAAACAATTCGTAGTGTCCTTGGGTAAATCGGTTCATTGGTTTATATGCATGTTGCATAGCAATGAACTTTGTCTTCGGCACTTAATACTAGAGGTAGATGGAAAAACTAATGACCCAAATGGATTTAGCGTTCCTATAGGAAAACAACTTAATAATTGTGAGAAAATGCTTGTTGTGCCATTTCAAAATATAAAAAGATATCAAATAATAATTTTTGATTTATTTTGATTTCAAATGACAAATAAATTAAATTTATTTGTTATCTTTTTATTCGTTATTTGAAAAATTCAAATAAAAATACAAATCATTTTGTTTTCAAAGATTTTTTTAAAATGTGAATTAAAAACCACGCACTTTTGAGAGATATTTGCAGCGATAATGGCTGGGACTAACATCTTTTCAAAAAAATTATTTTTTTATACCGCTCTACCTCTCGGCAGACAATGGCAAAATACCGAGAATAAACTGCCCATGAAAAGCTCTGAACCGAGCGTCAACTGTTATTATTATTGTTTTTGGTATATTTAACTCCAATAATGATGGTACAAACTCTCATGACGATCATTTGGAACATAATTTTTAAATTTTGTTTTTATTTATTGCTTAATTTTACATTTCAAATAAACTTATTTTAATTAACAAATAAGAAATAATTTATTTGTCTCATCAAATAAAATGATGAAAGATAAAAATTAACTAAATTAACTAAAGAAAGGCAAGTTCGCGAATTTATGGTGCCAGAAGTAAACATTGACGCCAGCGATTACACTGAGCTAATTAATTGGCAATCTGTTAACGTTACAGAAACAGCATTGACCAAAAATATAACCGAAGCAGAGCTTATAGGAAATATTATAAATATATTCTTGAGTATCCCATGCCACTCAAGAATGTTGAACGCCACATAAAGATGGTAACGGAAGCATCTTCGTCAGTACGTGGTAACAACGACAGACTGGTTGATTCGGGCTAAAATTTCTTCAAGAAACAAAATACCAAAAATGGAAACCAAGAAAGATTTTCTTGAATAATCTTTATTGTTTTTTTTTTTTACAAAAAAATACAAAAAAAGCAAAAAAAAAAAAAAAATTATTAAAAAAAGGGTGGGGCATTAAGAATATCATTTGCAGTCACTTCCTCGTGGTAGATTCTGGGTTGTTAACAAAAAACAAGCGAAGAGCTGCAATAAAAATAAAATCAAATTTTTTTTATCTCAATTTTTATATTTGTTTTAAAATGGAACCTTAAGACATAACTATTTTAGCAAAAAAAAAATTAATTGCGTTTAGTTAATCAAAACACAGGCCAACCAAAAATTCAAATTAAACTTTTTACACTATAGTTATGCTCCGCCCTACTGTTCAAGTCTCAATACAACCCTGTTTACAACTGATTTATCAGGAAATTATATATTATGTTTACATAAAATGCCTGCAAAATTATGTTTGGGAGAGCCATTTTTTGCAGCGTGTAGAGTATTTTAAATAATTACATTTTGTATTGGAACATAAGAGATTTTAGCCATCAAATTAAAAAAATATATAAATTTTATCACATTTTTTATTAAATTAGGTTTATCTTTGAATTATTAGTTAATATATATTTCATTTTTCATAGCTGGACCCGTTCACAGCTTCGCTCGTGCTAAGTTTTTGTAATTGTAAAACTATATCGTTTTTAAAGTGTTAAACATTTACGCCCCTTTTCCCTTTTTAGTGCATGTCTACGTCGCTTTTTTCCCGCCCACATTGCTCATAGTGCCATGCCCCTTTTTACAATCTCAATAACATTTCACGTAGCTATTAAAATTTTTACAAATTATCCTTAGTTTCGATTTGTACAACTCCTCTCTTAGTAAGTCAGGAGTTTAAGCATTTTTAAAATTTATGTTATATGGGAGGTGTCACGCTCCATTGTTCAATTCCATCCAAATTCTATGCAGGGCTCTCTACTCTCAAAAAAACCATCCGCTTTTTTTGGATCTTATCCACATAAAAATCCAAGATTTTTGGATTTTTTTTTATTTTATTGATTTTTTAATATTTTTCGAATTATAACTTACGAAATATAGTCAGGGTACAATTTGTTTTGAAAATTTAAGAATTTGTTATAAACATTGAAATAATTCAAATATTATATAAGCCAATATAGGCCTTTATCCAAATAAGTTAATGATGTAGTTGCCGAAACCATGGATTTAATTCAAGTCAATTCTATGCCAAATTTTAAAGCGGTAGATATTGATTGAATCTAATAGGTTCTGAAGAGTTGTCGTGTTATAAAGAGGACATTCAAAATAGATTTGATCAGGCACTTTGATCTCCTCCATATGACTAATTCAGTATATAGAAGAAAACGGCTTCCAGATCCAAGACGGTGAATTTTTTCCACAAAGTATTCGATTTTTTTTTCCAGCCCTGATTCTACGTGTTTAATATAATCTTTTCTTTCATTTTTTAACTCTGCTCTTAGTAGGTAAAGAGTAATAGCAATTTTAAGGTTTTTTTTGTATGGGAGGTGCCACGCCCCATTGTCAAATCCCGTCCATATTTTACGTGATGATCGGAGTTTTAAATATGAACATTTGATTTGATTATTATAACTCTATCCTTAGTATGTCAGGAATTATAGCATTTTTAATGTTTTTGTTATATGAAAGGTGTCACGCCCCTTTATACAATCCCGCTCACATTCTACGTGACGATCCTACTTTTTAATATGCACCTTTGTTTCAATTTCCATAACTCTGGTCAGGAGTTATAGTATTTCTAAAGTTATGGTTATATGGAAAGTGACACGCTCCTTTATCAAATTCCGCCCACATTTAGCAAAAATATAAACAACAACAAAATACATTACTGAGCCCAATTTCATGACTGTGGCTATCTTACAGATATTTTGAGTTAAAAGTTTAGTTTTACCACGCCCATTTTTGTACCTTAGGAGGCAAATTTCAAAAAATCCCTTCGTATTGCGCTCTAACGTCGGGAAATTAACACCCTGTCCAAATTTCAAGTTTCTAAGGTCAACTTTAGATCTTTTCGATTTTCCGGCTTTTCCTTTGGGTTTTTCCGACTTTTCTTTTTTCCTAAACCACTCTTGCACTGACACGAACAAAATACAAAAAGAATCAGGTAAATCCGTCGGTTCGTTCTCTCGTGATGCTCTGGCACACACAGGACATTTCATTTTTATATATATAGATAGATTATTTGAATGAATCATAACATAGCAAACAAATCAGCTTACACGATTTTTATGTAACTCTTATCGATTTTATAGTCGAGCAATTTTTATTGGTAATGTTATTGTTACCATAGAAATGTTATTTGAACTAGAGATGGGCATGTGAGCGTGATTCACGTGAATCACGCGTGATCACGCGTGATTGTGATTAAATCCTAATTTTGCTTACGTGATTGTGAGTGAGTGTGAGTAGACCAACAAAATACCGTGAGTGAGTGTGCGTGAGTACAATTTTTTCGTGAGTGAGTGAGTGTGCGTGAGTCAAATATTTCATAAAATAAAAAAATCTCAGTTTTAATTTTTTGCGATTTTATATATTTTTGTTGAACTACAGAACACGGCTCAGAACTCAGAACTATAATAAATCAAACTCTTTCTAACGACCGTCATATACCCACCCCATCTTCAACTCAGAATAAGTTGCAAGGTTTCAGTCAACAATTTATCTAACCTCTGCAAACCGTCCGTACTTCGTATGTGGGATCATGTCAATAGTTTTTGCTTGGTTTCATACGACCGTTCATGGAACGCATTTTTTTTCGATATACCCATTTTTGTAAAAAGTTGAATTTTCCATTTCAACTATACATGATAACTCTGTATTGACTTCCTTTTGTTCATTAACTTTAGTTTGTTCCAGAGGTTTGTGTGGTGTTCCGATTTTATTCGAGTTATAAATGTAGTAGCCAAAAAAATCGCTTTAAAAATAGTTTTTCCCAAATTCAATTTATCCCTGGTTAATTCTACTGTAACGAACCCGGATTGCCGGTCTATAGCCGGGGTATGCTCAGCGGGCTCCAGGTATTCTTGTGCGTTACAAAAATTTATATTTTGCAGGGATCCCCGATGTTTTAAATAAAACGCGTCCCGGTTAAATTTATATTTTTAATTCAATGTTTTATTGTTTGAACTTCATTAATTTTATCGTTTCAAATTTATTGCTTTATATAATTAATAATATATTGAACGAATTCTTACTCGTGCAGCAGGGTGTAGCTCCTTCACGGCGTTGATGCAGTCGTGCCCATGCCCTGGGCGCTAAAGTCGTGCAGCAGGGTGTAGCTCCTTCACGGCGTTGATGCAGTCATGCCCATGTCCAGGGCGCTAAAGCTACTCAAAAACACGTGATCACCCCAGTGGTTTCCATGCGACGAAGACGCGTCACTTCAACCACTCCCACCTCTGTTCAAACTAGTCTCAAAAAGTCCAGCTTTCCTACAGGCGTTCGTTGACTATACTGCATCTGGCGTATGTACACATACCACGCTACAGTATAGCCGTCAATGTTGTTCGTCAGTCGGTCAACAGCAAAAGAGAGATCGATTTTCGTTGCGCGCTCGCTTTTATACGCGTTTCTTCTTCCTTCTGTTTTGCAAACTCACTGGAAAGTGAATGACGAAGTTGGCTGCGTTTCGGTGGTGTTCGTTCTCGCTGTGTTTAATGTTTATTCTCGCTGTGTTTTATGTTTGCGTATTGTGCGGTATTATTTCGGACGTAATGATATCGTCACACCCCCCTCTTACCTCGGGGTGAGTTGATGAATCCGCGTCAGGTTGGTGACAGTCGCCGCGCCGTTCCGGTTCAACCGTACCCGATACTTCACTCCCGCTATCGTTCTGGTGAACGAAGTTTTCTAGCCGGGTTTGTCACGGCTTATTTGTGACGCCAGTACGAGCAATTCTTGGGCTGGTCGTAGTCACTGCTGCATTATCCGCGATGTTTAAATTACCATAGCCATGATCGCCGTCGTCACTGGCTCGATGGGGTCGTACGACTTCCTTGCGGCCGCTGTCCGCCATGGACCTGGTGCCACCGGTTCAATCACTGGGATCTTGGTGATTTGATGTGACGTCGCTGTTGTTACTGATGGTACCGTCGCTTGCGTCACCTCTGTCTTCGACACGGCTGCCTGTCCAGTGGTTGGAACCGCTATCACCGTGCTTGTCGGTACTGACGCGATCACCGGCTTCATGGTTTCGTCAGTCGTCTTTTGATGTGCGCGTATGATCACTGGTTGTTCCAACGTTGTCTCCTGCGCCGCTTGGTGGACATCGCCCTGGTGCCTTTCATGTATGGCCGTCTGTTGTGTGACGCCTGTCGCCTCGCCTACAATTGTCTGGCGCGTTGCTTCTGCCGTTGGTGAATCTTCTAGATGTGCGATTGAATGTTTGTAGTTATTTTCAGGATTCGTATACCCTGGTGACCTATATATCACTTTGAATGGTAACCACACATATGTGTAGGGTATTTATAGTTGGCTTAGACCGACTATAATTTTGATAATCCTAACTATCATAATTACACCTACTTTAAAATTTCCCATGTGATCTAACCTTCCCAACTGGTTTTATTTTCAGGATTCCTTTCCAAAAATATTTAGATATGTTTTTATGCAAACATACTATTTATGAACTGAAACATATTTATATTCAGGTCATTACAAATCATGTATGTTTCCGTTCAAATATTTATTTTGTTTGGATGTAGTAATTATTATGTTTCTTTTAGAACATACACCATTTTAAGGGGCATCATCAAAATGTTTCCGTGATATCATAATGTAAATCAGAGCTCATTACAACACTGTTCAATGGGGCGGAGTATAAATATTATTATCAGAGCTCTCGATTACCCGGGTACCCGGGCTACACGGGTTTTTCGAGCTACCCGGGTAATACCTGGGTTGTTAGAATACTCGAAAAACCCGGGTATTAAATGTTCGAGCTACCCTGGTAGTTCACAAAACCCGGGTAGTTTGTGCGTTCGTTTGTTCGAGTTATTCGAGTAGCTCGTTTGTTCGAGTAGCTCGATTGCTCGTTCGTTGTTCGAGCAGCTCGATTTCTCGTTCGTTGGTCGAGCTACCCGAGTAGCTCGTTCGTTCGATTGACGATTGTTCATTTGATCGCTGGTTAATTTGTCTGTCCATTCGTTTGCTTGATGTGGGAGTTGGTTGGAAAAATGTTGGTGGACAAAAGTGGGCGGAAAGTGATAAAAATACCGACAACATTTTTATTGCAGAAATCGGTAGCAGAGATCGTGGGAAATTTGTACCTTATTATAAATAATAAATAACAAAGTAGGCACTGCGACCTTTCGCTTACTGCGGTCAGCGATATTATGTTCACTGACATTGTTTGTTACATCGTTTAGAGTTCGGAAACATTTGTTTTAGATTATTTAATATTTCAAACATGCTTCGAACACGGAAGAATTGCGATATATTTGGAACACCATGTGAACTTCCTGGCAAAGTCCTTCCAACCAATTCTGACGTTATGATATTGTGTTAGTGTATCGCGAATTATCAAAGGATGAATGCGATAAAGACCCCAGTGTGCTTGATATTTCCAAAAAAGTTATTATTGACATTTAAAGTATTTGCTAGTAAAGCAGATGTTTAAAAAAAAACTGAAAGATAAAGTGGTAGAAGAAGTGATAAGCGAAACAGATGCATACAACTACAGCGAAATTGACAATAATTCTGAATATATGGACTCAAAACCTTCAACATCGAAATCTTCAAGAATGCCTTACAAGAGAGGCATGGTTTTATTCAATGTGGCAGAAGCCTGTGACAGAAGTGGTCTTTCGGACAGAAATGCATCTCTTCTTGTGAAGATTTTGGTATTGTGAGTAACACGGAGCCGTCTTTAATTATTGATAGGAGAATGAAAAATACAGAGAGAAAATTTAGTTAATATAAAAATTAAACAAAAATGGATGTTGTCTCTGAAATTTACTTTGATGGAAGGAAAAATAGGACACTCAGTGTTGAAAAAAATATGTCCAGTTATCACATATAAATAAAGAACATATTGTAATTGTTCAGGAACCTGGTTCTATGTGACACCAATGGCCGGATGCGCGAATAAGATTAAGGCGAGTCTTTTTAACTTCCTTCAAAATTCTCTGGATGGAAATTTAAACAAAATTGATGTTGTAGACTCTGATGGAACAATGGTTAACACAGGATACAAGAATGGAATTATAAAACAATTCGTAGTGTCCTTGGGTAAATCGGTTCATTGGTTTATATGCATGTTGCATAGCAATGAACTTTGTCTTCGGCACTTAATACTAGAGGTAGATGGAAAAACTAATGACCCAAATGGATTTAGCGTTCCTATAGGAAAACAACTTAATAATTGTGAGAAAATGCTTGTTGTGCCATTTCAAAATATAAAAAGATATCAAATAATAATTTTTGATTTATTTTGATTTCAAATGACAAATAAATTAAATTTATTTGTCATCTTTTTATTCGTTATTTGAAAAATTCAAATAAAAACACAAATCATTTTGTTTTCAAAGATTTTTTTAAAATGTGAATTAAAAACCACGCACTTTTGAGAGATATTTGCAGCGATAATGGCTGGGACTAACATCTTTTCAAAAAAAATATTTTTTTATACCGCTCTACCTCTCGGCAGACAATGGCAAAATACCGAGAATAAACTGCCCATGAAAAGCTCTGAACCGAGCGTCAACTGTTATTATTATTGTTTTTGGTATATTTAACTTCAATAATGATGGTACAAACTCTCATGACGATCATTTGGAACATAATTTTTAAATTTTGTTTTTATTTATTGCTTAATTTTACATTTCAAATAAACTTATTTTAATTAACAAATAAGAAATAATTTATTTGTCTCATCAAATAAAATGATGAAAGATAAAAATTAACTAAATTAACTAAAGAAAGGCAAGTTCGCGAATTTATGGTGCCAGAAGTAAACATTGACGCCAGCGATTGCACTGAGCTAATTAATTGGCAATCTGTTAACGTTACAGAAACAGCATTGACCAAAAATATAACCGAAGCAGAGCTTATAGGAAATATTATAAATATATTCTTGAGTATCCCATGCCACTCAAGAATGTTGAACGCCACATAAAGATGGTAACGGAAGCATCTTCGTCAGTACGTGGTAACAACGACAGACGGGTTGATTCGGGCTAAAATTTCTTCAAGAAACAAAATACCAAAAATGGAAACCAAGAAAGATTTTCTTGAATAATCTTTATTGTTTTTTTTTTTTACAAAAAAATACAAAAAAAGCAAAAAAAAAAAAAAATTAAATAAAAAAAATTATTAAAAAAAGGGTGGGGCATTAAGAATATCATTTGCAGTCACTTCCTCGTGGTAGATTCTGGGTTGTTAACAAAAAACAAGCGAAGAGCTGCAATAAAAATAAAATCAAATTTTTTTTATCTCAATTTTTATATTTGTTTTAAAATGGAACCTGAAGACATAACTATTTTAGCAAAAAAAAAATTAATTGCGTTTAGTTAATCAAAACACAGGCCAACCAAAAATTCAAATTAAACTTTTTACACTATAGTTATGCTCCGCCCTACTGTTCAAGTCTCAATACAACCCTGTTTACAACTGATTTATCAGGAAATTATATATTATGTTTACATAAAATGCGTGCAAAATTATGTTTGGGAGAGCCATTTTTTGCAGCGTGTAGAGTATTTTAAATAATTACATTTTGTATTGGAACATAAGAGATTTTAGCCATCAAATTAAAAAAATATATAAATTTTATCACATTTTTTATTAAATTAGGTTTATCTTTGAATTATTAGTTAATATATATTTTATTTTTCATAGCTGGACCCGTTCACAGCTTCGCTCGTGCTAAGTTTTTGTAATTGTAAAACTATATCGTTTTTAAAGTGTTAAACATTTACGCCCCTTTTCCCTTTTTAGTGCATGTCTACGTCGCTTTTTTCCCGCCCACATTGCTCATAGTGTCATGCCCCTTTTTACAATCTCAATAACATTTCACGTAGCTATTAAAATTTTTACAAATTATCCTTTGTTTCGATTTGTACAACTCCTCTCTTAGTAAGTCAGGAGTTTAAGCATTTTTAAAATTTATGTTATATGGGAGGTGTCACGCTCCATTGTTCAATTCCATCCAAATTCTATGCAGGGCTCTCTACTCTCAAAAAAACCATCCGCTTTTTTTGGATCTTATCCACATAAAAATCCAAGATTTTTGGATTTTTTTTTATTTTATTGAATTTTTAATATTTTTCGAATTATAACTTACGAAATATAGTCAGGGTACAATTTGTTTTGAAAATTTAAGAATTTGTTATAAACCACCAAATCGAAAATAATTATTTGAACCACTGCTGGATGAAATCTCTGGTGAAGATGGTATTGAAATAATTCAAATATTATATAAGCCAATATAGGCCTTTATCCAAATAAGTTAATGATGTAGTTGCCGAAACCATGGATTTAATTCAAGTCAATTCTATGCCAAATTTTAAAGCGGTAGATATTGATTGAATCTAATAGGTTCTGAAGAGTTGTCGTGTTATAAAGAGGACATTCAAAATAGATTTGATCAGGCACTTTGATCTCCTCCATATGACTAATTCAGTATATAGAAGAAAACGGCTTCCAGATCCAAGACGGTGAATTTTTTCCACAAAGTATTCGATTTTTTTTTCCAGCCCTGATTCTACGTGTTTAATATAATCTTTTCTTTCATTTTTTAACTCTGCTCTTAGTAGGTAAAGAGTAATAGCAATTTTAAGGTTTTTTTTTGTATGGGAGGTGCCACGCCCCATTGTCAAATCCCGTCCATATTTTACGTGATGATCGGAGTTTTAAATATGAACATTTGATTTGATTATTATAACTCTACCCTTAGTATGTCAGGAATTATAGCATTTTTAATGTTTTTGTTATATGAAAGGTGTCACGCCCCTTTATACAATCCCGCCCACATTCTACGTGACGATTCTACTTTTTAATATGCACCTTTGTTTCAATTTCCATAACTCTGGTCAGGAGTTATAGTATTTCTAAAGTTATGGTTATATGGAAAGTGACACGCCCCTTTATCAAATTCCGCCCACATTTAGCAAAAATATAAACAACAACAAAATACATTACTGAGCCCAATTTCATGACTGTGGCTATCTTACAGATATTTTGAGTTAAAAGTTTAGTTTTGCCACGCCCATTTTTGTACCTTTTCCTAAACCACTCTTGCACTGACACGAACAAAATACAAAAAGAATCAGGTAAATCCGTCGGTTCGTTCTCTCGTGATGCTCTGGCACACACAGGACATTTCATTTTTATATATATAGATAGATTATTTGAATGAATCATAACATAGCAAACAAATCAGCTTACAAGATTTTTATGTAACTCTTATCGATTTTATAGTCGAGCAATTTTTATTGGTAATGTTATTGTTACCATAGAAATGTTATTTGAACTAGAGATGGGCATGTGAGCGTGATTCACGTGAATCACGCGTGATCACGCGTGATTGTGATTAAATCCTAATTTTGCTTACGTGATTGTGAGTGAGTGTGAGTAGACCAACAAAATACCGTGAGTGAGTGTGCGTGAGTACAATTTTTTCGTGAGTGAGTGAGTGTGCGTGAGTCAAATATTTCATAAAATAAAAAAATCTCAGTTTTAATTTTTTGCGATTTTATATATTTTTGTTGAACTACAGAACACGGCTCAGAACTCAGAACTATAATAAATCAAACTCTTTCTAACGACCGTCATATACCCACCCCATCTTCAACTCAGAATAAGTTGCAAGGTTTCAGTCAACAATTTATCTAACCTCTGCAAACCGTCCGTACTTCGTATGTGGGATCATGTCAATAGTTTTTGCTTGGTTTCATACGACCGTTCATGGAACGCATTTTTTTTCGATATACCCATTTTTGTAAAAAGTTGAATTTTCCATTTCAACTATACATGATAACTCTGTATTGACTTCCTTTTGTTCATTAACTTTAGTTTGTTCCAGAGGTTTGTGTGGTGTTCCGATTTTATTCGAGTTATAAATGTAGTAGCCAAAAAAATCGCTTTAAAAATAGTTTTTCCCAAATTCAATTTATCCCTGGTTAATTCTACTGTAACGAACCCGGATTGCCGGTCTATAGCCGGGGTATGCTCAGCGGGCTCCAGGTATTCTTGTGCGTTACAAAAATTTATATTTTGCAGGGATCCCCGATGTTTTAAATAAAACGCGTCCCGGTTAAATTTATATTTTTAATTCAATGTTTTATTGTTTGAACTTCATGAATTTTATCGTTTCAAATTTATTGCTTTATATAATTAATAATATATTGAACGAATTCTTACTCGTGCAGCAGGGTGTAGCTCCTTCACGGCGTTGATGCAGTCGTGCCCATGCCCTGGGCGCTAAAGTCGTGCAGCAGGGTGTAGCTCCTTCACGGCGTTGATGCAGTCATGCCCATGTCCAGGGCGCTAAAGCTACTCAAAAACACGTGATCACCCCAGTGGTTTCCATGCGACGAAGACGCGTCACTTCAACCACTCCCACCTCTGTTCAAACTAGTCTCAAAAAGTCCAGCTTTCCTACAGGCGTTCGTTGACTATACTGCATCTGGCGTATGTACACATACCACGCTACAGTATAGCCGTCAATGTTGTTCGTCAGTCGGTCAACAGCAAAAGAGAGATCGATTTTCGTTGCGCGCTCGCTTTTATACGCGTTTCTTCTTCCTTCTGTTTTGCAAACTCACTGGAAAGTGAATGACGAAGTTGGCTGCGTTTCGGTGGTGTTCGTTCTCGCTGTGTTTAATGTTTATTCTCGCTGTGTTTTATGTTTGCGTATTGTGCGGTATTATTTCGGACGTAATGATATCGTCACACCCCCCTCTTACCTCGGGGTGAGTTGATGAATCCGCGTCAGGTTGGTGACAGTCGCCGCGCCGTTCCGGTTCAACCGTACCCGATACTTCACTCCCGCTATCGTTCTGGTGAACGAAGTTTTCTAGCCGGGTTTGTCACGGCTTATTTGTGACGCCAGTACGAGCAATTCTTGGGCTGGTCGTAGTCACTGCTGCATTATCCGCGATGTTTAAATTACCATAGCCATGATCGCCGTCGTCACTGGCTCGATGGGGTCGTACGACTTCCTTGCGGCCGCTGTCCGCCATGGACCTGGTGCCACCGGTTCAATCACTGGGATCTTGGTGATTTGATGTGTTACTGATGGTACCGTCGCTTGCGTCACCTCTGTCTTCGACACGGCTGCCTGTCCAGTGGTTGGAACCGCTATCACCGTGCTTGTCGGTACTGACGCGATCACCGGCTTCATGGTTTCGTCAGTCGTCTTTTGATGTGCGCGTATGATCACTGTTGTTACTGATGGTACCGTCGCTTGCGTCACCTCTGTCTTCGACACGGCTGCCTGTCCAGTGGTTGGAACCGCTATCACCGTGCTTGTCGGTACTGACGCGATCACCGGCTTCATGGTTTCGTCAGTCGTCTTTTGATGATCACTGGTTGTTCCAACGTTGTCTCCTGCGCCGCTTGGTGGACATCGCCCTGGTGCCTTTCATGTATGGCCGTCTGTTGTGTGACGCCTGTCGCCTCGCCTACAATTGTCTGGCGCGTTGCTTCTGCCGTGGGTGAATCTTCTAGATGTGCGATTGAATGTTTGTAGTTATTTTCAGGATTCGTATACCCTGGTGACCTATATATCACTTTGAATGGTAACCACACATATGTGTAGGGTATTTATAGTTGGCTTAGACCGACTATAATTTTGATAATCCTAACTATCATAATTACACCTACTTTAAAATTTCCCATGTGATCTAACCTTCCCAACTGGTTTTATTTTCAGGATTCCTTTCCAAAAATATTTAGATATGTTTTTATGCAAACATACTATTTTTGAACTGAAACATATTTATATTCAGGTCATTACAAATCATGTATGTTTCCGTTCAAATATTTATTTTGTTTGGATGTAGTAATTATTATGTTTCTTTTAGAACATACACCATATCATATTGTAAATCAGAGCTCATTACAACACTGTTCAATGGGGCGGAGTATAAATATTATTATCAGAGCTCTCGATTACCCGGGTACCCGGGCTACACGGGTTTTTCGAGCTACCCGGGTAATACCTGGGTTGTTAGAATACTCGAAAAACCCGGGTATTAAATGTTCGAGCTACCCTGGTAGTTCACAAAACCCGGGTAGTTTGTTCGTTCGTTTGTTCGAGTTATTCGAGTAGCTCGTTTGTTCGAGTAGCTCGATTGCTCGTTCGTTGTTCGAGCAGCTCGATTTCTCGTTCGTTGGTCGAGCTACCCGAGTAGCTCGTTCGTTCGATTGACGATTGTTCATTTGATCGCTGGTTAATTTGTCTGTCCATTCGTTTGCTTGATGTGGGAGTTGGTTGGAAAAATGTTGGTGGACAAAAGTGGGCGGAAAGTGATAAAAATACCGACAACATTTTTATTGCAGAAATCGGTAGCAGAGATCGTGGGAAATTTGTACCTTATTATAAATAATAAATAACAAAGTAGGCACTGCGACCTTTCGCTTACTGCGGTCAGCGATATTATGTTCACTGACATTGTTTGTTACATCGTTTAGAGTTCGGAAACATTTGTTTTAGATTATTTAATATTTCAAACATGCTTCGAACACGGAAGAATTGCGATATATTTGGAACACCATGTGAACTTCCTGGCAAAGTCCTTCCAACCAATTCTGACGTTATGATATTGTGTTAGTGTATCGCGAATTATCAAAGGATGAATGCGATAAAGACCCCAGTGTGCTTGATATTTCCAAAAAAGTTATTATTGACATTTAAAGTATTTGCTACCATTCCTTATATGTATTTCTGATCAAAGAATAATTCATAAGATTAACGATTATAATAAGTAATATAACAATATCAAGAAAATCAAGACTATTCGTAAAATAAACATATTTCAAGCAAATAGTTTAAAATTATTTGATATTTGTTCATGTAAATGTGTTACTTTTAATTCATGTGGTTGTAAAATGAAAGTACCAATAATTGAACGAGCCTTTCTACAAGACCAGAGAGGACAACGTAAAATGTTTATCGGAAGCATTGATACAAAAACTACAAAAAAGTCGAGAAGTCATTAAAAAGAAAATAATTAGTAAAGCAGATGTTTAAAAAAAAACTGAAAGATAAAGTGGTAGAAGAAGTGATAAGCGAAACAGATGCATACAACTACAGCGAAATTGACAATAATTCTGAATATATGGACTCAAAACCTTCAACATCGAAATCTTCAAGAATGCCTTACAAGAGAGGCATGGTTTTATTCAATGTGGCAGAAGCCTGTGACAGAAGTGGTCTTTCGGACAGAAATGCATCTCTTCTTGTGAAGATTTTGGTATTGTGAGTAACACGGAGCCGTCTTTAATTATTGATAGGAGAATGAAAAATACAGAGAGAAAATTTAGTTAATATAAAAATTAAACAAAAAATGGATGTTGTCTCTGAAATTTACTTTGATGGAAGGAAAAATAGGACACTCAGTGTTGAAAAAAATATGTCCAGTTATCACATATAAATAAAGAACATATTGTAATTGTTCAGGAACCTGGTTCTATGTGACACCAATGGCCGGATGCGCGAATAAGATTAAGGCGAGTCTTTTTAACTTCCTTCAAAATTCTCTGGATGGAAATTTAAACAAAATTGATGTTGTAGACTCTGATGGAACAATGGTAAACACAGGATACAAGAATGGAATTATAAAACAATTCGTATTGTCCTTGGGTAAATCGGTTCATTGGTTTATATGCCTGTTGCATAGCAATGAACTTTGTCTTCAGCACTTAATACTAGAGGTAGATGGAAAAACTAATGACCCAAATGGATTTAGCGTTCCTATAGGAAAACAACTTAATAATTGTGAGAAAATGCTTGTTGTGCCATTGCAAAATATAAAAAGATATCAAATAATAATTTTTGATTTATTTTGATTTCAAATGACAAATAAATTAAATTTATTTGTTATCTTTTTATTCGTTATTTGAAAAATTCAAATAAAAATACAAATCATTTTGTTTTCAAAGATTTTTTTAAAATGTGAATTAAAAACCACGCACTTTTGAGAGATATTTGCAGCGATAATGGCTGGGACTAACATCTTTTCAAAAAAATTATTTTTTTATACCGCTCTACCTCTCGGCAGACAATGGCAAAATACCGAGAATAAACTGCCCATGAAAAGCTCTGAACCGAGCGTCAACTGTTATTATTATTGTTTTTGGTATATTTAACTCCAATAATGATGGTACAAACTCTCATGACGATCATTTGGAACATAATTTTTAAATTTTGTTTTTATTTATTGCTTAATTTTACATTTCAAATAAACTTATTTTAATTAACAAATAAGAAATAATTTATTTGTCTCATCAAATAAAATGATGAAAGATAAAAATTAACTAAATTAACTAAAGAAAGGCAAGTTCGCGAATTTATGGTGCCAGAAGTAAACATTGACGCCAGCGATTACACTGAGCTAATTAATTGGCAATCTGTTAACGTTACAGAAACAGCATTGACCAAAAATATAACCGAATCAGAGCTTATAGGAAATATTATAAATATATTCTTGAGTATCCCATGCCACTCAAGAATGTTGAACGCCACATAAAGATGGTAACGGAAGCATCTTCGTCAGTACGTGGTAACAACGACAGACGGGTTGATTCGGGCTAAAATTTCTTCAAGAAACAAAATACCAAAAATGGAAACCAAGAAAGATTTTCTTGAATAATCTTTATTGTTTTTTTTTTACAAAAAAATACAAAAAAAGCAAAAAAAAAAAAAATTAAATAAAAAAAATTATTAAAAAAAGGGTGGGGCATTAAGAATATCATTTGCAGTCACTTCCTCGTGGTAGATTCTGGGTTGTTAACAAAAAACAAGCGAATGCAATAAAAATAAAATCAAATTTTTTTATCTCAATTTTTATATTTGTTTTAAAATGGAACCTGAAGACATAACTATTTTAGCAAAAAAAAAAAATTAATTGCGTTTAGTTAATCAAAACACAGGCCAACCAAAAATTCAAATTAAACTTTTTACACTATAGTTATGCTCCGCCCTACTGTTCAAGTCTCAATACAACCCTGTTTACAACTGATTTATCAGGAAATTATATATTATGTTTACATAAAATGCGTGCAAAATTATGTTTGGGAGAGCCATTTTTTGCAGCGTGTAGAGTATTTTAAATAATTACATTTTGTATTGGAACATAAGAGATTTTAGCCATCAAATTAAAAAAATATATAAATTTTATCACATTTTTTATTAAATTAGGTTTATCTTTGAATTATTAGTTATTATATATTTTATTATTATCGTTTTTAAAGTGTGGATACATTTACGCCCCTTTTCCCTTTTTAGTGCATGCCTACGTCGCTTTTTGCCCGCCCACATTGCTCATAGTGCCATGCCCCTTTTTACAATCTCAATAACATTTCACGTAGCTATTAAAATTTTTACAAATTATCCTTTGTTTCGATTTGTACAACTCCTCTCTTAGTAAGTCAGGAGTTTAATCATTTTTAAAATTTATGTTATATGGGAGGTGTCACGCCCCATTGTTCAATTCCATCCAAATTCTATGCAGGGCTCTCTACTCTCAAAAAAACCATCCGCTTTTTTTGGATCTTATCCACATAAAAATCCAAGATTTTTGGATTTTTTTTTATTTTATTGATTTTTTAATATTTTTTGAATTATAACTTACGAAATATAGTCAGGGTACAATTTATGTTTTGAAAATTTAAGAATTTGTTATAAACCACCAAATCGAAAATAATTATTTGAACCACTGCTGGATGAAATCTCTGGTGAAGATGGTATTGAAATAATTCATATATTATATAAGCCAATATAGGCCTTTATCCAAATAAGTTAATGATGTAGTTGCCGAAACCATGGATTTAATTCAAGTCAATTCTATGCCAAATTTTAAAGCGGTAGATATTGATTGAATCTAATAGGTTCTGAAGAGTTGTCGTGTTATAAAGAGGACATTCAAAATAGATTTGATCAGGCACTTTGATCTCCTCCATATGACTAATTCAGTATATAGAAGAAAACGGCTTCCAGATCCAAGACGGTGAATTTTTTCCACAAAGTATTCGAATTTTTTTTTCCAGCCCTGATTCTACGTGTTTAATATAATCTTTTCTTTTATTTTTTAACTCTGCTCTTAGTAGGTAAAGAGTAATAGCAATTTTAAGGTTTTTTTTTGTATGGGAGGTGCCACGCCCCATTGTCCAATCCCGTCCATATTTTACGTGATGATCGGAGTTTTAAATATGAACATTTGATTTGATTATTATAACTCTACCCTTAGTATGTCAGGAATTATAGCATTTTTAATGTTTTTGTTATATGAAAGGTGTCACGCCCCTTTATACAATCCCGCCCACATTCTACGTGACGATTCTACTTTTTAATATGCACCTTTGTTTCAATTTCCATAACTCTGGTCAGGAGTTATAGTATTTCTAAAGTTATGGTTATATGGAAAGTGACACGCCCCTTTATCAAATTCCGCCCACATTTAGCAAAAATATAAGCAACAACAAAATACATTACTGAGCCCAATTTCATGACTGTGGCTATCTTACAGATATTTTGAGTTAAAAGTTTAGTTTTGCCACGCCCATTTTTGTACCTTAGGAGGCAAATTTCAAAAAATCCCTTCGTATTGCGCTCTCACGTCGGGAAATTAACACCCTGTCCAAATTTCAAGTTTCTAAGGTCAACTTTAGATTTTTTCGATTTTCCGGCTTTTCCTTTGGGTTTTTCCGACTTTTTCCTAATTTTTTCCTAAACCACTCTTGCACTGACACGAACAAAATACAAAAAGAATCAGGTAAATCCGTCGGTTCGTTCTCTCGTGATGCTCTGGCACACACAGGACATTTCATTTTTATATATATAGATAGATTATTTGAATGAATCATAACATAGCAAACAAATCAGCTTACAAGATTTTTATGTAACTCTTATCGATTTTATAGTCGAGCAATTTTTATTGGTAATGTTATTGTTACCATAGAAATGTTATTTGAACTAGAGATGGGCATGTGAGCGTGATTCACGTGAATCACGCGTGATCACGCGTGATTGTGATTAAATCCTAATTTTGCTTACGTGATTGTGAGTGAGTGTGAGTAGACCAACAAAATACCGTGAGTGAGTGTGCGTGAGTACAATTTTTTCGTGAGTGAGTGAGTGTGCGTGAGTCAAATATTTCATAAAATAAAAAAATCTCAGTTTTAATTTTTTGCGATTTTATATATTTTTGTTGAACTACAGAACACGGCTCAGAACTCAGAACTATAATAAATCAAACTCTTTCTAACGACCGTCATATATCCACCCCATCTTCAACTCAGAATAAGTTGCAAGGTTTCAGTCAACAATTTATCTAACCTCTGCAAACCGTCCGTACTTCGTATGTGGGATCATGTCAATAGTTTTTGCTTGGTTTCATACGACCGTTCATGGAACGCATTTTTTTTCGATATACCCATTTTTGTAAAAAGTTGAATTTTCCATTTCAACTATACATGATAACTCTGTATTGACTTCCTTTTGTTCATTAACTTTAGTTTGTTCCAGAGGTTTGTGTGGTGTTCCGATTTTATTCGAGTTATAAATGTAGTAGCCAAAAAAATCGCTTTAAAAATAGTTTTTCCCAAATTCAATTTATCCCTGGTTAATTCTACTGTAACGAACCCGGATTGCCGGTCTATAGCCGGGGTATGCTCAGCGGGCTCCAGGTATTCTTGTGCGTTACAAAAATTTATATTTTGCAGGGATCCCCGATGTTTTAAATAAAACGCGTCCCGGTTAAATTTATATTTTTAATTCAATGTTTTATTGTTTGAACTTCATTAATTTTATCGTTTCAAATTTATTGCTTTATATAATTAATAATATATTGAACGAATTCTTACTCGTGCAGCAGGGTGTAGCTCCTTCACGGCGTTGATGCAGTCGTGCCCATGCCCTGGGCGCTAAAATCGTGCAGCAGGGTGTAGCTCCTTCACGGCGTTGATGCAGTCATGCCCATGTCCAGGGCGCTAAAGCTACTCAAAAACACGTGATCACCCCAGTGGTTTCCATGCGACGAAGACGCGTCACTTCAACCACTCCCACCTCTGTTCAAACTAGTCTCAAAAAGTCCAGCTTTCCTACAGGCGTTCGTTGACTATACTGCATCTGGCGTATGTACACATACCACGCTACAGTATAGCCGTCAATGTTGTTCGTCAGTCGGTCAACAGCAAAAGAGAGATCGATTTTCGTTGCGCGCTCGCTTTTATACGCGTTTCTTCTTCCTTCTGTTTTGCAAACTCACTGGAAAGTGAATGACGAAGTTGGCTGCGTTTCGGTGGTGTTCGTTCTCGCTGTGTTTAATGTTTATTCTCACTGTGTTTTATGTTTGCGTATTGTGCGGTATTATTTCGGACGTAATGATATCGTCACACCCCCCTCTTACCTCGGGGTGAGTTGATGAATCCGCATCAGGTTGGTGACAGTCGCCGCGCCGTTCCGGTTCAACCGTACCCGATACTTCACTCCCGCTATCGTTCTGGTGAACGAAGTTTTCTAGCCGGGTTTGTCACGGCTTATTTGTGACGCCAGTACGAGCAATTCTTGGGCTGGTCGTAGTCACTGCTGCATTATCCGCGATGTTTAAATTACCATAGCCATGATCGCCGTCGTCACTGGCTCGATGGGGTCGTACGACTTCCTTGCGGCCGCTGTCCGCCATGGACCTGGTGCCACCGGTTCAATCACTGGGATCTTGGTGATTTGATGTGTTACTGATGGTACCGTCGCTTGCGTCACCTCTGTCTTCGACACGGCTGCCTGTCCAGTGGTTGGAACCGCTATCACCGTGCTTGTCGGTACTGACGCGATCACCGGCTTCATGGTTTCGTCAGTCGTCTTTTGATGTGCGCGTATGATCACTGTTGTTACTGATGGTACCGTCGCTTGCGTCACCTCTGTCTTCGACACGGCTGCCTGTCCAGTGGTTGGAACCGCTATCACCGTGCTTGTCGGTACTGACGCGATCACCGGCTTCATGGTTTCGTCAGTCGTCTTTTGATGATCACTGGTTGTTCCAACGTTGTCTCCTGCGCCGCTTGGTGGACATCGCCCTGGTGCCTTTCATGTATGGCCGTCTGTTGTGTGACGCCTGTCGCCTCGCCTACAATTGTCTGGCGCGTTGCTTCTGCCGTGGGTGAATTTTCTAGATGTGCGATTGAATGTTTGTAGTTATTTTCAGGATTCGTATACCCTGGTGACCTATATATCACTTTGAATGGTAACCACACATATGTGTAGGGTATTTATAGTTGGCTTAGACCGACTATAATTTTGATAATCCTAACTATCATAATTACACCTACTTTAAAATTTCCCATGTGATCTAACCTTCCCAACTGGTTTTATTTTCAGGATTCCTTTCCAAAAATATTTAGATATGTTTTTATGCAAACATACTATTTTTGAACTGAAACATATTTATATTCAGGTCATTACAAATCATGTATGTTTCCGTTCAAATATTTATTTTGTTTGGATGTAGTAATTATTATGTTTCTTTTAGAACATACACCATATCATATTGTAAATCAGAGCTCATTACAACACTGTTCAATGGGGCGGAGTATAAATATTATTATCAGATCTCTCGATTACCCGGGTACCCGGGCTACACGGGTTTTTCGAGCTACCCGGGTAATACCTGGGTTGTTAGAATACTCGAAAAACCCGGGTATTAAATGTTCGAGCTACCCTGGTAGTTCACAAAACCCGGGTAGTTTGTTCGTTCGTTTGTTCGAGTTATTCGAGTAGCTCGTTTGTTCGAGTAGCTCGATTGCTCGTTCGTTGTTCGAGCAGCTCGATTTCTCGTTCGTTGGTCGAGCTACCCGAGTAGCTCGTTCGTTCGATTGACGATTGTTCATTTGATCGCTTGTTAATTTGTCTGTCCATTCGTTTGCTTGATGTGGGAGTTGGTTGGAAAAATGTTGGTGGACAAAAGTGGGCGGAAAGTGATAAAAATACCGACAACATTTTTATTGCAGAAATCGGTAGCAGAGATCGTGGGAAATTTGTACCTTATTATAAATAATAAATAACAAAGTAGGCACTGCGACCTTTCGCTTACTGCGGTCAGCGATATTATGTTCACTGACATTGTTTGTAACATCGTTTAGAGTTCGGAAACATTTGTTTTAGATTATTTAATATTTCAAACATGCTTCGAACACGGAAGAATTGCGATATATTTGGAACACCATGTGAACTTCCTGTCAAAGTCCTTCCAACCAATTCTGACGTTATGATATTGTGTTAGTGGTATCGCGAATTATCAAAGACCCCAGTGTGCTTGATATTTCCAAAAAAGTTATTATTGACATTTAAAGTATTTGCTACCATTCCTTATATGTATTTCTGATCAAAGAATAATTCATAAGATTAACGATTATAATAAGTAATATAACAATATCAAGAAAATCAAGACTATTCGTAAAATAAACATATTTCAAGCAAATAGTTTAAAATTATTTGATATTTGTTCATGTAAATGTGTTACTTTTAATTCATGTGGTTGTAAAATAAAAGTACCAATAATTGAACGAGCCTTTCTACAAGACCAGAGAGGACAACGTAAAATGTTTATCGGAAGCATTGATACAAAAACTACAAAAAAGTCGAGAAGTCATTAAAAAGAAAAGAATTAGTAAAGCAGATGTTTAAAAAAAAACTGAAAGATAAAGTGGTAAAAGAAGTGATAAGCGCAACAGATGCATACAACTATGGTATTGTGAGTAACACGGAGCCGTCTTTAATTATTGATAGGAGAATGAAAAATACAGAGAGAAAATTTAGTTAATATAAAAATTAAACAAAAAATGGATGTTGTCTCTGAAATTTACTTTGATGGAAGGAAAAATAGGACACTCAGTGTTGAAAAAAATATGTCCAGTTATCACATATAAATAAAGAACATATTGTAATTGTTCAGGAACCTGGTTCTATGTGACACCAATGGCCGGATGCGCGAATAAGATTAAGGCGAGTCTTTTTAACTTCCTTCAAAATTCTCTGGATGGAAATTTAAACAAAATTGATGTTGTAGACTCTGATGGAACAATGGTTAACACAGGATACAAGAATGGAATTATAAAACAATTCGTAGTGTCCTTGGGTAAATCGGTTCATTGGTTTATATGCCTGTTGCATAGCAATGAACTTTGTCTTCAGCACTTAATACTAGAGGTAGATGGAAAAACTAATGACCCAAATGGATTTAGCGTTCCTATAGGAAAACAACTTAATAATTGTGAGAAAATGCTTGTTGTGCCATTGCAAAATATAAAAAGATATCAAATAATAATTTTTGATTTATTTTGATTTCAAATGACAAATAAATTAAATTTATTTGTTATCTTTTTATTCGTTATTTGAAAAATTCAAATAAAAATACAAATCATTTTGTTTTCAAAGATTTTTTTAAAATGTGAATTAAAAACCACGCACTTTTGAGAGATATTTGCAGCGATAATGGCTGGGACTAACATCTTTTCAAAAAAATTATTTTTTTATACCGCTCTACCTCTCGGCAGACAATGGCAAAATACCGAGAATAAACTGCCCATGAAAAGCTCTGAACCGAGCGTCAACTGTTATTATTATTGTTTTTGGTATATTTAACTCCAATAATGATGGTACAAACTCTCATGACGATCATTTGGAACATAATTTTTAAATTTTGTTTTTATTTATTGCTTAATTTTACATTTCAAATAAACTTATTTTAATTAACAAATAAGAAATAATTTATTTGTCTCATCAAATAAAATGATGAAAGATAAAAATTAACTAAATTAACTAAAGAAAGGCAAGTTCGCGAATTTATGGTGCCAGAAGTAAACATTGACGCCAGCGATTACACTGAGCTAATTAATTGGCAATCTGTTAACGTTACAGAAACAGCATTGACCAAAAATATAACCGAAGCAGAGCTTATAGGAAATATTATAAATATATTCTTGAGTATCCCATGCCACTCAAGAATGTTGAACGCCACATAAAGATGGTAACGGAAGCATCTTCGTCAGTACGTGGTAACAACGACAGACGGGTTGATTCGGGCTAAAATTTCTTCAAGAAACAAAATGCCAAAAATGGAAACCAAGAAAGATTTTCTTGAATAATCTTTATTGTTTTTTTTTTTACAAAAAAATACAAAAATAGCAAAAAAAAAAAAATTAAATAAAAAAAATTATTAAAAAAAGGGTGGGGCATTAAGAATATCATTTGCAGTCACTTCCTCGTGGTAGATTCTGGGTTGTTAACAAAAAACAAGCGAATGCAATAAAAATAAAATCAAATTTTTTTATCTCAATTTTTATATTTGTTTTAAAATGGAACCTGAAGACATAACTATTTTAGCAAAAAAAAAAATTAATTGCGTTTAGTTAATCAAAACACAGGCCAACCAAAAATTCAAATTAAACTTTTTACACTATAGTTATGCTCCGCCCTACTGTTCAAGTCTCAATACAACCCTGTTTACAACTGATTTATCAGGAAATTATATATTATGTTTACATAAAATGCCTGCAAAATTATGTTTGTGGGCGGGAAAAAAGCGATGTAGGCATGCACTAAAAAGGGAAAAGGGGCGTAAATGTATCCACACTTTAAAAACGATAATAATAAAATATATAATAACTAATAATTCAAAGATAAACCTAATTTAATAAAAAATGTGATAAAATTTATATATTTTTTTAATTTGATGGCTAAAATCTCTTATGTTCCAATACAAAATGTAATTATTTAAAATACTCTACACGCTGCAAAAAATGGCTCTCCCAAACATAATTTTGCAGGCATTTTATGTAAACATAATATATAATTTCCTGATAAATCAGTTGTAAACAGGGTTGTATTGAGACTTGAACAGTAGGGCGGAGCATAACTATAGTGTAAAAAGTTTAATTTGAATTTTTGGTTGGCCTGTGTTTTGATTAACTAAACGCAATTAATTTTTTTTTTTGCTAAAATAGTTATGTCTTCAGGTTCCATTTTAAAACAAATATAAAAATTGAGATAAAAAAATTTGATTTTATTTTTATTGCATTCGCTTGTTTTTTGTTAACAACCCAGAATCTACCACGAGGAAGTGACTGCAAATGATATTCTTAATGCCCCACCCTTTTTTTAATAATTTTTTTTATTTAATTTTTTTTTTTTTGCTATTTTTGTATTTTTTTGTAAAAAAAAAAACAATAAAGATTATTCAAGAAAATCTTTCTTGGTTTCCATTTTTGGTATTTTGTTTCTTGAAGAAATTTTAGCCCGAATCAACCCGTCTGTCGTTGTTACCACGTACTGACGAAGATGCTTCCGTTACCATCTTTATGTGGCGTTCAACATTCTTGAGTGGCATGGGATACTCAAGAATATATTTATAATATTATAAGCTCTGCTTCGGTTATATTTTTGGTCAATGCTGTTTCTGTAACGTTAACAGATTGCCAATTAATTAGCTCAGTGTAATCGCTGGCGTCAATGTTTACTTCTGGCACCATAAATTCGCGAACTTGCCTTTCTTTAGTTAATTTAGTTAATTTTTATCTTTCATCATTTTATTTGATGAGACAAATAAATTATTTCTTATTTGTTAATTAAAATAAGTTTATTTGAAATGTAAAATTAAGCAATAAATAAAAACAAAATTTAAAAATTATGTTCCAAATGATCGTCATGAGAGTTTGTACCATCATTATTGGAGTTAAATATACCAAAAACAATAATAATAACAGTTGACGCTCGGTTCAGAGCTTTTCATGGGCAGTTTATTCTCGGTATTTTGCCATTGTCTGCCGAGAGGTAGAGCGGTATAAAAAAATAATTTTTTTGAAAAGATGTTAGTCCCAGCCATTATCGCTGCAAATATCTCTCAAAAGTGCGTGGTTTTTAATTCACATTTTAAAAAAATCTTTGAAAACAAAATGATTTGTATTTTTATTTGAATTTTTCAAATAACGAATAAAAAGATAACAAATAAATTTAATTTATTTGTCATTTGAAATCAAAATAAATCAAAAATTATTATTTGATATCTTTTTATATTTTGCAATGGCACAACAAGCATTTTCTCACAATTATTAAGTTGTTTTCCTATAGGAACGCTAAATCCATTTGGGTCATTAGTTTTTCCATCTACCTCTAGTATTAAGTGCTGAAGACAAAGTTCATTGCTATGCAACAGGCATATAAACCAATGAACCGATTTACCCAAGGACACTACGAATTGTTTTATAATTCCATTCTTGTATCCTGTGTTAACCATTGTTCCATCAGAGTCTACAACATCAATTTTGTTTAAATTTCCATCCAGAGAATTTTGAAGGAAGTTAAAAAGACTCGCCTTAATCTTATTCGCGCATCCGGCCATTGGTGTCACATAGAACCAGGTTCCTGAACAATTACAATATGTTCTTTATTTATATGTGATAACTGGACATATTTTTTTCAACACTGAGTGTCCTATTTTTCCTTCCATCAAAGTAAATTTCAGAGACAACATCCATTTTTTGTTTAATTTTTATATTAACTAAATTTTCTCTCTGTATTTTTCATTCTCCTATCAATAATTAAAGACGGCTCCGTGTTACTCACAATACCATAGTTGTATGCATCTGTTTCGCTTATCACTTCTTTTACCACTTTATCTTTCAGTTTTTTTTTAAACATCTGCTTTACTAATTCTTTTCTTTTTAATGACTTCTCGACTTTTTTGTAGTTTTTGTATCAATGCTTCCGATAAACATTTTACGTTGTCCTCTCTGGTCTTGTAGAAAGGCTCGTTCAATTATTGGTACTTTTATTTTACAACCACATGAATTAAAAGTAACACATTTACATGAACAAATATCAAATAATTTTAAACTATTTGCTTGAAATATGTTTATTTTACGAATAGTCTTGATTTTCTTGATATTGTTATATTACTTATTATAATCGTTAATCTTATGAATTATTCTTTGATCAGAAATACATATAAGGAATGGTAGCAAATACTTTAAATGTCAATAATAACTTTTTTGGAAATATCAAGCACACTGGGGTCTTTATCGCATTCAGCCTTTGATAATTCGCGATACCACTAACACAATATCATAACGTCAGAATTGGTTGGAAGGACTTTGACAGGAAGTTCACATGGTGTTCCAAATATATCGCAATTCTTCCGTGTTCGAAGCATGTTTGAAATATTAAATAATCTAAAACAAATGTTTCCGAACTCTAAACGATGTTACAAACAATGTCAGTGAACATAATATCGCTGACCGCAGTAAGCGAAAGGTCGCAGTGCCTACTTTGTTATTTATTATTTATAATAAGGTACAAATTTCCCACGATCTCTGCTACCGATTTCTGCAATAAAAATGTTGTCGGTATTTTTATCACTTTCCGCCCACTTTTGTCCACCAACATTTTTCCAACCAACTCCCACATCAAGCAAACGAATGGACAGACAAATTAACAAGCGATCAAATGAACAATCGTCAATCGAACGAACGAGCTACTCGGGTAGCTCGACCAACGAACGAGAAATCGAGCTGCTCGAACAACGAACGAGCAATCGAGCTACTCGAACAAACGAGCTACTCGAATAACTCGAACAAACGAACGAACAAACTACCCGGGTTTTGTGAACTACCAGGGTAGCTCGAACATTTAATACCCGGGTTTTTCGAGTATTCTAACAACCCAGGTATTACCCGGGTAGCTCGAAAAACCCGTGTAGCCCGGGTACCCGGGTAATCGAGAGATCTGATAATAATATTTATACTCCGCCCCATTGAACAGTGTTGTAATGAGCTCTGATTTACAATATGATATGGTGTATGTTCTAAAAGAAACATAATAATTACTACATCCAAACAAAATAAATATTTGAACGGAAACATACATGATTTGTAATGACCTGAATATAAATATGTTTCAGTTCAAAAATAGTATGTTTGCATAAAAACATATCTAAATATTTTTGGAAAGGAATCCTGAAAATAAAACCAGTTGGGAAGGTTAGATCACATGGGAAATTTTAAAGTAGGTGTAATTATGATAGTTAGGATTATCAAAATTATAGTCGGTCTAAGCCAACTATAAATACCCTACACATATGTGTGGTTACCATTCAAAGTGATATATAGGTCACCAGGGTATACGAATCCTGAAAATAACTACAAACACTCAATCGCACATCTAGAAGATTCACCCACGGCAGAAGCAACGCGCCAGACAATTGTAGGCGAGGCGACAGGCGTCACACAACAGACGGCCATACATGAAAGGCACCAGGGCGATGTCCACCAAGCGGCGCAGGAGACAACGTTGGAACAACCAGTGATCATCAAAAGACGACTGACGAAACCATGAAGCCGGTGATCGCGTCAGTACCGACAAGCACGGTGATAGCGGTTCCAACCACTGGACAGGCAGCCGTGTCGAAGACAGAGGTGACGCAAGCGACGGTACCATCAGTAACAACAGTGATCATACGCGCACATCAAAAGACGACTGACGAAACCATGAAGCCGGTGATCGCGTCAGTACCGACAAGCACGGTGATAGCGGTTCCAACCACTGGACAGGCAGCCGTGTCGAAGACAGAGGTGACGCAAGCGACGGTACCATCAGTAACACATCAAATCACCAAGATCCCAGTGATTGAACCGGTGGCACCAGGTCCATGGCGGACAGCGGCCGCAAGGAAGTCGTACGACCCCATCGAGCCAGTGACGACGGCGATCATGGCTATGGTAATTTAAACATCGCGGATAATGCAGCAGTGACTACGACCAGCCCAAGAATTGCTCGTACTGGCGTCACAAATAAGCCGTGACAAACCCGGCTAGAAAACTTCGTTCACCAGAACGATAGCGGGAGTGAAGTATCGGGTACGGTTGAACCGGAACGGCGCGGCGACTGTCACCAACCTGATGCGGATTCATCAACTCACCCCGAGGTAAGAGGGGGGTGTGACGATATCATTACGTCCGAAATAATACCGCACAATACGCAAACATAAAACACAGTGAGAATAAACATTAAACACAGCGAGAACGAACACCACCGAAACGCAGCCAACTTCGTCATTCACTTTCCAGTGAGTTTGCAAAACAGAAGGAAGAAGAAACGCGTATAAAAGCGAGCGCGCAACGAAAATCGATCTCTCTTTTGCTGTTGACCGACTGACGAACAACATTGACGGCTATACTGTAGCGTGGTATGTGTACATACGCCAGATGCAGTATAGTCAACGAACGCCTGTAGGAAAGCTGGACTTTTTGAGACTAGTTTGAACAGAGGTGGGAGTGGTTGAAGTGACGCGTCTTCGTCGCATGGAAACCACTGGGGTGATCACGTGTTTTTGAGTAGCTTTAGCGCCCTGGACATGGGCATGACTGCATCAACGCCGTGAAGGAGCTACACCCTGCTGCACGACTTTAGCGCCCAGGGCATGGGCACGACTGCATCAACGCCGTGAAGGAGCTACACCCTGCTGCACGAGTAAGAATTCGTTCAATATATTATTAATTATATAAAGCAATAAATTTGAAACGATAAAATTAATGAAGTTCAAACAATAAAACATTGAATTAAAAATATAAATTTAACCGGGACGCGTTTTATTTAAAACATCGGGGATCCCTGCAAAATATAAATTTTTGTAACGCACAAGAATACCTGGAGCCCGCTGAGCATACCCCGGCTATAGACCGGCAATCCGGGTTCGTTACAGTAGAATTAACCAGGGATAAATTGAATTTGGGAAAAACTATTTTTAAAGCGATTTTTTTGGCTACTACATTTATAACTCGAATAAAATCGGAACACCACACAAACCTCTGGAACAAACTAAAGTTAATGAACAAAAGGAAGTCAATACAGAGTTATCATGTATAGTTGAAATGGAAAATTCAACTTTTTACAAAAATGGGTATATCGAAAAAAAATGCGTTCCATGAACGGTCGTATGAAACCAAGCAAAAACTATTGACATGATCCCACATACGAAGTACGGACGGTTTGCAGAGGTTAGATAAATTGTTGACTGAAACCTTGCAACTTATTCTGAGTTGAAGATGGGGTGGATATATGACGGTCGTTAGAAAGAGTTTGATTTATTATAGTTCTGAGTTCTGAGCCGTGTTCTGTAGTTCAACAAAAATATATAAAATCGCAAAAAATTAAAACTGAGATTTTTTTATTTTATGAAATATTTGACTCACGCACACTCACTCACTCACGAAAAAATTGTACTCACGCACACTCACTCACGGTATTTTGTTGGTCTACTCACACTCACTCACAATCACGTAAGCAAAATTAGGATTTAATCACAATCACGCGTGATCACGCGTGATTCACGTGAATCACGCTCACATGCCCATCTCTAGTTCAAATAACATTTCTATGGTAACAATAACATTACCAATAAAAATTGCTCGACTATAAAATCGATAAGAGTTACATAAAAATCTTGTAAGCTGATTTGTTTGCTATGTTATGATTCATTCAAATAATCTATCTATATATATAAAAATGAAATGTCCTGTGTGTGCCAGAGCATCACGAGAGAACGAACCGACGGATTTACCTGATTCTTTTTGTATTTTGTTCGTGTCAGTGCAAGAGTGGTTTAGGAAAAAATTAGGAAAAAGTCGGAAAAACCCAAAGGAAAAGCCGGAAAATCGAAAAAATCTAAAGTTGACCTTAGAAACTTGAAATTTGGACAGGGTGTTAATTTCCCGACGTGAGAGCGCAATACGAAGGGATTTTTTGAAATTTGCCTCCTAAGGTACAAAAATGGGCGTGGCAAAACTAAACTTTTAACTCAAAATATCTGTAAGATAGCCACAGTCATGAAATTGGGCTCAGTAATGTATTTTGTTGTTGCTTATATTTTTGCTAAATGTGGGCGGAATTTGATAAAGGGGCGTGTCACTTTCCATATAACCATAACTTTAGAAATACTATAACTCCTGACCAGAGTTATGGAAATTGAAACAAAGGTGCATATTAAAAAGTAGAATCGTCACGTAGAATGTGGGCGGGATTGTATAAAGGGGCGTGACACCTTTCATATAACAAAAACATTAAAAATGCTATAATTCCTGACATACTAAGGGTAGAGTTATAATAATCAAATCAAATGTTCATATTTAAAACTCCGATCATCACGTAAAATATGGACGGGATTGGACAATGGGGCGTGGCACCTCCCATACAAAAAAAAACCTTAAAATTGCTATTACTCTTTACCTACTAAGAGCAGAGTTAAAAAATAAAAGAAAAGATTATATTAAACACGTAGAATCAGGGCTGGAAAAAAAAATTCGAATACTTTGTGGAAAAAATTCACCGTCTTGGATCTGGAAGCCGTTTTCTTCTATATACTGAATTAGTCATATGGAGGAGATCAAAGTGCCTGATCAAATCTATTTTGAATGTCCTCTTTATAACACGACAACTCTTCAGAACCTATTAGATTCAATCAATATCTACCGCTTTAAAATTTGGCATAGAATTGACTTGAATTAAATCCATGGTTTCGGCAACTACATCATTAACTTATTTGGATAAAGGCCTATATTGGCTTATATAATATATGAATTATTTCAATACCATCTTCACCAGAGATTTCATCCAGCAGTGGTTCAAATAATTATTTTCGATTTGGTGGTTTATAACAAATTCTTAAATTTTCAAAACATAAATTGTACCCTGACTATATTTCGTAAGTTATAATTCAAAAAATATTAAAAAATCAATAAAATAAAAAAAAATCCAAAAATCTTGGATTTTTATGTGGATAAGATCCAAAAAAAGCGGATGGTTTTTTTGAGAGTAGAGAGCCCTGCATAGAATTTGGATGGAATTGAACAATGGGGCGTGACACCTCCCATATAACATAAATTTTAAAAATGATTAAACTCCTGACTTACTAAGAGAGGAGTTGTACAAATCGAAACAAAGGATAATTTGTAAAAATTTTAATAGCTACGTGAAATGTTATTGAGATTGTAAAAAGGGGCATGGCACTATGAGCAATGTGGGCGGGCAAAAAGCGACGTAGGCATGCACTAAAAAGGGAAAAGGGGCGTAAATGTATCCACACTTTAAAAACGATAATAATAAAATATATAATAACTAATAATTCAAAGATAAACCTAATTTAATAAAAAATGTGATAAAATTTATATATTTTTTTAATTTGATGGCTAAAATCTCTTATGTTCCAATACAAAATGTAATTATTTAAAATACTCTACACGCTGCAAAAAATGGCTCTCCCAAACATAATTTTGCAGGCATTTTATGTAAACATAATATATAATTTCCTGATAAATCAGTTGTAAACAGGGTTGTATTGAGACTTGAACAGTAGGGCGGAGCATAACTATAGTGTAAAAAGTTTAATTTGAATTTTTGGTTGGCCTGTGTTTTGATTAACTAAACGCAATTAATTTTTTTTTTTTGCTAAAATAGTTATGTCTTCAGGTTCCATTTTAAAACAAATATAAAAATTGAGATACAAAAATTTGATTTTATTTTTATTGCATTCGCTTGTTTTTTGTTAACAACCCAGAATCTACCACGAGGAAGTGACTGCAAATGATATTCTTAATGCCCCACCCTTTTTTTAATAATTTTTTTTATTTAATTTTTTTTTTTTTTGCTTTTTTTGTATTTTTTTGTAAAAAAAAAACAATAAAGATTATTCAAGAAAATCTTTCTTGGTTTCCATTTTTGGTATTTTGTTTCTTGAAGAAATTTTAGCCCGAATCAACCCGTCTGTCGTTGTTACCACGTACTGACGAAGATGCTTCCGTTACCATCTTTATGTGGCGTTCAACATTCTTGAGTGGCATGGGATACTCAAGAATATATTTATAATATTTCCTATAAGCTCTGATTCGGTTATATTTTTGGTCAATGCTGTTTCTGTAACGTTAACAGATTGCCAATTAATTAGCTCAGTGTAATCGCTGGCGTCAATGTTTACTTCTGGCACCATAAATTCGCGAACTTGCCTTTCTTTAGTTAATTTAGTTAATTTTTATCTTTCATCATTTTATTTGATGAGACAAATAAATTATTTCTTATTTGTTAATTAAAATAAGTTTATTTGAAATGTAAAATTAAGCAATAAATAAAAACAAAATTTAAAAATTATGTTCCAAATGATCGTCATGAGAGTTTGTACCATCATTATTGGAGTTAAATATACCAAAAACAATAATAATAACAGTTGACGCTCGGTTCAGAGCTTTTCATGGGCAGTTTATTCTCGGTATTTTGCCATTGTCTGCCGAGAGGTAGAGCGGTATAAAAAAATAATTTTTTTGAAAAGATGTTAGTCCCAGCCATTATCGCTGCAAATATCTCTCAAAAGTGCGTGGTTTTTAATTCACATTTTAAAAAAATCTTTGAAAACAAAATGATTTGTATTTTTATTTGAATTTTTCAAATAACGAATAAAAAGATAACAAATAAATTTAATTTATTTGTCATTTGAAATCAAAATAAATCAAAAATTATTATTTGATATCTTTTTATATTTTGCAATGGCACAACAAGCATTTTCTCACAATTATTAAGTTGTTTTCCTATAGGAACGCTAAATCCATTTGGGTCATTAGTTTTTCCATCTACCTCTAGTATTAAGTGCTGAAGACAAAGTTCATTGCTATGCAACAGGCATATAAACCAATGAACCGATTTACCCAAGGACAATACGAATTGTTTTATAATTCCATTCTTGTATCCTGTGTTTACCATTGTTCCATCAGAGTCTACAACATCAATTTTGTTTAAATTTCCATCCAGAGAATTTTGAAGGAAGTTAAAAAGACTCGCCTTAATCTTATTCGCGCATCCGGCCATTGGTGTCACATAGAACCAGGTTCCTGAACAATTACAATATGTTCTTTATTTATATGTGATAACTGGACATATTTTTTTCAACACTGAGTGTCCTATTTTTCCTTCCATCAAAGTAAATTTCAGAGACAACATCCATTTTTTGTTTAATTTTTATATTAACTAAATTTTCTCTCTGTATTTTTCATTCTCCTATCAATAATTAAAGACGGCTCCGTGTTACTCACAATACCAAAATCTTCACAAGAAGAGATGCATTTCTGTCCGAAAGACCACTTCTGTCACAGGCTTCTGCCACATTGAATAAAACCATGCCTCTCTTGTAAGGCATTCTTGAAGATTTCGATGTTGAAGGTTTTGAGTCCATATATTCAGAATTATTGTCAATTTCGCTGTAGTTGTATGCATCTGTTTCGCTTATCACTTCTTCTACCACTTTATCTTTCAGTTTTTTTTTAAACATCTGCTTTACTAATTATTTTCTTTTTAATGACTTCTCGACTTTTTTGTAGTTTTTGTATCAATGCTTCCGATAAACATTTTACGTTGTCCTCTCTGGTCTTGTAGAAAGGCTCGTTCAATTATTGGTACTTTCATTTTACAACCACATGAATTAAAAGTAACACA
Organism: Dryomyza anilis; assembly: GCA_951804985.1. Classification (NCBI taxonomy): domain Eukaryota; kingdom Metazoa; phylum Arthropoda; class Insecta; order Diptera; family Dryomyzidae; genus Dryomyza; species Dryomyza anilis. Next base: position 36,036,957 of record OX638135.1, read on the forward strand.
TTTACATGAACAAATATCAAATAATTTTAAACTATTTGCTTGAAATATGTTTATTTTACGAATAGTCTTGATTTTCTTGATATTGTTATATTACTTATTATAATCGTTAATCTTATGAATTATTCTTTGATCAGAAATACATATAAGGAATGGTAGCAAATACTTTAAATGTCAATAATAACTTTTTTGGAAATATCAAGCACACTGGGGTCTTTATCGCATTCATCCTTTGATAATTCGCGATACACTAACACAATATCATAACGTCAGAATTGGTTGGAAGGACTTTGCCAGGAAGTTCACATGGTGTTCCAAATATATCGCAATTCTTCCGTGTTCGAAGCATGTTTGAAATATTAAATAATCTAAAACAAATGTTTCCGAACTCTAAACGATGTAACAAACAATGTCAGTGAACATAATATCGCTGACCGCAGTAAGCGAAAGGTCGCAGTGCCTACTTTGTTATTTATTATTTATAATAAGGTACAAATTTCCCACGATCTCTGCTACCGATTTCTGCAATAAAAATGTTGTCGGTATTTTTATCACTTTCCGCCCACTTTTGTCCACCAACATTTTTCCAACCAACTCCCACATCAAGCAAACGAATGGACAGACAAATTAACCAGCGATCAAATGAACAATCGTCAATCGAACGAACGAGCTACTCGGGTAGCTCGACCAACGAACGAGAAATCGAGCTGCTCGAACAACGAACGAGCAATCGAGCTACTCGAACAAACGAGCTACTCGAATAACTCGAACAAACGAACGAACAAACTACCCGGGTTTTGTGAACTACCAGGGTAGCTCGAACATTTAATACCCGGGTTTTTCGAGTATTCTAACAACCCAGGTATTACCCGGGTAGCTCGAAAAACCCGTGTAGCCCGGGTACCCGGGTAATCGAGAGCTCTGATAATAATATTTATACTCCGCCCCATTGAACAGTGTTGTAATGAGCTCTGATTTACAATATGATATGGTGTATGTTCTAAAAGAAACATAATAATTACTACATCCAAACAAAATAAATATTTGAACGGAAACATACATGATTTGTAATGACCTGAATATAAATATGTTTCAGTTCAAAAATAGTATGTTTGCATAAAAACATATCTAAATATTTTTGGAAAGGAATCCTGAAAATAAAACCAGTTGGGAAGGTTAGATCACATGGGAAATTTTAAAGTAGGTGTAATTATGATAGTTAGGATTATCAAAATTATAGTCGGTCTAAGCCAACTATAAATACCCTACACATATGTGTGGTTACCATTCAAAGTGATATATAGGTCACCAGGGTATACGAATCCTGAAAATAACTACAAACATTCAATCGCACATCTAGAAGATTCACCCACGGCAGAAGCAACGCGCCAGACAATTGTAGGCGAGGCGACAGGCGTCACACAACAGACGGCCATACATGAAAGGCACCAGGGCGATGTCCACCAAGCGGCGCAGGAGACAACGTTGGAACAACCAGTGATCATCAAAAGACGACTGACGAAACCATGAAGCCGGTGATCGCGTCAGTACCGACAAGCACGGTGATAGCGGTTCCAACCACTGGACAGGCAGCCGTGTCGAAGACAGAGGTGACGCAAGCGACGGTACCATCAGTAACAACAGTGATCATACGCGCACATCAAAAGACGACTGACGAAACCATGAAGCCGGTGATCGCGTCAGTACCGACAAGCACGGTGATAGCGGTTCCAACCACTGGACAGGCAGCCGTGTCGAAGACAGAGGTGACGCAAGCGACGGTACCATCAGTAACACATCAAATCACCAAGATCCCAGTGATTGAACCGGTGGCACCAGGTCCATGGCGGACAGCGGCCGCAAGGAAGTCGTACGACCCCATCGAGCCAGTGACGACGGCGATCATGGCTATGGTAATTTAAACATCGCGGATAATGCAGCAGTGACTACGACCAGCCCAAGAATTGCTCGTACTGGCGTCACAAATAAGCCGTGACAAACCCGGCTAGAAAACTTCGTTCACCAGAACGATAGCGGGAGTGAAGTATCGGGTACGGTTGAACCGGAACGGCGCGGCGACTGTCACCAACCTGACGCGGATTCATCAACTCACCCCGAGGTAAGAGGGGGGTGTGACGATATCATTACGTCCGAAATAATACCGCACAATACGCAAACATAAAACACAGCGAGAATAAACATTAAACACAGCGAGAACGAACACCACCGAAACGCAGCCAACTTCGTCATTCACTTTCCAGTGAGTTTGCAAAACAGAAGGAAGAAGAAACGCGTATAAAAGCGAGCGCGCAACGAAAATCGATCTCTCTTTTGCTGTTGACCGACTGACGAACAACATTGACGGCTATACTGTAGCGTGGTATGTGTACATACGCCAGATACAGTATAGTCAACGAACGCCTGTAGGAAAGCTGGACTTTTTGAGACTAGTTTGAACAGAGGTGGGAGTGGTTGAAGTGACGCGTCTTCGTCGCATGGAAACCACTGGGGTGATCACGTGTTTTTGAGTAGCTTTAGCGCCCTGGACATGGGCATGACTGCATCAACGCCGTGAAGGAGCTACACCCTGCTGCACGACTTTAGCGCCCAGGGCATGGGCACGACTGCATCAACGCCGTGAAGGAGCTACACCCTGCTGCACGAGTAAGAATTCGTTCAATATATTATTAATTATATAAAGCAATAAATTTGAAACGATAAAATTAATGAAGTTCAAACAATAAAACATTGAATTAAAAATATAAATTTAACCGGGACGCGTTTTATTTAAAACATTGGGGATCCCTGCAAAATATAAATTTTTGTAACGCACAAGAATACCTGGAGCCCGCTGAGCATACCCCGGCTATAGACCGGCAATCCGGGTTCGTTACAGTAGAATTAACCAGGGATAAATTGAATTTGGGAAAAACTATTTTTAAAGCGATTTTTTTGGCTACTACATTTATAACTCGAATAAAATCGGAACACCACACAAACCTCTGGAACAAACTAAAGTTAATGAACAAAAGGAAGTCAATACAGAGTTATCATGTATAGTTGAAATGGAAAATTCAACTTTTTACAAAAATGGGTATATCGAAAAAAAATGCGTTCCATGAACGGTCGTATGAAACCAAGCAAAAACTATTGACATGATCCCACATACGAAGTACGGACGGTTTGCAGAGGTTAGATAAATTGTTGACTGAAACCTTGCAACTTATTCTGAGTTGAAGATGGGGTGGGTATATGACGGTCGTTAGAAAGAGTTTGATTTATTATAGTTCTGAGTTCTGAGCCGTGTTCTGTAGTTCAACAAAAATATATAAAATCGCAAAAAATTAAAACTGAGATTTTTTTATTTTATGAAATATTTGACTCACGCACACTCACTCACTCACGAAAAAATTGTACTCACGCACACTCACTCACGGTATTTTGTTGGTCTACTCACACTCACTCACAATCACGTAAGCAAAATTAGGATTTAATCACAATCACGCGTGATCACGCGTGATTCACGTGAATCACGCTCACATGCCCATCTCTAGTTCAAATAACATTTCTATGGTAACAATAACATTACCAATAAAAATTGCTCGACTATAAAATCGATAAGAGTTACATAAAAATCTTGTAAGCTGATTTGTTTGCTATGTTATGATTCATTCAAATAATCTATCTATATATATAAAAATGAAATGTCCTGTGTGTGCCAGAGCATCACGAGAGAACGAACCGACGGATTTACCTGATTCTTTTTGTATTTTGTTCGTGTCAGTGCAAGAGTGGTTTAGGAAAAGGTACAAAAATGGGCGTGGCAAAACTAAACTTTTAACTCAAAATATCTGTAAGATAGCCACAGTCATGAAATTGGGCTCAGTAATGTATTTTGTTGTTGTTTATATTTTTGCTAAATGTGGGCGGAATTTGATAAAGGGGCGTGTCACTTTCCATATAACCATAACTTTAGAAATACTATAACTCCTGACCAGAGTTATGGAAATTGAAACAAAGGTGCATATTAAAAAGTAGAATCGTCACGTAGAATGTGGGCGGGATTGTATAAAGGGGCGTGACACCTTTCATATAACAAAAACATTAAAAATGCTATAATTCCTGACATACTAAGGGTAGAGTTATAATAATCAAATCAAATGTTCATATTTAAAACTCCGATCATCACGTAAAATATGGACGGGATTTGACAATGGGGCGTGGCACCTCCCATACAAAAAAAAACCTTAAAATTGCTATTACTCTTTACCTACTAAGAGCAGAGTTAAAAAATGAAAGAAAAGATTATATTAAACACGTAGAATCAGGGCTGGAAAAAAAAATCGAATACTTTGTGGAAAAAATTCACCGTCTTGGATCTGGAAGCCGTTTTCTTCTATATACTGAATTAGTCATATGGAGGAGATCAAAGTGCCTGATCAAATCTATTTTGAATGTCCTCTTTATAACACGACAACTCTTCAGAACCTATTAGATTCAATCAATATCTACCGCTTTAAAATTTGGCATAGAATTGACTTGAATTAAATCCATGGTTTCGGCAACTACATCATTAACTTATTTGGATAAAGGCCTATATTGGCTTATATAATATTTGAATTATTTCAATACCATCTTCACCAGAGATTTCATCCAGCAGTGGTTCAAATAATTATTTTCGATTTGGTGGTTTATAACAAATTCTTAAATTTTCAAAACAAATTGTACCCTGACTATATTTCGTAAGTTATAATTCGAAAAATATTAAAAAATCAATAAAATAAAAAAAAATCCAAAAATCTTGGATTTTTATGTGGATAAGATCCAAAAAAAGCGGATGGTTTTTTTGAGAGTAGAGAGCCCTGCATAGAATTTGGATGGAATTGAACAATGGAGCGTGACACCTCCCATATAACATAAATTTTAAAAATGCTTAAACTCCTGACTTACTAAGAGAGGAGTTGTACAAATCGAAACAAAGGATAATTTGTAAAAATTTTAATAGCTACGTGAAATGTTATTGAGATTGTAAAAAGGGGCATGACACTATGAGCAATGTGGGCGGGAAAAAAGCGACGTAGACATGCACTAAAAAGGGAAAAGGGGCGTAAATGTTTAACACTTTAAAAACGATATAGTTTTACAATTACAAAAACTTAGCACGAGCGAAGCTGTGAACGGGTCCAGCTATGAAAAATAAAATATATATTAACTAATAATTCAAAGATAAACCTAATTTAATAAAAAATGTGATAAAATTTATATATTTTTTTAATTTGATGGCTAAAATCTCTTATGTTCCAATACAAAATGTAATTATTTAAAATACTCTACACGCTGCAAAAAATGGCTCTCCCAAACATAATTTTGCACGCATTTTATGTAAACATAATATATAATTTCCTGATAAATCAGTTGTAAACAGGGTTGTATTGAGACTTGAACAGTAGGGCGGAGCATAACTATAGTGTAAAAAGTTTAATTTGAATTTTTGGTTGGCCTGTGTTTTGATTAACTAAACGCAATTAATTTTTTTTTTGCTAAAATAGTTATGTCTTCAGGTTCCATTTTAAAACAAATATAAAAATTGAGATAAAAAAAATTTGATTTTATTTTTATTGCAGCTCTTCGCTTGTTTTTTGTTAACAACCCAGAATCTACCACGAGGAAGTGACTGCAAATGATATTCTTAATGCCCCACCCTTTTTTTAATAATTTTTTTTATTTAATTTTTTTTTTTTTTTGCTATTTTTGTATTTTTTTGTAAAAAAAAAAACAATAAAGATTATTCAAGAAAATCTTTCTTGGTTTCCATTTTTGGTATTTTGTTTCTTGAAGAAATTTTAGCCCGAATCAACCCGTCTGTCGTTGTTACCACGTACTGACGAAGATGCTTCCGTTACCATCTTTATGTGGCGTTCAACATTCTTGAGTGGCATGGGATACTCAAGAATATATTTATAATATTTCCTATAAGCTCTGCTTCGGTTATATTTTTGGTCAATGCTGTTTCTGTAACGTTAACAGATTGCCAATTAATTAGCTCAGTGCAATCGCTGGCGTCAATGTTTACTTCTGGCACCATAAATTCGCGAACTTGCCTTTCTTTAGTTAATTTAGTTAATTTTTATCTTTCATCATTTTATTTGATGAGACAAATAAATTATTTCTTATTTGTTAATTAAAATAAGTTTATTTGAAATGTAAAATTAAGCAATAAATAAAAACAAAATTTAAAAATTATGTTCCAAATGATCGTCATGAGAGTTTGTACCATCATTATTGAAGTTAAATATACCAAAAACAATAATAATAACAGTTGACGCTCGGTTCAGAGCTTTTCATGGGCAGTTTATTCTCGGTATTTTGCCATTGTCTGCCGAGAGGTAGAGCGGTATAAAAAAATATTTTTTTTGAAAAGATGTTAGTCCCAGCCATTATCGCTGCAAATATCTCTCAAAAGTGCGTGGTTTTTAATTCACATTTTAAAAAAATCTTTGAAAACAAAATGATTTGTGTTTTTATTTGAATTTTTCAAATAACGAATAAAAAGATGACAAATAAATTTAATTTATTTGTCATTTGAAATCAAAATAAATCAAAAATTATTATTTGATATCTTTTTATATTTTGAAATGGCACAACAAGCATTTTCTCACAATTATTAAGTTGTTTTCCTATAGGAACGCTAAATCCATTTGGGTCATTAGTTTTTCCATCTACCTCTAGTATTAAGTGCCGAAGACAAAGTTCATTGCTATGCAACATGCATATAAACCAATGAACCGATTTACCCAAGGACACTACGAATTGTTTTATAATTCCATTCTTGTATCCTGTGTTAACCATTGTTCCATCAGAGTCTACAACATCAATTTTGTTTAAATTTCCATCCAGAGAATTTTGAAGGAAGTTAAAAAGACTCGCCTTAATCTTATTCGCGCATCCGGCCATTGGTGTCACATAGAACCAGGTTCCTGAACAATTACAATATGTTCTTTATTTATATGTGATAACTGGACATATTTTTTTCAACACTGAGTGTCCTATTTTTCCTTCCATCAAAGTAAATTTCAGAGACAACATCCATTTTTGTTTAATTTTTATATTAACTAAATTTTCTCTCTGTATTTTTCATTCTCCTATCAATAATTAAAGACGGCTCCGTGTTACTCACAATACCAAAATCTTCACAAGAAGAGATGCATTTCTGTCCGAAAGACCACTTCTGTCACAGGCTTCTGCCACATTGAATAAAACCATGCCTCTCTTGTAAGGCATTCTTGAAGATTTCGATGTTGAAGGTTTTGAGTCCATATATTCAGAATTATTGTCAATTTCGCTGTAGTTGTATGCATCTGTTTCGCTTATCACTTCTTCTACCACTTTATCTTTCAGTTTTTTTTTAAACATCTGCTTTACTAGCAAATACTTTAAATGTCAATAATAACTTTTTTGGAAATATCAAGCACACTGGGGTCTTTATCGCATTCATCCTTTGATAATTCGCGATACACTAACACAATATCATAACGTCAGAATTGGTTGGAAGGACTTTGCCAGGAAGTTCACATGGTGTTCCAAATATATCGCAATTCTTCCGTGTTCGAAGCATGTTTGAAATATTAAATAATCTAAAACAAATGTTTCCGAACTCTAAACGATGTAACAAACAATGTCAGTGAACATAATATCGCTGACCGCAGTAAGCGAAAGGTCGCAGTGCCTACTTTGTTATTTATTATTTATAATAAGGTACAAATTTCCCACGATCTCTGCTACCGATTTCTGCAATAAAAATGTTGTCGGTATTTTTATCACTTTCCGCCCACTTTTGTCCACCAACATTTTTCCAACCAACTCCCACATCAAGCAAACGAATGGACAGACAAATTAACCAGCGATCAAATGAACAATCGTCAATCGAACGAACGAGCTACTCGGGTAGCTCGACCAACGAACGAGAAATCGAGCTGCTCGAACAACGAACGAGCAATCGAGCTACTCGAACAAACGAGCTACTCGAATAACTCGAACAAACGAACGAACAAACTACCCGGGTTTTGTGAACTACCAGGGTAGCTCGAACATTTAATACCCGGGTTTTTCGAGTATTCTAACAACCCAGGTATTACCCGGGTAGCTCGAAAAACCCGTGTAGCCCGGGTACCCGGGTAATCGAGAGCTCTGATAATAATATTTATACTCCGCCCCATTGAACAGTGTTGTAATGAGCTCTGATTTACATTATGATATCACGGAAACATTTTGATGATGCCCCTTAAAATGGTGTATGTTCTAAAAGAAACATAATAATTACTACATCCAAACAAAATAAATATTTGAACGGAAACATACATGATTTGTAATGACCTGAATATAAATATGTTTCAGTTCAAAAATAGTATGTTTGCATAAAAACATATCTAAATATTTTTGGAAAGGAATCCTGAAAATAAAACCAGTTGGGAAGGTTAGATCACATGGGAAATTTTAAAGTAGGTGTAATTATGATAGTTAGGATTATCAAAATTATAGTCGGTCTAAGCCAACTATAAATACCCTACACATATGTGTGGTTACCATTCAAAGTGATATATAGGTCACCAGGGTATACGAATCCTGAAAATAACTACAAACATTCAATCGCACATCTAGAAGATTCACCAACGGCAGAAGCAACGCGCCAGACAATTGTAGGCGAGGCGACAGGCGTCACACAACAGACGGCCATACATGAAAGGCACCAGGGCGATGTCCACCAAGCGGCGCAGGAGACAACGTTGGAACAACCAGTGATCATACGCGCACATCAAAAGACGACTGACGAAACCATGAAGCCGGTGATCGCGTCAGTACCGACAAGCACGGTGATAGCGGTTCCAACCACTGGACAGGCAGCCGTGTCGAAGACAGAGGTGACGCAAGCGACGGTACCATCAGTAACAACAGCGACGTCACATCAAATCACCAAGATCCCAGTGATTGAACCGGTGGCACCAGGTCCATGGCGGACAGCGGCCGCAAGGAAGTCGTACGACCCCATCGAGCCAGTGACGACGGCGATCATGGCTATGGTAATTTAAACATCGCGGATAATGCAGCAGTGACTACGACCAGCCCAAGAATTGCTCGTACTGGCGTCACAAATAAGCCGTGACAAACCCGGCTAGAAAACTTCGTTCACCAGAACGATAGCGGGAGTGAAGTATCGGGTACGGTTGAACCGGAACGGCGCGGCGACTGTCACCAACCTGACGCGGATTCATCAACTCACCCCGAGGTAAGAGGGGGGTGTGACGATATCATTACGTCCGAAATAATACCGCACAATACGCAAACATAAAACACAGCGAGAATAAACATTAAACACAGCGAGAACGAACACCACCGAAACGCAGCCAACTTCGTCATTCACTTTCCAGTGAGTTTGCAAAACAGAAGGAAGAAGAAACGCGTATAAAAGCGAGCGCGCAACGAAAATCGATCTCTCTTTTGCTGTTGACCGACTGACGAACAACATTGACGGCTATACTGTAGCGTGGTATGTGTACATACGCCAGATGCAGTATAGTCAACGAACGCCTGTAGGAAAGCTGGACTTTTTGAGACTAGTTTGAACAGAGGTGGGAGTGGTTGAAGTGACGCGTCTTCGTCGCATGGAAACCACTGGGGTGATCACGTGTTTTTGAGTAGCTTTAGCGCCCTGGACATGGGCATGACTGCATCAACGCCGTGAAGGAGCTACACCCTGCTGCACGACTTTAGCGCCCAGGGCATGGGCACGACTGCATCAACGCCGTGAAGGAGCTACACCCTGCTGCACGAGTAAGAATTCGTTCAATATATTATTAATTATATAAAGCAATAAATTTGAAACGATAAAATTAATGAAGTTCAAACAATAAAACATTGAATTAAAAATATAAATTTAACCGGGACGCGTTTTATTTAAAACATCGGGGATCCCTGCAAAATATAAATTTTTGTAACGCACAAGAATACCTGGAGCCCGCTGAGCATACCCCGGCTATAGACCGGCAATCCGGGTTCGTTACAGTAGAATTAACCAGGGATAAATTGAATTTGGGAAAAACTATTTTTAAAGCGATTTTTTTGGCTACTACATTTATAACTCGAATAAAATCGGAACACCACACAAACCTCTGGAACAAACTAAAGTTAATGAACAAAAGGAAGTCAATACAGAGTTATCATGTATAGTTGAAATGGAAAATTCAACTTTTTACAAAAATGGGTATATCGAAAAAAAATGCGTTCCATGAACGGTCGTATGAAACCAAGCAAAAACTATTGACATGATCCCACATACGAAGTACGGACGGTTTGCAGAGGTTAGATAAATTGTTGACTGAAACCTTGCAACTTATTCTGAGTTGAAGATGGGGTGGGTATATGACGGTCGTTAGAAAGAGTTTGATTTATTATAGTTCTGAGTTCTGAGCCGTGTTCTGTAGTTCAACAAAAATATATAAAATCGCAAAAAATTAAAACTGAGATTTTTTTATTTTATGAAATATTTGACTCACGCACACTCACTCACTCACGAAAAAATTGTACTCACGCACACTCACTCACGGTATTTTGTTGGTCTACTCACACTCACTCACAATCACGTAAGCAAAATTAGGATTTAATCACAATCACGCGTGATCACGCGTGATTCACGTGAATCACGCTCACATGCCCATCTCTAGTTCAAATAACATTTCTATGGTAACAATAACATTACCAATAAAAATTGCTCGACTATAAAATCGATAAGAGTTACATAAAAATCGTGTAAGCTGATTTGTTTGCTATGTTATGATTCATTCAAATAATCTATCTATATATATAAAAATGAAATGTCCTGTGTGTGCCAGAGCATCACGAGAGAACGAACCGACGGATTTACCTGATTCTTTTTGTATTTTGTTCGTGTCAGTGCAAGAGTGGTTTAGGAAAAAAGAAAAGTCGGAAAAACCCAAAGGAAAAGCCGGAAAATCGAAAAGATCTAAAGTTGACCTTAGAAACTTGAAATTTGGACAGGGTGTTAATTTCCCGACGTGAGAGCGCAATACGAAGGGATTTTTTGAAATTTGCCTCCTAAGGTACAAAAATGGGCGTGGTAAAACTAAACTTTTAACTCAAAATATCTGTAAGATAGCCACAGTCATGAAATTGGGCTCAGTAATGTATTTTGTTGTTGTTTATATTTTTGCTAAATGTGGGCGGAATTTGATAAAGGAGCGTGTCACTTTCCATATAACCATAACTTTAGAAATACTATAACTCCTGACCAGAGTTATGGAAATTGAAACAAAGGTGCATATTAAAAAGTAGGATCGTCACGTAGAATGTGGGCGGGATTGTATAAAGGGGCGTGACACCTTTCATATAACAAAAACATTAAAAATGCTATAATTCCTGACATACTAAGGATAGAGTTATAATAATCAAATCAAATGTTCATATTTAAAACTCCGATCATCACGTAAAATATGGACGGGATTTGACAATGGGGCGTGGCACCTCCCATAAAAAAAAAAACCTTAAAATTGCTATTACTCTTTACCTACTAAGAGCAGAGTTAAAAAATGAAAGAAAAGATTATATTAAACACGTAGAATCAGGGCTGGAAAAAAAAATCGAATACTTTGTGGAAAAAATTCACCGTCTTGGATCTGGAAGCCGTTTTCTTCTATATACTGAATTAGTCATATGGAGGAGATCAAAGTGCCTGATCAAATCTATTTTGAATGTCCTCTTTATAACACGACAACTCTTCAGAACCTATTAGATTCAATCAATATCTACCGCTTTAAAATTTGGCATAGAATTGACTTGAATTAAATCCATGGTTTCGGCAACTACATCATTAACTTATTTGGATAAAGGCCTATATTGGCTTATATAATATTTGAATTATTTCAATACCATCTTCACCAGAGATTTCATCCAGCAGTGGTCAAATAATTATTTTCGATTTGGTGGTTTATAACAAATTCTTAAATTTTCAAAACAAATTGTACCCTGACTATATTTCGTAAGTTATAATTCGAAAAATATTAAAAAATCAATAAAATAAAAAAAAATCCAAAAATCTTGGATTTTTATGTGGATAAGATCCAAAAAAAGCGGATGGTTTTTTTGAGAGTAGAGAGCCCTGCATAGAATTTGGATGGAATTGAACAATGGAGCGTGACACCTCCCATATAACATAAATTTTAAAAATGCTTAAACTCCTGACTTACTAAGAGAGGAGTTGTACAAATCGAAACAAAGGATAATTTGTAAAAATTTTAATAGCTACGTGAAATGTTATTGAGATTGTAAAAAGGGGCATGGCACTATGAGCAATGTGGGCGGGAAAAAAGCGACGTAGACATGCACTAAAAAGGGAAAAGGGGCGTAAATGTTTAACACTTTAAAAACGATATAGTTTTACAATTACAAAAACTTAGCACGAGCGAAGCTGTGAACGGGTCCAGCTATGAAAAATAAAATATATATTAACTAATAATTCAAAGATAAACCTAATTTAATAAAAAATGTGATAAAATTTATATATTTTTTTAATTTGATGGCTAAAATCTCTTATGTTCCAATACAAAATGTAATTATTTAAAATACTCTACACGCTGCAAAAAATGGCTCTCCCAAACATAATTTTGCAGGCATTTTATGTAAACATAATATATAATTTCCTGATAAATCAGTTGTAAACAGGGTTGTATTGAGACTTGAACAGTAGGGCGGAGCATAACTATAGTGTAAAAAGTTTAATTTGAATTTTTGGTTGGCCTGTGTTTTGATTAACTAAACGCAATTAATTTTTTTTTTTGCTAAAATAGTTATGTCTTCAGGTTCCATTTTAAAACAAATATAAAAATTGAGATAAAAAAAATTTGATTTTATTTTTATTGCAGCTCTTCGCTTGTTTTTTGTTAACAACCCAGAATCTACCACGAGGAAGTGACTGCAAATGATATTCTTAATGCCCCACCCTTTTTTTAATAATTTTTTTTTTTTTTTTGCTTTTTTTGTATTTTTTTGTAAAAAAAAAAAACAATAAAGATTATTCAAGAAAATCTTTCTTGGTTTCCATTTTTGGTATTTTGTTTCTTGAAGAAATTTTAGCCCGAATCAACCCGTCTGTCGTTGTTACCACGTACTGACGAAGATGCTTCCGTTACCATCTTTATGTGGCGTTCAACATTCTTGAGTGGCATGGGATACTCAAGAATATATTTATAATATTTCCTATAAGCTCTGCTTCGGTTATATTTTTGGTCAATGCTGTTTCTGTAACGTTAACAGATTGCCAATTAATTAGCTCAGTGTAATCGCTGGCGTCAATGTTTACTTCTGGCACCATAAATTCGCGAACTTGCCTTTCTTTAGTTAATTTAGTTAATTTTTATCTTTCATCATTTTATTTGATGAGACAAATAAATTATTTCTTATTTGTTAATTAAAATAAGTTTATTTGAAATGTAAAATTAAGCAATAAATAAAAACAAAATTTAAAAATTATGTTCCAAATGATCGTCATGAGAGTTTGTACCATCATTATTGGAGTTAAATATACCAAAAACAATAATAATAACAGTTGACGCTCGGTTCAGAGCTTTTCATGGGCAGTTTATTCTCGGTATTTTGCCATTGTCTGCCGAGAGGTAGAGCGGTATAAAAAAATAATTTTTTTGAAAAGATGTTAGTCCCAGCCATTATCGCTGCAAATATCTCTCAAAAGTGCGTGGTTTTTAATTCACATTTTAAAAAAATCTTTGAAAACAAAATGATTTGTATTTTTATTTGAATTTTTCAAATAACGAATAAAAAGATAACAAATAAATTTAATTTATTTGTCATTTGAAATCAAAATAAATCAAAAATTATTATTTGATATCTTTTTATATTTTGAAATGGCACAACAAGCATTTTCTCACAATTATTAAGTTGTTTTCCTATAGGAACGCTAAATCCATTTGGGTCATTAGTTTTTCCATCTACCTCTAGTATTAAGTGCCGAAGACAAAGTTCATTGCTATGCAACATGCATATAAACCAATGAACCGATTTACCCAAGGACACTACGAATTGTTTTATAATTCCATTCTTGTATCCTGTGTTAACCATTGTTCCATCAGAGTCTATTTTGTTTAAATTTCCATCCAGAGAATTTTGAAGGAAGTTAAAAAGACTCGCCTTAATCTTATTCGCGCATCCGGCCATTGGTGTCACATAGAACCAGGTTCCTGAACAATTACAATATGTTCTTTATTTATATGTGATAACTGGACATATTTTTTTCAACACTGAGTGTCCTATTTTTCCTTCCATCAAAGTAAATTTCAGAGAAAACATCCATTTTTGTTTAATTTTTATATTAACTAAATTTTCTCTCTGTATTTTTCATTCTCCTATCTGTCCGAAAGACCACTTCTGTCACAGGCTTCTGCCACATTGAATAAAACCATGCCTCTCTTGTAAGGCATTCTTGAAGATTTCGATGTTGAAGGTTTTGAGTCCATATATTCAGAATTATTGTCAATTTCGCTGTAGTTGTATGCATCTGTTTCGCTTATCACTTCTTCTACCACTTTAACTTTCAGTTTTTTTTAAACATCTGCTTTACTAATTCTTTTCTTTTTAATGACTTCTCGACTTTTTTGTAGTTTTTGTATCAATGCTTCCGATAAACATTTTACGTTGTCCTCTTTGGTCTTGTAGAAAGGCTCGTTCAATTATCGGTACTTTCATTTTACAACCACATGAATTAAAAGTAACACATTTACATGAACAAATATCAAATAATTTTAAACTATTTGCTTGAAATATGTTTATTTTACGAATAGTCTTGATTTTCTTGATATTGTTATATTACTTATTATAATCGTTAATCTTATGAATTATTCTTTGATCAGAAATACATATAAGGTAGCAAATACTTTAAATGTCAATAATAACTTTTTTGGAAATATCAAGCACACTGGGGTCTTTATCGCATTCAGCCTTTGATAATTCGCGATACCACTAACACAATATCATAACGTCAGAATTGGTTGGAAGGACTTTGCCAGGAAGTTCACATGGTGTTCCAAATATATCGCAATTCTTCCGTGTTCGAAGCATGTTTGAAATATTAAATAATCTAAAACAAATGTTTCCGAACTCTATACGATGTAACAAACAATGTCAGTGAACATAATATCGCTGACCGCAGTAAGCGAAAGGTCGCAGTGCCTACTTTGTTATTTATTATTTATAATAAGGTACAAATTTCCCACGATCTCTGCTACCGATTTCTGCAATAAAAATGTTGTCGGTATTTTTATCACTTTCCGCCCACTTTTGTCCACCAACATTTTTCCAACCAACTCCCACATCAAGCAAACGAATGGACAGACAAATTAACAAGCGATAAAATGAACAATCGTCAATCGAACGAACGAGCTACTCGGGTAGCTCGACCAACGAACGAGAAATCGAGCTGCTCGAACAACGAACGAGCAATCGAGCTACTCGAACAAACGAGCTACTCGAATAACTCGAACAAACGAACGAACGGGTTTTGTGAACTACCAGGGTAGCTCGAACATTTAATACCCGGGTTTTTCGAGTATTCTAACAACCCAGGTATTACCCGTGTAGCTCGAAAAACCCGGGTAGCCCGGGTACCCGGGTAATCGAGAGCTCTGATAATAATATTTATACTCCGCCCCATTGAACAGTGTTGTAATGAGCTCTGATTTACATTATGATATCACGGAAACATTTTGATGATGCCCCTTAAAATGGTGTATGTTCTAAAAGAAACATAATAATTACTACATCCAAACAAAATAAATATTTGAACGGAAACATACTTGATTTGTAATGACCTAAATATAAATATGTTTCAGTTCAAAAATAGTATGTTTGCATAAAAACATATCTAAATATTTTTGGAAAGGAATCCTGAAAATAAAACCAGTTGGGAAGGTTAGATCACATGGGAAATTTTAAAGTAGGTGTAATTATGATAGTTAGGATTATCAAAATTATAGTCGGTCTAAGCCAACTATAAATACCCTACACATATGTGTGGTTACCATTCAAAGTGATATATAGGTCACCAGGGTATACGAATCCTGAAAATAACTACAAACATTCAATCGCTGAAGAATTTCCATTCATTTGATACCCATATTTACAAAGGGGTAGGTGTACCGAATTTCGATTTTTTTTGTGAACCACAAGTCTTTTCGCCGGAAAACATTATTATCATGTATTTAAGGATGATATCAATATATATTTGACCAAAAAAGTTTACCTAAGCACGTATACATAAAAATTGATCTTTATATGTACATTTTATATGAGGTATTTGAACATAAGTGGTCGGATCATAGGTCACAATGGACCGATCTCGCCATGGACCGATTTTTTCGCACATACAGCGTAGGTATATTAGTAATCTAAGTTATAAGTTTCATTTATCTAGCTCTTCAATTTTAAAAGTAGTAGGGATTTCAACAGACAGACAGACGGACAGACGGACATCGCTAAATCGACTCAGGAGGTCGTGCTGATCAAGAATATATATACTTTTCCAAGTTTGGTACGCCGTTTGTAACACCCAGAAGGAAGCATCTCCGGTATGGAAAAGTATATATATTCTTGATCAACATGACCTCCTGAGTCGATTTAGCGATGTCCGTCTGTCCGTCTGTCCGTCTGTCTGTCCGTCCATCCGTCCGTCCGTCCGTCCGTCCGTCCGTCTGTCTGTCTGTCTGTCTGTCTGTCTGTCTGTCTGTCTGTCCGTCTGTCTGCCTGTCCGTCTGTCTGTCCGTCTGTTAAAATCCCTACTACTTTTAAAATAAAAGAAAGAAAAGAGCTAGATAAATGAAACTTATAAATTGGCGAGATCGGTACATTGTGACCTATGATCCGACCACTTATGTTCAAATACCTCATATAAAATGTACATATAAAGATCAATTTTTATGTATACGTGCTTAGGTAAACTTTTTTGGTCAAATATATATTGTTATCATGCTCAAATACATGATAATAATGTTTTACGGCGAAAAGACTTGTGGTTCACAAAAAAAAAATCGAAATTCGGTACACCTACCCATTTGTAAATATGGGTATCAAATGAATGGAAATTCTTCAGCGATTGAAAGTTTGTAGTTATTTTCAGGATTCGTATACCCTGGTGACCTATATATCACTTTGAATGGTAACCACACATATGTGTAGGGTATTTATAGTCAGCTTAGACCGACTATAATTTTGATAATCCTAACTATCATAATTACACCTACTTTAAAATTTCCCATGTGATCTAACCTTCCCAACTGGTTTTGTTTTGATGTCGAAGACGTTTACGACGAGTCCAAGACACAAAAAGTATGATTAAAAACGAAACAATTTTTGATGATACCTCGATCATGTAGTTGTTCACCCGTAGTATTTTTATTTAAATTAAATTCTTTATATTAAAACTAGAAGTAAATACTTTCGCACGTAACTATAGAACCTGGTGCTAAAATTTATTTACGACTTTTTTAAAAGTTTTATATGAAAACAAATAAATGTCAAAAAGCTGTACATTAAAGTAAGCTCTAGTTTAAAATGATCTACAGTTACGTGCACGTGTCTTTTTATTTTAATTTATTAAATACGAATTAATATTTAAAGTAGTTAATTTCACGGTGCGACACCAAAAATATACAAGAACTCCGAACTATATTTTTGGATAGGTATCGAAAAAGCTATGAATATCCTCATTTACAGAATGTCTATATCACTTCGAGCTTTTTTTAAATTTGCACTTCTGTATGCAAATTCTCATTTTCCTACCTTGAGTTATTTATGTAATTAAAACTCAGCATTTACGAAAGTTATTTTAAAAGTGTATAACTTTTGGAAAAACCAGCACATTTAGCTTATCAAAACATTTTAATTTTTTATTACTTTTCATTACGTATGAAAAAATGAAGCTGAATTTTTGACCGTGTAGGTAATAAAATTCCAATTTAATCACAGATTGATAAACATGTCGATATTTTAAAACTATTTATTTCATGTAAAGAAGGGTAGCAACTGATAAATATTTTTTGGTGTTTAAGATTATTTATGGAATATATCAATGTTCCAGCAGAGACACATATTACATAATTTTGTAGTGATTGCTTAATAAAATACATATCTTAATATAGTTAAAAATATGTCTATAATAATTTGGAATTTTGAAATTAAATGCGAATGTAAAAAAATCAAATACTATGAAATTAAATACGCGCATATTTGTATGGAATATTACGTTTAATAATACACAAGTATCACTTTTTTCTTAGTGTATCTGAAAATGAGAATGACATTTTCGTTAAATTGATGTATAGAAATATATGCATACATTATTTTGGATATATAATAATGTTTATTAATAGTAAAAAACTTTGATCTCATTTTTTTAAAATCTTTAAGTTTAAATTTTAACCTTCTATAATCTATAAATAACAAAATATTATACGGATTTTTTAAATAAAAAATTCAGTAAATACGGATTTTCCTGAAAAAAAGTCTGACAGCTCTGCCTGACACACTCGTCACTTCCGGACAAAAGTCTGGCACAATCGTATGTCACAGTTGTATAATTTGGCAACCTTATATATTTGATGCACTGAACGAGTCTAAAAAGGAGCACTAATTTTTTAAAACAATTCATAGTTTAACAGAAAAGTAAAGAAATATTTGCATTTTCTTATAAAAATTGTTTCATTAACGAAAAAAAAAATAACAAAGTGGTGAATACACACAAGTATATCCTAGTTTACTCCTTTAAGGGAACAAAACAAAAGAAAGGACTAAACTTTATTTACTTTATTATACGTTTATTTTAGTATTTATATTATTATAAACCATTTTTTATAGTGAAAACTTAATTTTACAAATTGAATATAAATAAACAAAATATTATTTTATTAGACCAGTGATGATGAGTAATAGCATGGAAACCATGAATTATTCAGACTTAAGCCGGAACTATATTACGCTTAAGTAAAATTATGAGGATGTCAAAAAGAACTAACACTGTGAATTTACTTAAGGAATGAACAATTTGATTATCTCATTTCATACGGAAAATTTATTATATTTGTCAGTTTTGTACGATTGTTAAGCGAAATATACATTTCTACCAGAGCTCTCGATTTCATACGAGTATTTTCGAGTAGCCCGGATATTACCCGGGTAGTTCAAATACTCGAAAAACCCGGGTAGTTTGTTCGTTCGTTTGTTCGAGTTATTCGAGTAGCTCGTTTGTTCGAGTAGCTCGATTGCTCGTTCGTTGTTCGAGCTACCCGAGTAGATCGTTCGTTCGTTTGTTCGATTTTTCATTTGATCGCTTGTGAATTTGTCTGTCCGTTCGTTTGCTTGATGTGTAAGTTGGTCGGAAGTGGTTGGAAAAATGTGGATGGACAAAAGTGGGTGGGTGGGCAAAAGTGGGCCGAAAGTGATAAAAAGACCGACAAAATTTTATTGCAGAAATCGATAGCACACATCGTGGGAAATCAAATGGTTCCACTTTCGGTGGTCCATGACCCCCAAAAACCCATTTATGAACCAAAAATATGTATTTAGGAAATCGATAGCGGACACCATTTGGTAGTCATGGACCACCCTTTGGAGTGGTCCAGGTCCCCCCAAAGGGGGTCAAAAAACTCATTTTCGAAAAAAATATTTTGTGAATGTCAAAAGGCACTTCATAACATCAGCTATCTATTTCTGCAAAAAAAAAATCGAAAATGGGGTTTTTGATCCCCTTTAGGGGGACCTGGACCACTCCAAAGGGTACCATTAGTTTTCTAATGAGGTTCGCTATCCATTTCCGCAATAAACATTTTTTTGGACATTTTTTTGACCGCCATTTAGAGGTCATGGACCACCGAGAGTGGTACCATTCGATTTCCCACGATGTCTGCTACCGATTTCTGCAATAAATTTTTAATAATTGAGGAGATATTACAATTCAAAATCATATTTTTGTGAACATTTAGTCTAAAATGTTTTAAAATTTTAGTAAACCATAAATAATAAAGTTTAAACTCATCAGTTTTTTGATTGAACCACATCTTCTATCAGTAGACTTTATAAACTACATGCTTGAATAAAAATCTAAGATTATTTTTTGAAACTTATTAGAAAAATTAGTTCTAAATTTTTCATACAAATTTGAATCAGTCTAGTGTACATAGACGGAGTTGCATGTCTTCTGGTCTATGTTTGTCACTCCCAGTCTTTATACAGGCCTTGATATATCAAGCTATGCACAGGGATGGCACATTTGTCATTCCCAAATTTGAAACAGGTATTGTTAGTTTATGTTAGACACAAGACTGGCACAATTTTCACTCTCAGACTCTACACAGGTCTCGGTTTACCAAGATTTACACAATCTTGAGCCACATATAAAAATTGTCAAATTATCCCAACCGCCATATGCTAAAGGAAAATCGTAATTCCGTCTCGACAACTTTTCGGCCCATGCCTAGGAAAGTGTACTGACTTTGATTTTAGTATATTAAAATTTACTATGGTGTTATTTTTGTGTTGTTTCCATGTTATCTGATGAAAAAAAAAATATTTGTGGATTTTTAAAACGTCAAAAAATAAATTTGATAAACTAAACTGTTTTGATTTGTCTGAACAGTAAGGGCCAGTTTTTCAGTGCTTGTTGAACCTTGTTTGTGGTTTAAACTTCGTTTGAAATCAGAATCGATTTTTTGAATGAACTTTAACCGTCGTTTAAACTTAGTTTAAACGACCGATGCTGATGGTTCAAACTAAGTTTAGACTTTGAACGTTTTTGACATGAAATTTTTCACAACACTTTTAACTATTTTCTTCGCTGCATTGTTTCACTTTATTAATTGTTGTATTTTTGCACACTAATTATTAAAAAATCTCTCACGTGCACTTTAGTTGCTCGATCTGTTGCTAATATTTAAATATACATTAATTTTATTTTTTTGAATCATACACTCAGAAGAAAATGTACCATTAAGTACTTTATGGTACGACCATTGATCTTATGGTTCATGTATTAATAGTTTTTTCTTTTTAAATCAAAAGTTTTCTAATTAATTCAATAGTATTTGAAAAATACACTACCATAAATTTAAATATTTCAATATTACTATTTTAAATAGAATAAATACTGTTGTTTTAATGGTTTCCTCCTATAATAATAAACGTGGTGTAAAAAAACATAAAACGAATACAAACATGTTCGTTTTGTACGTCACTCTGCGTGTTTACTCAAAATGGTCGCATGTATTTTTTTTTGTAATAATCCACATTATTAAACGCGACATTGGTAAGGACTCAATGTATTTAATGCAAATAAATTGTATTTATTTATATTTATATTTTTATTTATTACAGAAAATAAATAATACATCGAACTTCTATTATGGCAACGGACTCAAATATAACTGCAGACTCAAGTACTACCATCAATTATTGGAAATCAAAGCAAACATTAAATGTGTTATAACCTTTTGCAGCAAGAAATGTCTTTTTATTTGTGTGTTGTAAAAGTGAATATCAATTTCGACATTTAAATAAAATATATACAATAAATTAACTAAAATACATTTTTGTTTTAATAAATTATTAGGAAAATGTAATACGACTATACCATAAAATTAATAATACGTATCATTAAATTTGTATAGGTCTTTCTTATTGTAGTTAAAATAGCACATTATAAAATTTATGGTAGAACCACACATTGTATTAACAGTTTCAATATTACTGAACTAATGTGACGCATCCTATTGACTAATTTTAATGGTATAAATTATTGTTTTTCTATTGAAATACTATCAATTTACCATGATTTTTTTCTGGGTGTAAGTCAAAATCGAGAGAATTATATGTCATTAGCCTGTGGTGCCATATGTATTGTCTTGGTATGTGCTTGGTATAAGCTCTTGTTGAACGACAAAATCATTTTGCAATGTGTGGTTTTGTCCTTGACAATATTCAGAGTTTCTCCTGCAACAAGCTCAATGAACTTCCAAACATTTTCCAATTCTAATTGCGTCTTCATGGCGAAGCTCTAAGTCGATCAGTTTTCGAAGCCCACAAGCTTCTCCATGTGCTGAATTGTTCCCAACGAGACTGGAGACTATCCTTGATGTCGTCGTTTACAAATTAAAATAATTATAAACTGTTATGAACTGGGCCCATAATCTATTAACAAAGTAAACTTCTTTAGTAAATGTGAAAATCAGAATGAATATTTTATTTAAAAATGTGTTCTACATATAACACCGTGCGACAGTACTTTGCACACTGGAAAAAATCCACTTGTACGTGAAACTAGAGACCAATCCAAGGATATGTGCGTTCACCGTTTTTCTGGATCAATTCGTTTGTGGTTTTAAATTGCATTTGAAATGCAAGTGTATACCATAATTTGAAATAATTTCAAAAAATGTATTTTTTGCGTCACTTTCAAAAACAATTGAATGCATCTTGTAGCAAAAACCCCATTGATCGTGAATTCGAAAACCGCTTAGCGATATCAATTCCTATGCGTGTTCAACATGCATTTGAAATGCACTTGCATATCACTTTTTAATATTTAGATAATTTTTCATTTTTTTGCGTCACTTTTAAAAACCATTGATGAGATCTTGTGGGAGAAACCTCTCAGATGATGAAGTCGAAAACCACTTTGCAATATTAATTCCTATACGGGTTTTACATGCATTTGAAATGCATATCACTTTTTAATATTTTGAAAATTTTATATTTTTTTGCGTCGCTTTTAAAACCCATGGATGGGATCTTGTTGCAGAAACTTCACAGATGAAGAATTCGAAAACCGATTCGCCATAGCAACTCGTATACGGGTTTTACTTGTATTTAAAAAAATAATAAAATACTCGTTGTTAATAACATTAGATTTTAAAACCATCAATATAACATTTGATAAAATCAATTGGATTTATTGTATACCTAATTCCGCGAATCGTTTTTCGAATTCATCATCTATGAGGTTTCTGCTACAATATCCCATCCATAGTTTTTAAAAGTGACGCCAAAAAATATAAAATTTTCTAAATATTAAAAAGTGATATGCAATTGCATTTTAAATGCATGTAAAACCCGCAAAGGAATTGATATCGCAAAGCGGTTTTCGAATTCATTATCTGTGAGACTTCTGCTACAAGATCCCATCCTTGGTTTTTAAAAGTGACTCAAAAAAATATAAATTTTTCTAAATATTAAAAAGTGATTTGCAATTGCACTTCAAATTCAAGTAAAACCCGGATGCGAATTGATATCGGGAAGCGGTTTCGAATTCACGATCAATAAGGTTTCTGCTACAAAATGCATTCAATTGATTTTGAAAGTGACGCAAAAAAATATATTTTTTTAAATTATTTCAAAATATGGTACACACTTGCATTTTAAATGCAATTTAAAATCGCAAACGATTGATCCAGAAAAACGGTGAACCCACATATCCTTGGATTGGTCTCTAGTTTTACGTACCGTCAACTGGGGTGACTTTGACCCGAAAAACTGTATATGTTGATTTTGTAATGCTTTTAATTCGCTATTTTGTTATGGAATTAATATTTCATTATTTTATAAAATATTGTAAGTATGTCCTCTTTAATCATCCGCAATAAAAATTTCATGGTGTAATAACAGGAATTATAAAAAAATAAAAATAAAAATGGTTCAAAGTCACCTCGCGCGTGAGGTGACTTTGGCCCAAACATGTTTATCACCAATTTGATCTATGTTTTTATGGAACTATAAGATGACTATGATACAATATCATCATAAATGTTTTACTGAACATACAGATCACTTCAAACCCATATATTTCGAATAATAAGCATTAATTAATATGAAGAAGATATAAAGCATTTTGTATTTTTCATTAGAACAAGTTTATTAAATGGAATTAATCAAGTAAATTAGTCAATTGATATGTAATATCAATTACAAAAAATAAATTCTGACTATTTTACACTTCTTTTTTAGTAAAGGGCTTATGTGGATCTATTTTTTTAATATTTCTTGATAAATAATGGTCACTTCCAGTTTGTACCCGTCTTATTTTTGCAATTAACTCAACTCCGTTGATTTCATTTATATTGTTATGTCAATATCTGACATTAAATAAAAAAAACTAACTATAATTCAAACACGTTTATTTTAAAAATGGGAAAATATAGCATATATTTGCAAAAGAATGGAACATATAAACCCACAATTTCACATGAGTTATTTTAACATTGGGTATACCCGTTCGAATTATTTGATGTGGGTTTTAACCGGGTCAAAGTCACCTCCATGTATAGTTTGGGACGACTTTAACTTGGGCCAAAGTCACCCCAAAAACATTAATTTTAAGAACGATTAAATAAAATAAATAATTAAAAATAGTAAAGGACTAAAATGACAATATATATTTGGTTTATTAGATAGAAAATATATTAATTTCTAACATAAACAATGTAACGTATTAACAGCATACGTATATTTTACATACTAAATTGATTTTGTTCGTAAATATAATTAATGATTTTTAGCTACATTTACAAAGATATTAATATGTTGTAATATGAGTGTTAAAAGTTAAGGAAATAGCATAACGCAGATTGAAAATGCTTCAAAGAAAATTATTGTAAAAGAAATGAAATCTGTAAGTCACTTGGATGCTGAGAAAATTTGATTGCAAACATTATTTTTTGTTTGGCCAAAGTCACATATCGACTTTTTTAGGTGTGCAAAATTTTTTTGATTTTTGTTCAAGGTGTAATATAAACCAGTTGGGAAGGTTAGATCACATGGGAAATTTTAAAATAGGTGTAATTATGATAGTTAGGATTATCAAAATTATAGTCGGTCTAAGCCGACTATAAATACCCTACACATATGTGTGGTTACCATTCAAAGTGATATATAGGTCACCAGGGTATACGAATCCTGAAAATAACTACAAACATTCAATCGCTGAAGAATTTCCATTCATTTGATACCCATATTTACAAATGGGTAGGTGTACCGAATTTCGATTTTTTTTTTAATGAACCACAGGTCTTTTCGACGGAAAACATTATTATCACGTACTTGAGCATGATGTCAATATATATTTGACCAAAAAAAGTTTACCTAAGCACGTATACATAAAAATTGATCTTTATATGTACATTTAATATGAGGTATTTGAACATAAGTGGTCGGATCATAGGTCACAATGAACCGATCTCGCCAGGTATATCTAGCGTAGGTATATTAGTAATCAAAGTTATAAGTTTCATTTATCTAGCTCTTCAATTTTAAAAGTAGTAGGGATTTCAACAGACAGACAGACGGACAGACAGACGGACAGACAGACGGACAGACGGACAGACAGACGGACAGACAGACAGACAGACGGACATCGCTAAATCGACTCAGGAGGTCATGCTGATCAAGAATATATATACTTTTCCATACCGGAGATGCTTCCTTCTGGGTGTTACAAACGGCGTACCAAACTGAATATACCCTTTCACTCTTAGTGTAGGGTATAAAAACAACGTTGGCGACAATAAATATTTTTTTTCGTATCAATGTACATTTAACAGAGTAGATTATAAAAGCAAATGTAACAGCAAACATAGCAAAATTCGTCAGTGTTTTTGCACAACAAAAAGTTTTTGGTGGGACGAAATGAATGAGCACTCATGATCAAGATTATATGTTTATGCTTCCTACTTTCCCTATCATTACAGCTACCATAACAGCTTGTTTGCCTGCGTGATTCGTTCCATTTTCCTGATTAACATTTTGTCTGGTCTGTTTTTTAGTGTTAGTCGATATGTAGAAAGTAACTAAAAGCAATTATTTCAAGCTAACGTAAAAAAATAAATTTAAACTTAGATAATTTAAAATAATTTTCTTAATTATTTATTTTTTGTACTGAAAAATAATAAAATAAAATCTATTTAAATTTGATTTGAATACTTTTGTAATAAAACCAGTTGGGAAGGTTAGATCACATGGGAAATTTTAAAGTAGGTGTAATTATGATAGTTAGGATTATCAAAATTATAGTCGGTCTAAGCCGACTATAAATACCCTACACATATGTGTGGTTACCATTCAAAGTGATATATAGGTCACCAGGGTATACGAATCCTGAAAATAACTACAAACATTCAATCGCTGAAGAATTTTCATTCATTTGATACCCATATTTACAAATGGGTAGGTGTACCGAATTTCGATTTTTTTTTGTGAACCACAAGTCTTTTCGCCGGAAAACATTATTATCATGTATTTGAGCATGATGTCAATATATATTTGACCAAAAAAGTCAAAATCACAAACATCAAAAGACACGTATGCAGATAATGGCAGTCACCGAGTGTCAACTTCGTATACAATAAGAATTTTGCAAGAATACTTTTATTTACATCTAATTTATTTTTTTTTGTTTGTTTTCAAGTATCAGTATGTTTAAAAGGACCAATACATACATAAAACGATGACAAAAGAGACGTAGATAGAAAATTCTGCTCAACGAGTGCCAACTTCGTATACAAGAAGTATACATTTATTTAAATCCAATTTCTTTTTTGTTTGTTTTTGGTCATCAATATGTTCAAACGATGGCAAAAGATGGCGTAGGTATAAAATGCTGCGCAACGTTGCCAACTTTGTCTGTCGATAACTAATCGAATCAAGACGATTTGAATAACATTTTCTGTTTGTTTTGAAACATAGTTATAACCAAGTAAACTGCCAAGAAATAGTATATTCAAATGTAATTAAAATTTTATGTTTGTATTGTAACATATTTATGATAAGTTTAACAGATTCTGCTGGGTAATATATAAAATGTTTTCACATAATAATATGCTATTACCATCTGAACAATAATTTAATTACACTTCATTCGTAATACATGTATGGTGATTTCGTTTTATTTTTTTAATTACATTAAAACATATTCAAACAAATCATTCCCTGTAATAACTTCAGTCAATTGTCTATAAAGTGAATGTAATCTTATTCATCGGAGATTTGAATTGTAGAAGATACAATTAAATAGCAGTTTTATACCCTACACCTATGAGGTACAGGGTATATTAACTTTGTGCATATATTGTAACGCCCCTTAGGAGGCGTGTCCGGTATGGAAAAGTATATATATTCTTGATCAGCATCACTACCCGAGTCCGTTTAGCCATGTCCGTCTGTCTGTCTGTCCGTCTTGCTGTCCGAATACAGAATAACTTGAGAAATACTGATCAGAATGCGATGAAATTTCGACTCAATATATTTTAGCCAAAAGTAGGAAATGAGTTTGAAAATGAGCCAAATCGGTCAACGGACACGCCCACCTCCCATACAAGTCACTTTTATATAACTCTTTCGGAACTAATAACTCGAAAAGTATTCAAGGTATAGTTATAAAATTTACCTTTCACGTATAAATATGTGGTCCGCGTGATCAGCCCACTTTTTTTTTTCATTATTTCCCGGGTTTTCATAGTGGAAATTTGATCCGTAAATTATTAAAATCAAATCTATGAAATATTAGCCTTTCAAAATTTTAAATATAGGCGTGGTCCGCCCAATTATATTTTTCAATTTTTTTTTTAGTTGTTTATACTTTTATATACATTTTTTAATTTATGGGGATATAAGACGTAAATGTCTGATTTATGAATAATATTCTGAGGGTGGGGAGGTTCAGCATAATTAAAAACTTTAAAATTAAGGTATGCAATTAAATATCCCACATTAATATCCCCACCAAAGGTGTAGGGTATTCCATAGTCGGGCCCGACCGACTATAAAAATCCGCCCCATGTGACCGAACTTACCCATGTGACCTAACTTTCCCAACTCGTTTTTTGGTTTTTTTGTTAATTTTTTTTATCTACTTTTATACAATTAATTTTGAAAACACCCTGTATATCATTGGGTGTTCCAGATACACCCCATCTATGTAACATTCTTTTTCATGACATGAACCAAGGAATCAGTGCACAAAATATTTGCATCCTGAAGCGCACCACCCTGCATATATAAAACTATAAATTACTTATAATCTTCCCAGGCTTATCGGCAAAAATAATAAAAAAAAAATAAATTATATTTTAATTATTTTTACATTCCGCTTTAATGTATCATATAATACCAAAATATATTTTTATAGTAAGCAACATTTCACGGCTTAAAAATTGAAGTACAATAAAGTATGCCATGTGTTCAATTTCTTTTTATGTTAATTATGTATATTGGATATTTAAGAGGAGATGGCGAAAAATGGTTGTGAACTATTTAACAAAAGTGTATGTAAAAATCGGCGAACAAATTATATATGGTCGGATTTTTGATAATTCCACTGTTATCTGTAGTGAATTATGTTCAAGATTCAAAAATTTCAAAATAAAAAAGTAATTCAACTTTAATCAGACCTACCTACTAACGATTTTAAATGGGCTAAAAACAGAAAATCGCGATGCGCGCCGTCTAAACGTTTTTCGATTTGGCCAAAATTTTTTGTGAATAACTTTTTTAATGTGCTTAAACTTTTTAGGGGGGGTCCCGTGGGAATTTCGAAAAAGTAGTTTTTTGAACCACTATAGTCTAGGGGCAGCATTTATGCGTAAAACTGAAATTTTGTGTTCGATGTCTCCGTGCCATATTATTTGAGGGACCAATTTTTATAAAAGCTGGATAATAAGCATGATGGCCGTTAATAAAGTACGTTATTGACATAAGCAAGTACACATACCATTCCAACCGAGAACAGAAGAAAATAATAAAATTGAAATAATAAATAAAATAAGATAAATAAAAACAAAATATATATATATAAATTAAAAAATAAATAAAATAATAAAAAAAAATTACTGAAAAAAAAATTATTTATGACAATCATTTGCGACTTCCTTGATAAATAACGTGCATGACATTGTTAATGCTACATCATACATGGATCGGAGGACATTTGTATGAAAATGTCATCAATGCTTTACGGGGCGAAAATGCCATCGGTCATCGATGTGTCTGACCTGACATAGGAGAATCATTGATGACATTTCCTGCTGGGATATTTTATAAATTTTCAAAGACTTGCAGATGTTTTCGTTTTAAATCATTAGGAATCATTTGACTTGAAAAGTGATTGCAGTTTTTTTGTGATTCAATCTCAAGTCTTAAAAAGAACATGTAAGTCACTGAAATAAAACTTATTGCAAAATCATATGATTCGAAACAAAGATTTCTATATTTCAAACGAAAAGTCTATTTGACGAAAATTTCGTTGAAAACCCAATTCCACTGTTATCTGTAGTGAATTATGTTCAAGATTCAAAAATTTCAAAATAAAAAAGTAATTCAACTTTAATCAGACCTACCTACTAACGATTTTAAATGGGCTAAAAACAGAAAATCGCGATGCGCGCCGTCTAAACGTTTTTCGATTTGGCCAATATTTTTTGTGAATAACTTTTTTAATGTGCTTAAACTTATTAGGGGGGGGGGTCCCGTGGGAATTTCGAAAAAGTAGTTTTTTGAACCACTATAGTCTAGGGGCAGCACTTATGCGTAAAACTGAAATTTTGTGTTCGATGTCTCCGTGCCATATTATTTGAGGGACCAATTTTTATAAAAGCTGGATAATAAGCATGATGGCCGTTAATAAAGTACGTTATTGACATAAGCAAGTACACATACCATTCCAACCGAGAACAGAAGAAAATAATAAAATTGAAATAATAAATAAAATAAGATAAATAAAAAAAAAATATATATATATAAATTAAAAAATAAATAAAATAATAAAAAAAAAATACTGAAAAAAAAATTATTTATGACAATCATTTGCGACTTCCTTGATAAATAACGTGCATGACATTGTTAATGCTACATCATGCATGGATCGGAGGACATTTGTATGAAAATGTCATCAATGCTTTACGGGGAGAAAATGCCATCGGTCATCGATGTGTCTGACCTGACATAGGAGAATCATTGATGACATTTCCTGCTGGGATATTTTATAAATTTTCAAAGACTTGCAGATGTTTTCGTTTTAAATCATTAGGAATCATTTGACTTGAAAAGTGATTGCAGTTTTTTTGTGATTCAATCTCAAGACTCAAAATGAACATGTAAGTCACTGAAATAAAACTGATTGCAAAATCATATGATTCGAAACAAAGATTTCTATATTTCAAACGAAAAGTCTATTTGACGAAAATTTCGTTGAAAAAAAAATGGAAAACGTTGAAAAAAAAGGTAAAAGATATATATTATAATAGAAATGCATGAAATTAATGATTATTTACATGTTTTTAGCACAAAAAAGACTACAAGCGAGCAGTTTGATATGCTTGTAGGTGCTCCAGTTTTTGTGCAAAACAAATCAAAGATTGACGAAAAATGGAATATAATTGCATTTATAATAAACTAGCTGGACCCGTGCACGACTCGTGCCAAGATTTGGTGAATGCAAGGATATGGAGTGATTTTATTAATATAAAGAACATATTTATTATGAATTTATGTGAATTTTAGAGTGGTGAATTTTAGTGTGGTGAGTTTTAGTGTAGTGAATTTTAGTGTGGTGAGTTTAGTGTTGTGAGTTTTAGTGTGGTGAATTTTGGTGTGATATGTTTTGTTGTGGTGAATTTTAGAGTGGTGAGTTTTAGTGTGGTGTGTTTTAGTGTGGTGAGTTTGAGTGTGGTGAATTTTAGAGTGGTGAGTTTTAGTTTGGTGAGTTTTAGTTTGGTGAATTTCGGTGTGGTGAGTTTAAAGAATTTGGGATGGTTGGTATACCCAGGTGTGAAATATCATAAGATCACTACAAAGATCACTATAATATCTGTTGAAATACACCATCTGGAAAATGTACCTTCTATGGGGGGTGCCACGCCCAGTGGTATAATACCGCCCACATTCCGCGAGACCGTTTAGAATGGTTATATATAACGCTGCCCAGAATTTCATTAAATTTGCTATGCTAATTGCTGACATAATGTGTTTTTAATTTTTGGGTTATATGGGAGGTGTCACGCCCAGTCCACCAATCTCACCGAGATATAGCCTATACTCTGCCCAGATCCAACATACTTGTTGTGTCAAAATTTGATTCAATTCGGTTCAGCCGTTTTGACGCCTATTCCGAACATACAGACATACATACTTACATTCGCAAATATATAGTAGATGCATGCGGCCCTCCTGAAAGAACTGTTGTGGGATGGAAAAAAATTTGGGCTGATCTCAAATCGCGCACAAAAAAGAACATTTATGAGAACAACAAAGCATAAGCCTAACTGGCGCAGGACCATTTCGTCACAATGCTCTTTTGGAAACGGAAAAAGCAATTGACCGGATATTGCTTTTGTCGACTGCAGGAGCACATAGCGGATTGGCATTGGGTGTTAATTCAACTAGGCATCTAAACCCTACATAAATTACACCAGAACCACCGAGGATTCATCCTTCTTCTATTCAATAAGCAGCTACATCCATGAGAGACGACCACGCTATAAAAGTTGTAACACCAACAACACATACACCAACTACATCAGGACTACGACCAACGTCGGAAAATTCCGCAGCACCAGCAAGGGTAGCTAAAAAAAGACGAAACTATATGGAGGAGCAAATAACAAATAAAATAAAATACAATTGCTGAAGCACAGACGGAGGCCTTAAAATCAATTTCAGAAGCCACAACTAATCAAATTGAAGCCATAAATGAAATGATAAATATAGTGGCGGTCGTTGCCCAATTTCTGAAACTGTTGATTTATTTGTTACTTCTTATTACTTTAATTATTACTACTGTTTTTATACCTGATCTCTACCTACGAATTGAATTATTAAGTTAAAAAAATAATCTTCACAGGAGACAAACATATTCTTATTTTTTTTATAATAATTTATTAATTTTTATAATTTTGATTTAGGATGTTGTATATAATTAATAGATTAACATATACCTTTCAGCACTATACACCACAAAACATATGAAAAACTGTCTTGTAATCTTGAACATTTTTAACGTAAATTTAATGCTAGTTGCCGTCTAAATTCGATGGCAACAGAAGATGTCTCATCGATAATATTATTTTCTTCGTTTTTCCAGAAATGTAATCATGCTCTAGATTTTGAAGAGACCAAATATTTTTATAAAAAATACACACATTATGAATTGCACTGCACACATTTACAAGCTTCGTTGCCTTCTATGCTGAATAATGAAAATCTCTTGATCCAATTATGTATCGAAATCTATTTTTTAATACGCCAATGCAGCGTTCAACAGCATTTCGAGCTTTGCAGTGTCATTCGTTATAACGTGTTTGGCTGGCGTTGCTTGGATTGCGAAAAGACGTCATCAGATATAGCTGGAACTGGTATCCTGAATCACCTAATTAAAAATATAACAAAAATAACTATCTTAGATATAATCATATATATATATATTTACTTAAACCTTACCAAGCAGCCAAGTATTACTGCTTTCATCGTTAAAAGCCGATCTCAAATGTTGCTCTGCTACACTGTGCTGCCAAACAATGGTTTAGGTTTAGGTTGTAATGATGTTGGCGATTCTCAACATAAGTTGAAAAAAAATTACCAACCCACTTAGACCATATCTGGTCCATTGTGTTTCCTCATATATGTTTATTACCTATATATAAAATTTAACATTTCAAGATATTTTTTCATTTTTTTAAATTCACAGTATTATATTATTTTAGTTTGGTATGTGATTGGTATTATTTTGTGTTCCTCTGTCCTCCTTTTGTTGTCATCCAGATGATCTAATGTATTTCATCAGTTGCAGCGAATGCTTCTGGACGTCCTATAGTTCCTGAAAGATTAAAGAGCATAGATATTTGTTCCTTCTTTGTACTAATGCTGGGCATTGACATATAAATCTAATATGTCCCTACTACTACATTTTCTCTGACCCTGCCAGATATTTTTTTTTGTTGTCAGACAGGTATTGGTTCCTTCCCAATTCCTTGTCTTGTCTCTTTCAAGAGTATACGCTATTTGTAGGCTATACTCCGATATATGTGGTTTTACAAATTATACCGTGCGGTCAGGTATTTGTTCCGCCCCCAAATTTGCTAGTTCGTCTGCTTTGTCGTTTCCTAGAATATCTGTGTGGTACCTATCACAGTTTTAGTCTGTGTTGACAACGTCCAATCTGATATTTCTATTCTGTAAGGCTTTAATGGTAGCCTGACTGTCAATAAAAATGGTAATATCAGTCTCTGATAGTGCCTCTATTGCAATCAATCTTGCCGCTTCCGCCACAACATATACTTCCGCTTAAAATATCGAGCATTCTTTCCTAAGTTTTACAGATTTACTTATGTTTAGGGTTTCTCAGAAGATTCCGCATCCAGTGCCTATGTCCATTTTTGAGCAATCGGTGTAAACATTAATTGTATTATTTTGGATTACCGTGTTTTCTTCCCATTGTCTTCTAGATTGTATTTCGGTGACTATTTTTTCACAAAGTCAATGTATGGTGTATGTAGTCACATTCTATATTATTTCCCATAAATTGGTTTAGAATGGTTGAATGTCCGTACAATTTTTGCTTTAGGTGAGTTGTCTGAGAGAGTCTTAATGCCGTATTAGCGTCAACCCCCTTTATGAAGAATTCTATGGGTAGAAGTATAATTTCAAGAGCGGCAGTTGCTAATGTTTTTACAGTTCCTATGACACTTATCAGTGCTATTCTATGTATTTATACCCTACACTAAGAGTGAAAGGGTATATTCAGTTTGGTACGCCGTTTGTAACACCCAGAAGGAAGCATCTCCGGTATGGAAAAGTATATATATTCTTGATCAGCATGACCTCCTGAGTCGATTTAGCGATGTCCGTCTGTCCGTCTGTCTGTCCGTCTGTCTGTCTGTCTGTTGAAATCCCTACTACTTTTAAAATTGAAGAGCTAGATAAATGAAACTTATAACTTAGATTACTAATATACCTACGCTGTATGTGCGAAAAAATTGGCGAGATCGGTCCATTGTGACCTATGATCCGACCACTTATGTTCAAATACCTCATATAAAATGTACATATAAAGATCAATTTTTATGTATACGTGCTTAGGTAAACTTTTTTGGTCAAATATATATTGATATCATGCACATGATAATAATGTTTTCCGGCGAAAAGACTTGTGGTTCACAAAAAAAAAATCGAAATTCGGTACACCTACCCATTTGTAAATATGGGTATCAAATGAATGAAAATTCTTCAGCGATTGAATGTTTGTAGTTATTTTCAGGATTCGTATACCCTGGTGACCTATATATCACTTTGAATGGTAACCACACATATGTGTAGGGTATTTATAGTCGGCTTAGACCGACTATAATTTTGATAATCCTAACTATCATAATTACACCTACTTTAAAATTTCCCATGTGATCTAACCTTCCCAACTGGTTTTCTATTTCTTTTGTATTGCATTTTTTGTTTAGTGCTGTCCACCAAACTAAGCTGCCATAACTAAGTATGGGGCGTATAATGGCCATGTACATCCAGAATATAAGGCTTTGTTTGTAGACCCAGTTTGTGCCTATTACCTTCTGACATAAGTAAAATGCGGCGTATGCTTTTTTGACCTTTTCTTTGATATTGCGTTTCCAGTTAGTTTTTTGTCTAGCACTATACCTAAAAATTTTGCACGTTGGAATTATTTTCTTACTGGTAAATATGACTAGTTCTGTCTTTGTAGGATTAATATTTATTCCACACTTTTTAGCCCAGTTTGTCAGTGTCTTTAGTGATGTTTCTAATGTATTATAAACGGTATCAATATATTTACCGGTTGCCAGCATCACAAGGTCATCTGCATAAGTTACTATTTGGATGCCATCTATTTCTAGTTTTACTAATATTTCGTTTAGTACTAGGATCCAGAGGGTGGGTGATATTACCCCTCCCTGGTGGGTTCCTCGATTTACTTTTGCTCTTAGTTCGCAGGTTCCAATATAAGTGTTGATTTTCCTACGTGATAGCATTTCCATGAGCCATGCTACTAAGCTTGTTTCTAAGTTTTTGCTCGCATTAATGCGTTGCGGATGGCTTCAGAATGTATATTGTTAAAAGCTCCTTCTATGTCAAGGAAGCCTGCAAGGGTATATTCTTTATATTGGAGAGATTTTTCAATGTGTCCATTTACATCATGTAATGCCGTTTCTGTTGATTTTCCCTTAATATATGCGTGCTGATTTCGCGAGAAGTTAAATGTGCTAAACTTTGACTTGATATGATTATCTATTATTCTTTTAAAGGTTTTAAGCATATAGGAACTTGGCTGATAGGTCTATAGTCCTTTGGAGAGGAATGTTGTATTTTTCCTGCTTTTGGTATAAATACGACTTTTCCTTCCTTCCATGTGGAAGGAAGGAAGCTTTGAACATTTTTTCTAAT
This sequence comes from Dryomyza anilis, assembly GCA_951804985.1. Taxonomy (NCBI): domain Eukaryota; kingdom Metazoa; phylum Arthropoda; class Insecta; order Diptera; family Dryomyzidae; genus Dryomyza; species Dryomyza anilis. Next base: position 36,072,465 of record OX638135.1, read on the forward strand.
ATCGGCCCTAATAGGTAACACTTTTTTGAAGCATTATTGGATATATTCCGTCCAGTTCTGGTGACTTATATGGGGAAAATGTATTTATAGCCCATTCAATTTTGTCTAATGTAATAATGTTTCTGGTGTTTGATTCGTGCGTCTCCAGAATATGTGCGTAAACCGTTGATTCGTAAGTATCTTATGGTAGGTATTCGCATCCTGGAAAGTAAGTTGCAAGTAGTACGCTTAATGTTTCCTCGAGAGACTTTATCCAGGTGCCGTTTTTATCTTTTATGCTGCATGGGACATGTACTTTCTTTGAGAGCATTTTTCTTAGTCGTCATGTATCTTTTATATTGTTAAATTCACTAATCATACCTTTTAAGGCATTTCGTTTTGAGGTCAGTAATTTTTTTTTTAAATTCCTGAGGTTTTTTGTATTCTTCTAATTTGTTTGTATCATTTTTATTTCTGACGTTATTGAAACATTTTCTAACCTATGTTCTTAAGTTGGGTGTTCCACCATGGATGGTTCTTATTCCTCTTGCTCCTAGTAATTGGACAAAAATTTTTGTATGCAAATTCCAAAACATTGTTAATTTTGTGTGTCGTATATTCTATGTCTGCTTCGTTCTCAATCTGTATGCGCTTCATGGTATTGCTGGACCTACTAACAATTTCAATGAATTGGTCCCAGTTACCTTTCTTTGGGTTTCTATATGTTTTCCCTGTTATTCTTACTAAGATAACTTGGAATTCTATGTATTTGTGATCTGAGAAACTCATTATGTCTAGCACTCTCCAGTTGCTCACTTTTAAAAGGTCCGACTATGTTGAAAGTGTACAGTCCAGTACTTTTTTCCTATTTCTTGTTTCAAAGGTTGGTTCTGAACCTACGTTAATTATCGCTAGGTTATTTTCTAATATTGATAAATCTTACAAGTTATTTTACTATTCTCCGTAGAGGCGATTCTGAGTCATCGTGCTTGATACTATCCTTATAGTAGTTAGGTCCCTATTACTAAATTGGGACAGAAGAACAGAATTTATTTCTGTTTTTACCAAGATACATGTCCTTGAATTACCCATCAATGCGTTACTGTACAGTATGTAGTTTGTATGTTCTAATCCTAGGGTTTTCCCCTGATTCACCCATGGCTCCTGTATTGTTATCATATCTATATGCTCTTTGATGTGGACTAATAAGTTTGCAGAGGCCGTAATACTATGATGGAGGTTGATTTGTATCATTTCGATCCGGTTGTTTCCTAACCGTGTTTGCCATCCACACTACTGGGCGTGCCATCACGCTGCTTAGACCGATGCTGACTTTAGAGCCATTTGTTTGTAGTAGCTCCTCTGTTTCCGTATTTATGGAAACTACAACTGATTGGCGGATCTGCGTAGGCTCCTCCATACGCACGATTTCCCAGTCATCTGTGGGATAGACGTACTTAGGAAACAAAGATGGCGTGCGTCGACATATGTAATTACCAAATTGTGATCACATATCTGCAACAAAAAACTGGTTAGTTGGCATGCATATGATGGCATGTTATTATTACTGCCATTACATTTACGCTATAGTAACCCTTTCTATTGTAGTACAAATGCTTTTGGCTATAGCCGGGCGACTTAATGCGTATGTGTGTCCCGTACACGCAGCCAACATTACCTGGAAATCCAACTAAATTTTAAAAGTGTTCCTTTACAATGTTGTTTTCCTCCACATTCCTGTTCAATTACACCTATTTCTGACAAAATTCTTCTTCGAAAACAATCAAGCATTCTCCTATTACTTTACATACTGTTGACTCCGCCATACACGACACATACTCGTTACTAATAGACCTTTGGTGGGATGTGTGCGCTGCTGTAACTTATCTTCAGCATTGAAATTGAAAACTCACTCATCGTCTGGAAGTTCAAGTACATTTGTACGATAACGCAATGCTCTTCTCTTCAGTCCCATCTGCTCCTCGTCACCACTATCCACATAGTCATCACTATCAACATCAACGTTGTAAAAAGTTATTGAAAACATAGCTCAAAACAATTATTAACAATTCTTTTTCGATTTTGGCACACATAAATGACATCTAATGCAGACAGACCAGCATTAAAAATTATTAAAAAAAAAACTTTGTTTTATGACAAAAAATATTTGAAAATTCTATTTGGCATTGCTATATTTGAAAGTTCTTACGAACTTGATTTTGATTGAACGAAAGCGACGTAAGAGTCAACGAAAACGAACAGTAGAAATACAGAAAGTACAGCGTGCTAGATATCGCCAACAAACGAATTGTTCGTCATACCGATCGTTTCGATACACAGAAAGATGATATTAGCTTAATATTTCGAGCAATCCAATGATTTAAATGGTGATGTCAACTTATGATGAATCAATCTTTAAATGATTCTAACTAAGAATTTCTAAAACAATTTAACAAAATGAATGAAACAAAACATTGAAAGCAAGACCGATGCGTTACTCAATTGATTTCGTTCTACCGATTTTCGGTACCACTCGTCATTGTTGCCACAATGTATATTCTAAAATAGGCAAACTGCCATTAAGACGAGTGATGATTGTGTGGTTCAGTTGCCGAGTACATACACCCAGAAAAAAATTCCCTCAAATCCCATTAAAATTGGTCAATAGGACCATTATTGATTTAATAGTATACAAAAAATAAATCTTTTCATATAAACTCAATAGCAATGTTATGGTATTTTCTAGTATTTAAAGGTATTTTCCGATTAAAATAATAATTTATCCTATTGACTATTTTTAATATTAAAAACTATTATTTATATAGTATTTTTTTCTCGGTGACATTTCTGACGGGAGTTTGTTTTTACGAATTATTTGATTTTATCATTACGTCATCACGTAAAGATCACTGTTGATCCAACCAAAATAAAAAAAGTTATTCAACTTTAATCACCTACTAACGACTTTAAATGGGCTAAAAACAGAAAATCACGATGTGCGACGTCTAAACGTTTTTTCGATTTGGCCAAAATTTTTTGTAAATTACTTTATTAATGTGCTCAAACTTTTTAGGGGTGTCCCTTCGGAATTTCGAAAAAGTCATTTGTGTTGAACTACTCTAGTCTAGGGGCAGCATTTATGCGTAAAACTGAAATTTTGTATTCGATGTCACCGTGCCATATTATTCATAGGCCCAATTTGAGGGACCACTTTTTATAAAAGCGGGATAATAAGCAGTAGTACTTACTTACTTAAATGGCCCTTACAACCCTGGGTCGGGTTTGGCCGCTGAGATAAAGCCGCTTCTGCTTTGCGCGCGCTGACACCATTCCTACCGAGAACAGAAGAAAATAATAAACTTGAAATAATAAATAAAATAAGATAAATAAAAAAATATTTAAATTAAAAAATAGATAAAATTATAAAAAAATATGTTTACTAAAAAAAAATTATTTATGACAATCATTAGCGACTTCCTTGAGGAGGACATTTGTATGAAAATGTCATCAATCCTTTGCAGGGCGAAAATGCCATCGGTCATTGATGTGTCTGACCTAACATAGGGGAATCATTGAGCAATCATTGATGACATTTCCTGCTGGGATATTTTATAAATTTTCAAAGACTTGCAGATGTTTTCGTTTTAAATCATTTGAAATCATTTGACTTGAAAAATGATTGCAGTTTTTTTGTGATTCAATCTCAAGACTAAAACTGAACATGTAAGTCACTGAAATAAAACTGATTGCAAAATCATGTGATTAGAAACAAGGAAAGCACAAGAACGAAAGCACTATTTGCTTTATTTAAAACGTTACAACAAAAGAATTGCACGTTGTCGAACGATAACGTAAAAGCACTGTCAAATCTTGACGTAAACAATTTTTCTTTCGTTTCAAATCGAATTTGGAAAAAACGTTGAAAAAAAAAGGGTAAAAGATATATTATAATAGAAATGCATGAAAATAATGATTCTTTACATCAGGCATGTCAAACACGCGGCCCGCCAACCTTTCATCTGCGGCCCGCGAAGACTTTTTAATATTATTAAATATTTAATAATATTAAATATTTATTTTATTTTCAGGCGTTAAAATGATTATTGTGTATTGTTGTGCATTTCTGTGCAGCGCCATGTATCCAATTTAACATAACATATATGAAATTAAATTACTAATCTTGGTTAAAAACTTATTAATATATTAAAAAAATCAATATTTTTGTAGGTACATTATTTTCTAATATTTAATAATGAAATATTAATAAGTTTTTGATATAGAGTCTTAATTTATTGTCCTAATTGTCATTTTAAATATTATACATGACTTTGCAAAATGGCATAATTTTTTCATTTTTTTCATCAAGTAATATTGTTTTTTATTCATAAAATTTAAAATTTATTGTAAAGTTTTTTTTTTTTTTTTTTTTGTATGCCTAACACCGAAAAGAAAATTACATTATTGTTTTTGTGTCGACTATTAAAAATAAAAGGAGAGAAAAATAATAAAAACTTAAAAATATTAAAAACTGGACCCTATTTAACAAAACCATTTTTGGAATTAGCTTCAGTATCAAATAAAACCGCAATCAGACTTTGACTTTTATTAAAAAAAACGACATGTTTTTAACTAAGAAACATGCTTTGCACAAACTGGAATTGGAATCATTTTAATTTTTTTTATTAAGTCAAAAATCCAATCTTGTTGCTAATTTTTAAAATTTTGTAATTTTCGTAGAGTAAAATTTTATGTTAGGATAATTTAAACATTTTCCACATCGATATCGCAATGCTTTTCAAATAAATCTCGATATATTTTAACTATTTGATGCAATATTAATCTAGAATCGTTTTTATTATCGTTTCGAAAAAAACGGCGATATGTCGCTTTGAACTATTTTTGCAGTTTTAGTACTATTTGGCCTTCGATATTGGTACCAGATCTAATTCGATATCATACAATTTTGCCGACATAAAAAATTGCAACAAAATCATAGATTGACGAAAAATGGAATATAATTGTTGTGGGATGGAAAAAAATTTGGGCTGATCTCAAATCGCGCACAAAAAAGAACATTTATGAGAACAACAAAGCATAAGCCTAACTGGCGCAGGACCATTTCGTCACAATGCTCTTTTGGAAACGGAAAAAGCAATTGACCGGATATTGCTTTTGTCGACTGCAGGAGCACATAGCGGATTGGCATTGGGTGTTAATTCAACTAGGCATCTAAACCCTACATAAATTACACCAGAACCACCGAGGATTCATCCTTCTTCTATTCAATAAGCAGCTACATCCATGAGAGACGACCACGCTATAAAAGTTGTAACACCAACAACACATACACCAACTACATCAGGACTACGACCAACGTCGGAAAATTCCGCAGCACCAGCAAGGGTAGCTAAAAAAAGACGAAACTATATGGAGGAGCAAATAACAAATAAAATAAAATACAATTGCTGAAGCACAGACGGAGGCCTTAAAATCAATTTCAGAAGCCACAACTAATCAAATTGAAGCCATAAATGAAATGATAAATATAGTGGCGGACGTTGCCCAATTTCTGAAACTGTTGATTTATTTGTTACTTCTTATTATTTTAATTATTACTACTGTTTTTTATACCTGATCTCTACCTACGAAATGAATTATTAAGTTAAAAAAATAATCTTCACAGGAGACAAACATATTCTTATTTTTTTTATAATAATTTATTAATTTTTATAATTTTGATTTAGGATGTTGTATATAATTAAAAGATTAACATATACCTTTCAGCACTATACACCACAAAACATATGAAAAACTGTCTTGTAATCTTGAACATTTTTAACGTAAATTTAATGCTAGTTGCCGTCTTAATTCGATGGCAACAGAAGATGTCTCATCGTGAATCGTGGTTACTTTCTGGATGAAGGGCGTCGACATATGGAATTACCAAATTGTGTTCACATATCTGTAACAAAAAAGTGGTTAGTTGGCATGCATATGATGGCATGTTATTATTACTTACTGCCATTACATTTACGTTATAGTAACCGTTTCTATTGTAATACAAATTCTTTCGGTTATCGCCGGGCGACTTAATGCGTATGTGTGTCCCGTCCACACAGCCAACAATACCTGGAAATCCAACTGAATTGTAAAAGTGTACCTTTACAATGTTGTTTTCCTCCACATTCCTGTTCAATTTCACCTATTTCTGACAAAATTCTTCTTCGAAAACAATCAAGCATTCTCCTATTACTTTACATACTGTTGACTCCGCCATACACGACACATACACGTTACCAATAGACCTTTGGTAGCTTCCAGTTGCGAGGAAATGCAAAAATGTGGTAATATGTGTGTGCTTTTGTAACTTTTCTTCAGCTCCGATTTTATTTCATTAAAACTGTATTGAAAAACATCATTGTTGACTATCTATAAATCTGCTTAATAAAATGATATTTTAATGAAATTTGCACATATTTGAAATTAAATCTTACTCATCGTCTGGAAGTTCAAGTACATTTGTACGATTACGCAATGCTCTTCTCTTCAGTCTCATCTTCTCCTCGTCATCACTATCAACATCAACGTTGTAATATAAAAAGTTATTGTAAACATCAAAATAATTATTAACAATTCTTTCGATTTTAGCACACATAAATGACATCTAATGCAGACAGCATTACCAGCATTAAAAATTATTAAAAAAAACGTTCTTTTATGAAAAAAAAATTTGATAATTCTATTTGGCATTACTATATTTGAAAGTTCTTAGGATTGAACGAAAGCGACGTAAAAGTCAACGAAAACGAACAGTAGAAATACAGAAAGTACAGCGTGCTCGATATCGCCAACAAACGAATTGTTTGTCATACCGTTTCGAACAGAAAGATGATATTAGCTAAATATTTCGAGCAATCCAATGATTTAAATGGTGATGTCAACTTATGATGATTCAATCTTTAAATGATTCTGACTAAGCGGCCTATTATGATTGGCGAAGCGAATGTACTTGGCGATGCGAACGCTATGGCGAAGCGAATGCAATTTGGCGAATGTACTAATTTTTATGGTCTTAAAAGTGAGCAACACTTACAACATTGACGGATAAAATTACCATTTCAGAGTTGAAAAAAATAGTATCATGTTGCGTGCTTTTAGTACTGTCTTTTTTTAGAACAGATACTATTTTATCTTAAAATCTAATTTTTATTGTTATAAAATCCTTTTTATATTATATTATTTATAGTTTAAAATACGGTAACTCCATTCAGACCAATAATATTTTTTCGTTTTTTTTTGCTATTTGTTGTCTAAAAGATTAAAAATTTTAAAAATAAACTTCGCAACAATACTTTTTTTATAAAGAAATATTTTTTTTATTTGTAGCAATACTTTTTGGTTTAAAGAAACCCTAAAATTTCTATAGAGCTGTTTACTACAAACAAAAATATCGAAAATTAGTTTGGCACTGTCTCACTGAGTTAATGTTCAATTATGAATAAAGATACGGTATTACAAAAATAATTATATTCAAATCCAAAAAACATACAACGAGACGCTTATACAAGTGCATCGGTTATGCTCTACGTATTTACTGACGGCGATGCTCTTCCTCGATCCACTCTGTGTAAAGGTGCAGCATGACAAGGTGCGCTTATTTTTAGGTAATTTTTGTAAATGTTAAATATACTTAGAAGATAATTTTTAAATTACTACTGAAGATCCAGAGTTTTGGAAGGGCTCGCTGCGCTATAACTCCCGATATACAATCATATAGTTGCGCCGCTTAAGGAAGAGTTTGTGTTTCGTGCCTGCATGACGTCGCTTCTGCTGCAATCGTTCTCACCAATGGTGGTGGTCTTTCTGACGCCGCACTTCTTTACCACTGCGCTTGTTCAATTGTCGAGCGGCCCAGTGCTGAAGTTGGTGCTTGTGATATTGTGTAAGTGAGCAAATATTTTTTTAAGACACTTTTTAATTTCATACTCTAGGTTTTCAATTAATTGGACCACACTCTTCGGCTTCTATTCGGCATATTTGTTTGCACGCACTGATCAGTTTGTAACACCTTTTCTCGTGCACGCCTTCTGCAAATACATGGATTTTCCCGATATACTGGAATTGTGACCTCAACATATCAAAGTTCTTATGAGTTACCATGTGTTGGGCCTGATCGGTTGGGTGTTTGCTGCAAATTTTGGACATTAGCTCATTATGAAACTAACCCACTGCCAGACTTTTCTTAGTTCAAGTATGGACTGGTTGTTGCTCTGACCAACAAATACAATTTTTATATATAATGCCGTGCAGTAAAAATGTAATTTTTTATTGACGTATTGAAAAAATTATGTTACACCGTATCATTACTTGTTTGCTATGTTAATACCAACAAAAATCAGAAAATTGCGAAAATTTGTAGTTAGCCTTTGTATGATTTTATGAATATCGCTAGGCATACTTGAGCACAGATTTGAGTCAACTATGAGTTAAACTTGTTTTATACTTTTTGAGTTAACCGCCACGACTACATGCGACAAACTTTGCGTTGGTGACAAAGTTAAACTCAAGCGTATACTTTCGATTAACTCATGTTTAACTTTTTGCGTCAACCTCAACTTTTTGAGACAACTCTGCGTGTACTTTGCGGATTTTCTCAATGTTTGTTGGGATTATTATATTTCAAAATAAATATGTTTAACGAACAAAAAAAAAATGATATACGTTTAACTCATTTATTAGTTGGAGTACAAAAACTCGAAATTTAATATAAAAGAATAAAAAAAACTAAAGGATAAAAAAAAAATAAAAATCAGGAGAATCCCAATAAACAAAAACACAGAAGCATAAAAATAAAAAATCATAAGAAAAACCTTAAAATGATAGATTAGGAAACGTTCGCCGATTCGTCACATGATCTGTTGATTCGCTTGGTTTTGACACTTGAAGCGTATGAAATTTAGTTGAGTGTTGCACCTTTTTTACGTTCGCTTCATTTTACCCGTTTTTTGGCGAATGAGGTCTGGCGAATGTAAGCCGTGATAGCTTTTTGGACATTCGCTTCGCTGAAACCATTCGCTTCGCTAATCATAATAGGGCCCTAAAATTTTCAAAAAGAATTTAACAAAATGAATGAAACAAAACATTGAAAGCAAAACCGATGCGTTACTCAAATGCATTCGTTCTACCGATCTTCGGTACCACTCGTCATTGTTGCAACAACGTGTGTTCTAAAATAGAACAGGCAAACTGCAATTTAGACGTGTGATGGTTGTGTGGTTCAGTAGCCGAGTACCTAGCATGTTTGACTACCAACTCCAGACATTTCTGACGGAAGTTCGTTCTTTATTTGATTTTATCATTACGTCATCACGTAATGATCACTGATGAGGATACTTGGCTGTATCCGAAACGGTTCGTATCATCATTGCCGGTGTTATGTTTTCAATATGTCGTTGTCAAATCAAAACGGTCTCAAACTGAATTTGATTTAAGATTTCAACAACAGGGATTGCAATAATTTGTTCTAAAGAAATAATGATTTATTTTTTGCCTATCAGTAATTCAATTGTTTCAATGATTGTTTTTACACATTACCAAATCACATACATACACTGAAAAAAATACTCTAGTAAAAATAAATAAAAATGTTTTTAAAATAAATGCATATATCTTTGATTTACGTCTAAAAGCCATTTGTCTGGATTGTAGATGTTTTTTTCTTAGGTAACAAAAAACGACATGATATACAATGTTTGCATGTGTGTGTTTTCACGAATAGAACAACAAAGCACAGCCAGACAAGCAAGCGTCTGTGTATGTATATATGTATGTTTGTACGTATGTATGTTTGTTAATGATATAAAATGTATGTATGTATTTATATAGGTATGTATGTAGGTTTGTATGTATGTTAAAGATATAAAAAAAATCGATTTTTTCTACGAATGTTGGTATGGTTTCAATTCGTAAAAAATTTATTTCATTCCATTGTTATCTAAATACACTATACAATGCTTATGGGTAACGTGCGGAAGGTATATACATAACCAACAGTAGAGGCAGCAGAAGAGGAGAAAGTGTATATGGTAAGTAAACGGTTTCAGAATAATATACATTGATTAAATTAAATTAAATAATAATAATACAAATAAAATAAACAATTCAATTAAATTAAGTCTTCAAAGAATTCATTTAATATACAAAAATTCATATAGATAATAAAATTCTAAATAAAAAATAAATTACCTAAAATATATATTTTTTTATGTTACCTTAGACACACTTAGACACACGAACAAACAGATGGCGCTGACAGACGGACAACGCAAAACATAAAAGCGACAAAGCAAGATCGAAAAAATAACAACTATACGAACAAGTGTTCGATAAATTTTGGGACAACAACAACATTTTTGATACCTAAGAAATTAATAACTGAATTTAAGACTTATTCTACTTAGTTACTTTTTTGATACCTAAGAAATTAATAACTAAATTTAAGAATAATTCTACTTAGTTACTTTTTTTGACAACTAAGTAAATCCTTTTCTTGAAATTAAGGATTTTTCGGTTTAGCTGTTTGTCACTCCGTATACCTCTTGATTCCTTCTGGATTTTAGAACTTTTTTATCTCCGTGTATAACTTCAAGAATGTTGTGAAAAAAGTGATCGGCGACAGTTAAGTACTGTGTTCGATTTTATGACCGCATTGTCTAGTGATAGGATAACAGCCTGACTATTTACAAAGATTGTAATCTTCGATGGATCAATGTTCTTTGTTTGGATGGTCTGCTGCTTTATCTATCGCGAATATTTCTGCTTGAAAGACACTGCAGTCATCGAGAAGTCTATGTGACTCGTGAATTTGCAGTGCGTCACAGAAAAGGCCGGATCCAGTCCCTATTCGAGTTCGATCATTCTGAAAACTTTGAGGATAGACGTGTGTCCGTATGAGAGTTGCTTCCAGAATTCTGATTCTCTAAGTCGAATCGCGTTCTTTGCTGCTGTACTTCTTATGCCGTCTATTGGCTGAAGATTAAGCATTATCTCCATCCATATTTGTGGGGTCGATTTCATTGCGCCTGTAATACTAATGCATGCCATTCTTTGTACTTTTCTTATTTCCCTAGGAAATGTAGTCTTCTTTATCGCTTCCCACCATACAGTAAAACCGTACGTTAATATGGGTCTGACGATCGCTGTGTACATCCAGTGGATTATACTTGGTGTCACGCCCCATCGTTTATCGACAGTTTTCTTGCATGAATAAAAAGCGCATAGTTCTTTTTTCATTCTTTCTTCTGTGTTGCGTTTCCATCGAAGCTTACTGTCTAGTATAGTTCCGAGATATTTCACTTCACTAGATAGAGCGAGTGTGCAGCCATCAGGTTTTGGAAGCTCAAAGTTTTTAATTTTCCTTTTATTTGTGAAGAGTACGAGTTCAGTCTTCTAGGCGTTTACTCCTAGACCGTTTTGTCCTGCCCACATTGACAGTTCATTCAGTGCAGTTTCCATAATGCTGCTAATAGTAGGAAGGTATTTTCCGCTTACCATAATTACTACATGGTCTGTATATGTTACTGCTTTTATTCCTTTATTTCTTAGTCTTGCTAGAATTTCCTCAACTACTAGAAGCCAGAGAGTTAGAGTTATTGTTTTCCTTGATTTACTAATACCCAACTGTGAATTAATTATTCTGTTGTTTAGCATTTTATAGATCCATTGTGTTGTCTTGGTTTCTACCTAAACTTTCTCTAATGCGGTTTTTATGTATTCCGTTTTTACGTTGTTAAACGTTCCTTCGTTATCCAAAAATGCTGTTAGTGTGAAGTCCTTGTAGTTAGTGTGAAGTCCAAACCCATGCGATAACCATATACTGGGTCCTCGGACATAGCAATATAGAAGGGAACGAACAAGCCGATGAGATAGCGCAACAGGGTTCTGCACGTAGAATAGAGGATGCATGTTCTTCAACTAGAATTCAATTAGGTGTCCTAAGAAGGCATATTGACCTTAAAACGACGGATAAAACAAACTCAAACTGGTCATCCAGAGACGACTGCGTTATCTTACGCCATCTCTGGCCACAAACAAATGAAACCAGTTGGGAAGGTTAGATCACATGGAAAATTTTAAAGTAGGTGTTATTATGATAGTTAGGATTATCAAAATTATAGTCGGTTTAAGTCGACTATAAATACCCTACACATATGTGTGGTTACCATTAAAAGTGGTATAGAGGTCACCAGGATTTACGAATCCCGAAAATAACTACAAACTTTCAATCGCTGAAGTATTTCCATTCATTTGATACCCATATTTTGTAATGAACGATTCTTTTTAAATTCTTACGGCAAAATAATTATGAACAAATTTTAGCAAATACCCGAACCATATAAAACTACAAAAATCGCTTGAAAAGTATTGTGCTTGACAGGAATTGATCTCGGTTGTAGTAACATATTAAACATCTTGGCAACGTATATATATATATATATATATATATATATATATATATATATATATATATATATATATTTTAATCTAAAATTATTAGCTAATAAATTCCTGCAGACTAATTAAAACTTAAAAACTAGTATCAGAGAGAGATTATTGAAAATCACAGACAAAATATCACAGATTCGTTTCGATTTCAATTAAGTTATGCAACAAAATAGACTTTAAATTTTATCGCAACATAAATCTTCATCCAGCACGCATAAAGTATAAAAACACGTAGGCCCATCGAAATCTACCAATATCATCTTCGAGAAATACATATTTCATATAATTGTGGTTCTAATGGAAAAAGGTAGTCATAATTAAAAGATTTTTTTCTTAAATGTACATTTACTTATTAGAGTTAATTTTAGATATTTACATATAATTGTATAGCAATCCCTGACAAGCAAATCTTCATCAAGCATCGTTTAGAGATTTTCCTACAGGAGAATCGTTGAGGTGATCTCAATTGATTTAGGTTGCATGGCAACAAAGAGTGTATCTCACGTTTTCCCCCCAAAGAGCAGTGGTAAAGCATCTTTATGTTACGTCAGTAGGCGTCATGATCAGCAACGTCACGTGGATTATCGCAATGCAGGCATAAACGATAATTAGCACAACAACAAGCATCGTCTTACCACACCACATAGAGACAGCGATAGGTGTCTTCCCCACAATGAACATCATTACTTTACTACGCATCTTTTTGCGCATCAGTCTGCCAAACACATCAGGTCACATCGCGTGATCGGTGCGCAAAACATAAAAAAAACGCAAATAAATCAATTTGCCAAAGGCAATAACATCAAACTAAAAACCTCTTAAAAAAAACAACAACAACACAAGTATGTAATGTTCAAACCCTCATAAATATACATGTCATGTCATATACATGTCCAAGTAAAAAGTATAAAAAAATCAAATATACCAAAAGCATATAAGTTTAAGAAAAATAAAAAATTCAAATAAAAGTGAAAAGTAGTATCAAAGTAGTACAAAAGAAAAATAATTGGAAAAAGAAAATAATAATAATGATGGTATAAAAGTACAAAGTGAAAAAAATATATATAGAAAAAGGTGCATGCATATAAGAAGTAATTGTGAAAAGTGAGTAAAAACAACAACAAAAAGTGGTAGCGAAATTTGGTTTTCTTTGAGTTTAAAAAAGAAAAAAAATATAGATAAATATAAATAATGGTTTAAATTTGCTAAAGTTAAAAAAAAAAACAAAAACAAAAAAAAAACAGTTGGGAAGGTTAGATCACATAGGAAATTTTAAAGTAGGTGTATTTATGATAGTTAGGATTATCAAAATTATAGTCGGTCTAAGCCGACTATAAATACCCTACGCATATGTGTGGTTACCATTCAAAGTGATATATAGGTCACCAGGGTATACGAATCCTGAAAATAACTACAAACAATCAATCGCTGAAGAATTTCCATTCATTTGATACCCATATTTACAAATGGGTAGGTGTACCGAATTTCGATTTTTTTTTTTGTGAACCACAAGTCTTTTCGCCGCAAAACATTATTATCATGTATTTGAGCATGATATCAATATATATTTGACCAAAAAAGTTTACCTATGCACGTATACATAAAAATTGATCTTTATATGTACATTTTATATGAGGTATTTGAACATAAGTGGTCGGATCATAGGTCACAATGGACCGAGCTCGCCAATTTTCGCACTTACAGCGTAGGTATATTAGTAATCTAAGTTATAAGTTTCATTTATCTAGCTCTTCAATTTTAAAAGTAGTAGGGATTTCAACAGACAGACGGACATCGCTAAATCGACTCAGGATCAAGAATATATATACTTTTCCATACCGGAGATGCTTCCTTCTGGGTGTTACAAACGGCGTACCAAACTGAATATACCCTTTCACTCTTAGTGTAGGGTATAAAAAATTACAAAAAATGCTAAGAGTCAGGATATGCCTTAAAATATCCTGCTCAATCACTATTTTAAAAAATCATATGATTACGACTCATATTAATAATAATTGACTCAACAGCTCATAATCAATGGAGGCCTTCATCGATCGTCAAGCAAACAAAGTGAGTATACAAATTGGTTTTTATATGATTTTGTTTTTCTTTTAATTTTGAGATTTTTTTTTTTTGTTGACAAGAAATAAAGTTAAATTTTACATAATAATGAGTTAAATATTAGTGAATAAAGTAAAACGAAAAGAAGAAAGCATAGAACATAACATTTTTTTAAATTTAATCAAAGAGATCTGAAACAATAACAAAAATAACATGCAAATTTATTATGCTCACTCTCATTTGCAGAAGTGGAGACTTTTCAGTGTTGTGTAGTTTCTATTAACCAAATGTACTCTCATGATTATAATTGTTCATGTTTCGGGTTGCCATCATATTTGGATTGTTTCGTACATGCAAATGCAATTGAAAAATAAAAAGTCATGATTATTTTTGCGTTTAAATAAATTCAATGGTAAAGTTATTAGAATTGAAAATTATTTTTGCTGCTCACTTCGAAGTTAATTAAACACCAGATTTATTTCTGAATTAATAATATGAATTCTACATACATTTATTATAATAAAATAAATTACTTTAATATATATATGCAAATTTTTTGATAACCACTTTTATACTACTACTATATACCATATACGATTAAAATGAATACTACTTTTTTCTACAACCTAAACCCACTACATAAATATTAATAAAATTATACATACATAAACATTTCTTCTAAAATAAATCGGCTGTTAGAATTTAGTTACTAAAAATGAATTAATTATAAATTAGGTTACAAATATACCTGCAACATAGTTTTTTTACTAAAATTATCTACTACTTAAAACAAATTTTCTACATAATTTGGGATAAAGTTACAAATCAACATGATTAATTTATACTACAAACGATTAAGTTACTACCTAAACTTAAATAATGTTAAAATATACATGTAAATTAGATGCTAGGACAATTATGTTGGTACTTATTCTTAAATAGTGTTAAAATAAACATTCACATTATTACTACTAAAATAAAATTTCTACCTAATCCTAAATAAAGTAACCAATCAACATGCAAACATAAATATACTACTTATACCTTAATAATATTGTAACAATCATGCAATTGAAAATGAAAAATACTACGTTAAATAAAATGAATAAAATAACATTCTTTAATTAAACTTAATAATGAATTTTAAGATTTATAAGAAATAATATATACTTAATAAATATGCATATGGTGATGACTTCCATCATGTTCCCTTGTTTAAAATGAAGAAAACACATTAACATGATTGAGTAAAATTTTTAGTTTTCCTTAGGGTGATATGATGGATATACGTAACTTATTATACCCTACACTAAGAGTGAAAGGGTATATTCAGTTTGGTACGCCGTTTGTAACACCCAGAAGGAAGCATCTCTGGTATGTAAAAGTAGATATATTCTTGATCAGCATGACCTCCTGAGTCGATTTAGCGATGTCCGTCTGTCCGTCTGTCTGTCCGTCTGTCTGTCTGTCTGTCTGTCTGTCCGTCTGTCTGTTGAAATCCCTACTACTTTTAAAATTGAAGAGCTAGATAAATGAAACTTATAACTTAGATTACTAATATACCTACGCTGTATGTGCGAAAAAATTGGCGAGATCGGTCCATTGTGACCTATGATCCGACCTTATGTTCAAATACCTCATATAAAATGTACATATAAAGATCAATTTTTATGTATACGTGCTTAGGTAAACTTTTTTGGTCAAATATATATTGATATCATGCTCAAATACATGATAATAATGTTTTCCGGCGAAAAGACTTGTGGTTCACAAGTCACAAAAAAAAATCGAAATTCGGTACACCTACCCATTTGTAAATATGGGTATCAAATGAATGGAAATTCTTCAGCGATTGAATGTTTGTAGTTATTTTCAGGATTCGTATACCCTGGTGACCTATATATCACTTTGAATGTTAACCACACATATGTGTAGGGTATTTATAGTCGGCTTAGACCGACTATAATTTTGATAATCCTAACTATCATAATTACACCTACTTTAAAATTTCCCATGTGATCTAACCTTCCCAACTGGTTTTATTTTGGGATCATATAATATTATACGCATATTATGATCAAGGTAGGGAGGGTTATGATGCGAATATCTCAGTTAACAACATTGAGATATGTTAATATATATTGTGATTGATAGATACATTTGCTTTGTTTTTTTTTTGGCCATATGGGGCATTGTTTAGGATATGGTTATGCTGGTCCATTTAGTTATTAAGTATTAATTTTTTGAGTCTGTAATAAAAAATTATGAATCGATTTGCTGGTAGGTTGAAGTGTCAAGTACCCCCCCAACGACTGTTTGCTAGTGGCAGAGACGCCTCCCGCCGACATCTTCAACTTTTGTAACATCTAACCAGATTTACTTGCAATTATATTGTGAGTAATTTGTAACTGAAAAGTTGACATCGTGTTCATTACATAAAATGGCGCCCAACGTGGGGCAGGCGTGTCCATCTGATATGTCTGTCCTACAATCCGTCTGCGTAGAGTTAAAAGTTTAATTACGCTTCAAATTTAGTTGTTTTTATTATGATCTTGAATTAAATAAATATTTGATCAATTCTGGATATTCGACTATTTGGCATTAAAGTTCCGGATAGAAATCGACCGATTTGCTCTCAGGTGTTCCTTTTGATTTTACGAGAATTTATTTAATACAACTATAATTTTTAACATCTTTTGCGAAATGTATTTATGTTTTAATAAAATGATATTTAAGCTAATTACGTACTCGTAATTGATTGGAAATTACATAATTTTTTCCAAGAGCAATATTTTGTCCGAAATTACAAAAGAAAAAAAATATATATATTTTTTTTAGCATTTTCATTTAATAAATTATTAAATACACCCAATATTCAGTTTTATTTCCTATATTAATCATAATCTACAATCATAATCCACTTGTGACTTGATGGCGGTCCTCTCCGAAAAGAGAATAATTTTGTTCACCTTTTCGGGGAGAGCAAGGCTGTTGCTCTTGATATCTCCAAAGCTTTTGATCGAGTGTGGCATGAAGCCCTGGTATCAAAACTTATTGCATATGGTGTCGGTAATTCTTTTGCTCGATGGATATCGAGTTTTCTCCAGGGTCGTTCAATACGAGTTGCGATGGATGGTGTTTTCTCAGAACAACATTCCATCAATTCTGGAGTCCCGCAGGGTTCCGTCCTATCCCCGTCCCTATTTCTGGTGTTTATCAATGACCTTCTGTCATCGACCCAGAACCCAATCCATTCCTTTGCAGATGACAGCAACATTTGTCATTCATTTTCGTTCAACAAGCGCCCAAACTCTTTGGAGATTGAGAGTAAAAGGCGCACAATGAATGATACACTCAATAATGACCTTAAAACAATCTCCGAGTGGGGTCTTGCAAATAGAGATGATTTTAATGCTGGCAAGACCCAATGTTGTCTGTTATCTCACAAAAGAATGGATTCACTCCTCCCTCCCCTCAATATGGACTCTGTGGATATTGCGCAGTCAGCTGCTCTTGACGTTCTGGGTATATCTATTCAATGTGACCTCCGTTGGAATGATCACATATTTGATGTGTCGAAAGAAGCGGCCAAGTGCCTCGGTTTTCTGAAACGGTGTAAGACATACTTCACTCCTGCTGACTTGCGCACTGTCTACACCACCTATATTCGGCCTAAGATGGAATACAATTCGCACATATGGGCAGGGGCTTCAAAATCTTCTTTGGAGTTCCTGGATCGAATCCAACAACGGTCAATATATTTAATAGGGGATGAAAATATTTCATCCTCTATTGGTTCTCTTGAGCACCGAAGGACCGTAGGGTGTGTAAGCCTGTTTTATAGGTATTACAATGGTAAGTGTTCGAGGGAAATACATGGCCTGATTCCACCAGGTCGTGTGTTCCCTCGTACTACTAGGGCATCGAACCAAGCCCACCCCTTCGTAGTCCACACGGTTCCCAACAGAACCACGCATTACAGAGAGAATTCGTTCTTCAGTCGCACGATTCGTTTGTGGAACAATCTCCCTTCGTCTGTTTTTCCCGACATTTTTGAT
This sequence comes from Dryomyza anilis, assembly GCA_951804985.1. Classification (NCBI taxonomy): domain Eukaryota; kingdom Metazoa; phylum Arthropoda; class Insecta; order Diptera; family Dryomyzidae; genus Dryomyza; species Dryomyza anilis. Next base: position 36,091,067 of record OX638135.1, read on the forward strand.
ATTGGCAAGTTCAAAACAAACATTCACCGACACTACTCCATCTTTCCCCCCTCCATTTAACCTATCATCCCTTCTTACGATCAACACTGTGCATTGCATGAATAGGGGGCATCCCCTGAGCGTTGGTTAATTTGTAAAAAAAAAAAAATAAAATATGTTATATCTTATCCCATTATCCATATCATCACATATAAGGTAACACCAATTTAAGTTTGTATCAACTAAAGAATACATACTATTGATTTTTTAAATCGTACTGTAGGCACCCAATAACTGATAGAAATGGCAGTACAACACAGTACGGAAAATTTATCTGCATTATCTGCAACCACAGATCAATCAAAATTTAGCGTTACCATTAATCGATATTGAGTCAGTCACTCAGACATAAAATCGTAGTCATATGCAACATCGTGTCAATCATACGTCACGGGTTGGTACAAATAATGATCAAACCAGTACAAACGTACAAATAATCGACTTCAATCGAGTTAATAATATGATAGAATCATGTTTAGAACGTATGTTAATTAATTTAAATCTACACCAGACTCAGGGAAATGAAATAAATAATAATTCTAACTTACAGCCAAATAATGATAATGGAAGCAATAGTAATCGGAATTTGAATTTTGTGAGAAGAAACTCAGATTTATTATCTAGGCAAAATACATCACATAATAATGACGATAATTACAATTTCAAGAGAATCACATCGGTATTCCAGAATTGGAACGTTAAGTTCGACGGATAACCGAACGGTTTAAATGTAGAAGAATTTTTGTATCGTATACGTTCATTGACGGCCGATAGTTTAAATGATGATTTTCCAGCTTTATGTAAAAATTTACATGTTTTACTTTTCGGTAAAGCTAGGGACTGGTACTGGCGTTACCATAAGCAAGTTCGAAGCATTAAATGGACTGATTTCTGTGCGGCTATCAGGTATCAGTACAAAGATTATAAGTCATGTTATGATATACGTGAAGAATTACGCAACAGGAAACAAAAACCAGGTGAACCTTTCGAGTTATTTTACGATGCCATTATTGCAATTGGTGATCGCTTATCTGAACGTATTGAAGAGTCAGAGTTGATAGCAATCATCACACACAATCATCAACCTGAAATACGGCATGGACTTCTTTACATTCCCATACATTCAATTGCTCACTTACGCAAATTGTGCCAAATGCGCGAGAACCTTTTTGCAGAAACATAAATGAAGCGTAATCAGGCACCACGAAATTAAACGAATGTCTCGGAAATTGACGGTAACAATGAACAACCCTCAGATGACATTGACCTTTCTATTGATGCAGTGCATCAAAATATCTCCATTTGTTGGAACTGCGATGAGGAGGGCCATCATTAGCAAGACTGCTTGCATGAACGAAAAATGTTCTGTTACGGTTGTGGGGCGAAAGAAATTTATAAGCCACAGTGTCCAAAATGCATAGCCAAGCGGTCGGAAAACTCAAAGCCGGGCCCATTCAAACCCAACCAAATGGCACCCCATTAAATAAGAAAAATGCGGATACTTTAAATAAATCTACGATAACAGTTCGACAAGTTTAAACTGATATTAAAAATAATTTAACAAACGAAAATGAATTTTGTAATGTAAGAATTTAAAAACGTAAAAATATAAGTGAAAGTAATTTAAACCAGTTGGGAAGCTTAGATCACATGGGAAATTTTAAAGTAGATGTAATTATGATAGTTAGGATTATCAAAATTATAGTCGGTCTAAGCCGACTATAAATACCCTACACATATGTGTGGTTACCATTCATAGTGATATATAGGTCACCAGGGTATACGAATCCTGAAAATAACTACAAACATTCAATCGCTGAAGAATTTCCATTCATTTGATACCCATATTTACAAATGGGTAGGTGTACCGAATTTCGATTTTTTTTTTTTGTGAACCAGAAGTCTTTTCGCCGGAAAACATTATTAGCATGTATTTGAGCATGATATCAATATATATTTGACCAAAAAAGTTTACCTAAGCACGTATACATAAAAATTGATCTTTATATGTACATTTTATATGAGGTATTTGAACATAAGTGGTCGGATCATAGGTCACAATGGACCGAGCTCGCCAATTTTCGCACTTACAGCGTAGGTATATTAGTAATCTAAGTTATAAGTTTCATTTATCTAGCTCTTCAATTTTAAAAGTAGTAGGCATTTCAACAGACAGACAGACGGACAGACAGACGGACAGACGGACATCGCTAAATCGACTCAGGAGGTCATGCTGATCAAGAATATATATACTTTTCCATACCGGAGATGCTTCCTTCTGGGTGTTACAAACGGCGTACCAAACTGAATATACCCTTTCACTCTTAGTGTAGGGTATAATGAATATACCTTTTCACTCTTAGTGTAGGGTATAAAAACAATGATTTCGACAATGAATTTCATAAATTAATTTATCCAATTCGTCCATATCATGAGCGAATGGAGAAATATTTTGCAGTGAAAAATAAAAGTTTTGAAAATTGTTCAATTTTAAAATGTTCTAATAATAAAACCAAACGATCAACATTACGCCTTCGAAGATTTCATAGAACCCGTAAACAAACAAAAAAATTGCTTATTTCAGCTATAATTAATAATAATGAATATATGCGTTTTTATGCACACGTCAAATTTTTAGATTTCAATGAACTAGGCTTACTAGATACAGGTGTGAGCGTTAGTTGCATCGGTTCGGATCTTGCGAGTAATGATTCTTCTAAGCATAAATATTTTCATAAAACGCATGCTCTGGTCAAAACTGCTGGTGGCAAACATCAGAATGTTATAGGATGGCTAGATGTAGATGTTGAATACAAATCTGATTCAAAAAAATTAAGATTGTTTATTGTACCATCGATATCACAGCGTTTGATTCTTGGCATAGATTTTTGGAAATCGTTTAGGTTAGCTCCTAATATTATATCGTCGGTGGATTTGTCAAAAGAGTATAGCGAAATTTATTCAAGAGATGAGGAAAAAGTATATCCACTAACTATTTTACAACGCCAATAGTTAGAGACGGTTAAAGCAATGTTTCCAAATTTTGAAGTTGAAGGTTTAGGTAGAACCACCCTAGTAGAACACATCATATTGCCGTGGGAAATGCGAAACCAGTCAAACAACGCTTCTACCCAGTTTCTCCTGCAGTGGAAACATTACTTTTTAAAGAAGTCGATAGGATGTTACAATTAGGTGTGTACAAGTGCTTGGAGTAGTCCTATGAGGTTAGTGGTAAAACCAAATAAAGAAAGGTTGGGTTAAGATGTAAGAAAGATCAATGAGGTAACAAAAAAAGATGCATACCCTCTACCTAGCATCGAAGGTATTTTCGCTAGATTACCAAAAGCAAATATAATTTCAAAGACTGATTTGAAGGATGCCTTTTGGCAGATTGGTCTTTCAGAAAATTCTAAAGCATTAACGGCTTTTACTGTCCCTCGTCGCCCTTTGTACCAATTTGTAGTAATGGCTTTTGGATTATGCAATGCTGAAAAACCAGTTGAGTTCATGTCCAAGAAATTGAATACCGCTCAACGCAACTACAGTGCCACTGAGCGTGAATGCTTAGCAGCAATAGAAACTATTAAGATATTATATTGAAATGCATGAATTTGAAGTAATCATGGATCACTCGAGCCTTGTGTGGTTGATGCGGCAGCCAGATTTAAACGGCAGACTAGCTCGGTGGGCATTTAAATTACAAGCGGATAACTTTAAAATAAGCCACAGAAAGGGAAAAGAAAACGTAGTTCCAGACGTGCTTTCTAGAATTCATTGCGAAGAAACTAGTAAAATAGAAGACACTGGTCCTGAAATTGATCTTAGTTCGGTCCATTTCCAAGAATCTGATTACGAAGAGCTAAAAACAAGAGTCCAAATGAATCAAGAAAAATATCCTGATGTAAAAGTCGTGGATAAATTCTTTTATTTTCGAGCTGAACACTATAGTGGTGAGGTCGATCAGGAGCAGAACACGTGGAAATTGTGGATACCCCAGCAACTGCGTGCAGATGTGTTGGTTAGAGCCCATGACCCTAGTATATCTGCCCATGGAGGCATGGTTAAAACTTTGGATCTGTTACGACGACAATTTTCCTGGCCAGGTATGGTTCGAGATGTGAGAGCTTTTGTTAAAAATTGCGCGAAGTGTGTAAAACCACTAAAGCTCCAAATATTATTTTGAAACCACCAATGGGGGTACAGGATCATTCCTGTCGTCCATTTCAACGTATATATATATAGATTTATTAGGACCGTATCCGCGTAGTAAAGTAGGTAACATAGGATTGTTAATAGTTGTCGATCACATGACAAAATTCCACTGGCTATATCCTTTGAAAAAATTTACTTCGGCATTGATCCAAAAATATCTTCTAGAAAATATATTTCATATTTACGGTGTTCCCGAATATGTTGCCAGTGATAACGGATCACAATTCAAAGCTAATGAATTTAATGCATTTTTAACTAAACTAGGAATTAGCCATATTTACACTGCGTTGTATTCTCCTCAGTCGAACGCATCTGAGAGAGTAAACCGTTCACTAATCGCAGCTATACGAGCATATTTAAAAAAGGATCATCATCAGTGGGGCGAGAATTTAACAGCAATCAGTTGTGCATTAAGAAACTCTATTCATCAATCAATTGCATGCTCTCCATACCATGCAATGTTTGGATTCAACATAGTTACCCATGGATCATCCTATGTACTAATGAGAAATCTAAATCTTCTTGACGAACCGGCATGTAAATTGAATCGAGATGATGATCTTTATTGCGAAAAGACCTCAAGGAATAAATAAGCAAAGCATATGATTAGAATGTGCATCAATACAATCTTCGCACGCGTCCAGTTAATTTTAAAACAGGACAGATAATTTATCGGCGCAATTTTGCTCAAAGCAACTTTGAAAAGAAATTTAATGCAAAACTTAGCCCAATGTTTATAAAAGCTCGCGTACGCGGAAAAATCGGTAATCATTATTACGTTTTAGAGGATTTGTATGGTAGACTTGTCGGAACGTTGAGCGCAAAGGATATTCGAGAGTAATCGTTCTTGTTTCAATTTAATACTACAGTTAATTAACTACGTATTATCCGGTTTATAATGAACGATTCTTTTTAAATTCTTACGGCAAAATAATTATGAACAAATTTTAGCAAATACCCGAATCATATACAACTACAAAATCGCTTGAAAAGTATTGTGCTTGACAGGAATCGATCTCGGTTGTAGTAACATATTAAACATCTTGGCAACGTGGAATTGCATTATGCTACGGAGTTTATACTTCCTTTTTCTTTGAGACCTCGAGTGAACAACACGTCTTAGAATCAGATCTAAAAATTAAAAAATTTTGCATTATCTTTCACCGTGTGATTTTCAATCAATCCATAAATAGTTCTTAAAAATAAAATTCAGTTTTTATTGAAAGTAAAGAATAAAAAGTAATTTAAGGTAATTTGTGCAAACAAAAAATATTTATATATTTTAATTTAAAATTATTAGCTAATAAATTCCTACAGTCTAATTAAAACTTAAAAACTAGTATCACTGAGAGATTATTGAAAATCACAGAGAAAATTAAAACATAAATCTTCATCCTAGCACGTATAAAGTATAAAAACACGTAGGCTCATCGAAATCTACCAATATCATTTTCGAGAAATACATATTTCATATAATTGTGATTCTAATAGATAAAAGTAGTCATAATTATTTTTTTTTTTTATATGTACATTTACTTATTAGAGTTCATTTTAGATATTTACATATAATTGTATAGCAATCCCTGACAAGCAAATCTTCATCAAGCATCGTTTAGAGATTTTCCTACAGGAGAATCGTTGAGGTGATCTCAATTGATTTAGGTTGCATGGCAACAAAGAGTGCATCTCACGTTTCCCCCCCAAAGAGCAGTGGTAAAGCATTTTTATGTTACGTCAGTAGGCGTTATGATCAGTAACGTCACGTGGATTATCGCAATGCAGGCACAACAACAAGCATCGTCTTACCACACCACATAGATACAGCGATTGGTGTCTCCCCCACAATGAACATCATTACTTTTCTACGCATCTTTTTGCGCATCAGTCTGCCAACACATCAGGTAACATCGCGTGATCGGTGCGCAAAACATAAAAAAAAACGCAAATAAATCAATTTGCCAAAGGCAATAACATCAAAAATAATATATAAATATGAGATAACTAAACTAACTAAACTAAAAACCTCTTAAAAAAACAACAACAACACAAGTATGTAATGTTCAAACCCTCATAAATATACATAATGTCCAAGTAAAAAGTATAAAAAAATTAAATATACCAAAAGCATATAAGTTTAAGAAAAATAAAAAATTCAAATAAAAGTGAAAAGTAGTATCAAAGTAGTAAAATAGAAAAATAATTGGAAAAAATAAAATAATAATAATGATGGTATAAAAGTACAAAGTGAAAAAAATATATATAGAAAAAGGTGCATGCATATAAGAAGTAATTGTGAAAAGTGAGTAAAAACAACAACAAAAAGTGGTAGCAAAATTTGGTTTTCTTTGAGTTTAAAAAAGAAAAAATATAGATAATTATATAAATAATTGTTTAAATTTGCTAAAGTTAAAAAAAAAAACAAAAACAAAAAAAAAAAAACAAAAAAAAAAACAAAACAAAATTACAAAAACAAGTAAAAAAAATGCTAACGTGTATTAGTGTTGGTAAATACTACCAAAGAGTCATGATATGCCTTAAAATATCCTGCTCAATCACTATTTTAAAAAATCATATGATTACGACTCATATTAATAATAATTGACTCAACAGCTCATAATCAATGGAGGCCTTCATCGATCGTCAAGCAAACAAAGTGAGTATACAAATTGATTTTTATATGATTTTGTTTTTCTTTTAATTTTGAGATTTTTTTTTTTGTTGACAAGAAATAAAGTTAAATTTTACATAATAATGAGTTAAATATTAGTGAATAAAGTAAAACGAAAAGAAGAAAGCATAGAACATAACATTTTTTTTAATTTAATCAAAATTTAATTATGAGTACTCGCTCACTCTCATTTGCAGAAGTGGAGACTTTTCAGTGTTGTGTAGTTTCTATTAACCAAATGTACTCTCATGATTATAATTGTTTATGTTTCGGGTTGCCATCATATTTGGATTGTTTCGTACATGCAAATGCAATTGAAAAATAAAAAGTCTTGATTATTTTTGCGTTTAAATAAATTCAATGGTAAAGTTATTAGAATTGAAAATTATTTTTGCTGCTCACTTCGAAGTTAATTAAACACCAGATTTATTTCTGAATTAATAATATGAATTCTACATACATTTATTATAATAAAATAAATTACTTTAATATATATATGCAAATTTTTTGATAACCACTTTTATACTACTACTATATACCATATACGATTAAAATGAATACTACTTTTTTCTACAACCTAAACCCACTACATAAATATTAATAAAATTATACATACATAAACATTTCTTCTAAAATAAATCGGCTGTTAGAATTTAGTTACTAAAAATGAATTAATTATAAATTAGGTTACAAATATACCTGCAACATATTTTTTTTACTAAAATTATCTACTACTTAAAACAAATTTTCTACATAATTTGGGATAAAGTTACAAATCAACATGCTTAATTTATACTACAAACGATTAAGTTACTACCTAAACTTAAATAATGTTAAAATATACATGTAAATTAGATGCTAGGACAATTATGTTGGTACTTATTCTTAAATAGTGTTAAAATAAACATTCACATTATTACTACTAAAATAAAATTTCTACCTAATCCTAAATAAAGTAATCAATCAACATGCAAACATAAATATACTACTTATACCTTAATAATATTGTAACAATCATGCAATTGAAAATGAAAAATACTACGTTAAATAAAATGAATAAAATAACATTCTTGAATTAAACTTAATAATGAATTTTAAGATTTATAAGAAATAATATATACTTAATAAATATGCATTTGGTGCTGACTTCCATCATGTTCCCTTGTTTAAAATGAAGAAAACACATTAACATGATTGAGTAAAATTTTTAGTTTTCCTTAGTGTGATATGATGGATATACGTAACTTATTTTATTTTGGGATCATATAATATTATACGCATATTATGATCAAGGTAGGGAGGGTTATGATGCGAATATCTCAGTTAACAACTTTGAGATATGTTAATATATATTGTGATTGATAGATACATTTGTTTTGTTTTTTTTTTGGCCATATGGGGCATTGTTTAGGATATGGTTATGCTGGACCATTTAGTTATTAAGTATTAATTTTGGGAGTCTGTAATAAAAAATTATGTATCGATTTGCTGGTAGGTTAAGTGTCAAGTACCCCCCCAACGACTGTTTGCTAGTGGCAGAGACGCCTCCCGCCAACATCTTCAACTTTTGTAACATCTAACCAGATTTACTTGCAATTATATTGTGAGTAATTTGTAACTGAAAAGTTGACATCGTGTTCATTACAATTTACAATTTACGGTAGGTGTACCGAATTTCGATTTTTTTTGTAGAACCACAAGTCGTTTCGCCGGAAACCATCATTTTCATGTATTTCAGCATGAGTCAATATATATTTTACCAAAAAAAGTTTACCTAAACACTTATACAGTAAAATTGATCTGTAGAAATACATTTTATTTGAGGTATTTGAACATAAGAGGTCGGTTCTCAGGTCACAATAGACCAATTTTCTTGTTTAGACAGCTTAGATATATAAGTTATCGAAATCTAAAGTTTCATTACTCTAGCTCTTCTACTTTTTCTGTAATCGTGATTTCAACAGACATACAGAGGGACAGACAGACAGACGGACATCGCTAAGGAGATCATGCTGATCAAGAATATATATATTTCCATACCGGAGATGCTTCCTTCTGGGTATTACAAACGGCGTACCAAACTGAATATACCCTTTCACTCTTAGTGTAGGGTATAAAAAGAACTAAAACTCACAAAGAAGCTACCCGCATCCTCATCGGCATCCTGACAGAACATTGTGCAATCGGCACAATGGCACACAGACTGGGCATCCCCGCGCCCGACTACTGCAGGAGTTGCAAAGAAATTGGGGAAGTAGAATCAATCGTACATCTACTATGCGACTGTCCAATTCTCCAAACGCGCCGACTCCAGTACATTGGGAACAGCTTCTTTGGAGAACTGAAAGAAATAGTAGAAGTTCCAATTGAAAATCTGCTAGGGTTCGTAAGAAGATCAGGTTGATTTCGAAGAAACTAACCCACAGTTTTCAATGGACCACTAGGCCCCCGTGAGTGTTTGCTGATAGATTTCAGCAGCACCCCCTTACTAACCTAACTTAACTTCAAGAACAATATACAAAGAAATATACACATGTAGAAGTGTTTAACAAAAAAAATTGCAGAACGTTGAGTTACTTATTCTTATTTGGCCATTGCAAGTTAAAACTCATAATGGGTTTCGATCATACAGTTACCAACTTAACTACCATACCAAATATGTGCCAGTTTTGTAAACTATAATGGAAAAAAGGCAAAACTGACATATTATAATAACAAAATTACTTAAATTATTCTACGATTTTCGTATATTTCTCATCACTTAAACATTTTAAATGACGTGTGACAAACTAATGCGGGCATATATAAAACCGTTAGAATGAAGACATTTCAGACATTATGCCTGTAAAAAGATTTATGAGAGCATTTGGAAGCTTTTTTTCCCATGTCTACTTTAATAAAATTACATATTTTTAAACTTTCTGCAACAAACTTTAATTTCCGATTTTCGGCGTGCTAGCCTAAGCTTCTGTTCTATAGTGCACTAGTTTTCAGCCGTCAAGTCATTCGTTCGAACACATTGTTTATGTACATACCAGCTACCTCCGCAGTCCTCCGTCGACTATGTGAATTTGTAGAATACAAAAAGGTTTCAGTTTCTACATACTCACTGTTGCAGTCGTCCGTCGTGTATTCGCATGAACCTCATATAATTAAAATGTGGATAAAACGAATACACCGTACAGTTTCTGTACTATTCCAAGTGAAAATTTGCTCGATGCGTCATCAGGAAATAGTCGGGTTTATATCGGTTATGCCCTATTAGAGCAAACATGGTCATTGCCTTGTCATGGCCTTATCATGTTCACCATACCATGGTTTACATTATCCAAATAGTGAGTGGTCCCGATCATAGCTATATTATAAATATATTACCAATATTAAGAACATATTGTTATGAAAATTTTACATTTAATGGTCACTTTACACCATATGTACATATAATGATAATTCATTTCTTCCTTGATCTCCAATCTTTTTGTATATTTATATACCTTTATTCTTATATTCATATGGCAAACACTTGGGTTTGTCTTTTATTGAAAATAAATAATACTTGCTCAAATAAATAAATAAAACAAAAACCATAAACTTTTGCTTTTTAATTGATTTCGAATGATAGAAAAAGTCTGGAAATATACACCTTTTTTTCTGCGTAATCATTTGGTCCTTCGAACCGGATCTATAATTCGAAATTAATTAAAAAGAATTTATTCAATTTAGAATATCCAAGAATAAATAAACAAAATTTAAAGAATTTGGATTGCACCGCTGCTGCCGCTCTTTATAAACAAAGAAGATTTGGACGGACAAACAGATAAAGCTAATTAGAGACGTTTCGACGAATACCTCAAAGAAACATTAATTTGAAGGAGAAAAAGGACGTTTTTTTTTTGATTTTGTTTTACAATTTTGGAATTTTTTTTGGAAATTCGCAAATCGTTTACGAGTAAAAAATTTGATTTTTAAATTATACTCTGGAAATTTGAAAATCTATACGTAGATATTTGAACTTTTCCGAATTTTTCTGGAATTTTACGACTACCTCTTTTAATTTTGGAATTATTTCGGAAATTTAAAATTCTTCGGTGATCTTTTTTGATTTTATTATTTTAAAAGATTTTAATCTTTTTTCTTTAAACTTATTCATTGATTTTTTGGTGTTTGCTTCCCTTCTTGAAACGACATCTCTGCTTGTTTGTATAAATTGCATCGATACATTTATGTACTGATTTTAATTTATATATATATATATATATATATATATATATATATATATATATATATATATATATATATATATATATATATATATATATATATAAATTAACAATTTTAAAAATTTCCTACTATACAAGCTATAGATATACATTTAGCATGACTGCTTTGGATCTTTTTATCCGTGCCGCAGATGCACTAGTTGAATTTCGGTCCGCATTCAATGACATTTCGGTTGACAACCATACTAAGTTTTCACTGGAAGTCTTCAGTGAGGAACTCAAACTACTTTGGTTCTCATTCAAAGCCTCATATTATCAGTGTCTGCAATTCCTGGAGACCAAAGAAGATGCAGCCGATGAGCAGTACTTTCCTGTAGTCAAAGCTAAATATAAGACCATTTTCAGTCTTATGTCTCCAACTTATCTTGTATCAACGAGCTCCGCGAAACTGCTTCTACCTCCGCAGCCGCCTTCCACGGATCCGATGATTTCTCATCAAACAATTGGCGCCTTCCGCCTTGCGTCACTGATGTGTTCGCCGGAGATTATGCTTCTTGGCCTACCTTCAGAGATCTCTTCTCTGCCATATACATTCGCAACTCACGTCTTACAAATGTTGAGCGTCTTTACCATCTTTTGCAAAAGACAAGCGTAGACGAACGCGATATAGTGCAAAAGGCCCCTCTTACGAATACCGGCTTTGCGCTAGCCTGGCGTAATCTTAAAGACGTTTATGAGAATAAGCGTGTATTGGTCAACGGCCAACTTAAACTTTTGTTCGACCTTCCTGGTGCAACTTCTGAAAGTACGGCTGCCTTTAAGAGTTTGCAACGTAATATTAACAATAGTCTTGTATCCTCTTCGATTTATGACATCGATACCACAAATTGGGATCCCATCCTAATATTTCTATGCTCTCAGCGCTTACAGTAACCTTGGCTCTGTGGGAACAAAGCTTGTTGGATAAGTCGGGTATCCCGAAGTAGAGTAGTCTTGATGCGTTCCTTTCTGAACGCTTCAAGACACTTGAATCCATCGGAGACATCCGCGGTCACCATACCGTCAAACCTCCACTTACAAAAACACTTCATCCACAACACCCAACATTGCCAAAAAGATATAATAGTTATCCCGCGAACCTTACAGATTCATTTTGTGTTCTTTGCCCCAAATAACAACATGTTTTGCGGGTCTGTAAACGGATTTTACAAATGAGCATCTCCGATATACTTTTCAAATGTCAAAAGGTTTCAATTCTGCGTTAACTGCCTTAATAGATCTCATGAACTTCATGACTGTAAAAGTGATTACGGTTGCTCAGTGTGTAAAAAGCGTCATCTAATGATGAACGCAGTTATTACTTTGTTGTACTTAGGTTGATGGGTGGCAGCAAAGAGACCGAGCGCTGCGCTATCGCATATACAGTCCACTTCATCTCCTTTCATGAGTTGGAATCCGACCACGTTGGCGGCGTTTGGGCCACGCCCTTCGCCATCCCATACACCAGAAGTTATTTCAATTTATTCTGTGAGCAATAATCCGACTACGTCGGCGGCGTCAGGGTCACGCCCTCTTCCAGAAAACATGCAACAATCATTTTACAATAACATACAATCCATTTCTCCACAAGACGAAATAGAAGACTTGCAATCATGCTTTGCTTCACAAACAACAAAAGTTTTTCTGGGTACTGCCATTATCAATATATGCCATACGTAATACGTACTCGGCAAGGGCATTAATAGATTCGGCGTCTGAAGCCTCCTTTATTTCGGAACGTATTCGCAATCTTTTAAAGCTGCCTATGTCTTCGACACAAGCTTGCATTTCGGGGTTAAACCAAGCCGTCACTACCAATCCTACAAAGCGATGCTCTTTTATAATTGTATCCCTCATTGATCCTAATTTACACTTAGAGGCAATGGCACTGGTTTTACCAAAAATTGCCAGTGAGTTGCCATCGTGTCAAATTGAACCGGCTATTCAGTATCAATTACCTAATTTAGTACTAGCTGATAAGAACTTTTTCAAAAGTTCTTCTGTCGACGTATTAATTGGTGGCGACCTCTATCCATTGATTATGATGGATGGTATGCAACGAAACGTCCTGGAAACTCTTATTGCCCAGGAAACTGTATTTGGCTGGATTTTTACGGGACCACTACCGGTGCCCCCAGTCTCTTGCTTTGCCACTCGTGTTCCTTATGACAATGCCGCGACCATAAACCAACAATTGCATCGCTTTTGGGAACTAGAAAAAGTTTCTAAGAAACGATTTTTAACTCCTGATGAAAAGTTGTGTGAGGAGCTGTATGCTAAAACGACGAAACGTAATAGTGATGGTCGATATGTGGTAAATTTGCCCTTTAAAACAAACTATTTTTCTATGGTGAAACTGGGTCATGCGCGCAATATTGCAATCCAGCAATATCTTCCAAACGAAGCTTCCCTCCTGCGCAGGCCAGCACATTTCTATTTACCACATCATGTGGTGATTAATCCTGATAGTACGACTACTGCTCTTCGCGTGGTATTTAACGCAACCAATTCTACGTCGAATGGTTCAAGTTTGAATGACATGCTTCATATTGGCACAGTTCTCCAAGCTGATTTAACTTCGTTAATAATACGCTAGAGGCTATATCGATTTGTATTCAATAGCGACATTCAGAAGATGTATCGACAGATTCTAGTCGATCCTTCACACAGTCCCTTTCAGAGAATCACATTCAGAAATTCTCCCACTGCCGTTCTAAACGATTACGAATTAAAACTGTCACTTTCGGCATTAATTGTGCCCCATATCTTGCCATTCGTACCTTATTACAATTGGCTCAAGACACCCAGGAGAAGCATTCGTTAGCGGTATACATTTTGAGAAATTCGATGTATGTTGATGATGCTCTTGCTGGTGCTCACGATCTTTCGACAGCTATCTCTGCACGAGACGAACTCATTGAAACATTGGGTTCTGCCGGGTTTTCGCTACGCAAATGGACTGCAAACTGCAAAGAGATCCTTTGTGATTTGCCTATTGATCACATATAGGATTTCCTTGAGTTTGAAGACACGAGTAATGTGAAAACTCTTGAAGTTCGCTGGAACGCTCGACATGATCATTTCTATTTCATTACCATGCCGTTTTCACCTTGTAAAACATTTACTAAACGCATCGTGTTATCCCTGATAGGCCATTTACTTGCGCGTTTTAACCAATTCGAAGGTTTCAACTCATTTGCTTACAGCAAAAACAAAGGTTGCGCCGGTAAAAACCATATCCCGCCCACGACTAGAGTTATGCTGTGCAGTCCTTCTTTCAGAAATGGTTGAATCTCTTCTGAATGAGCTGAATGTTGAAATTCATGACATGTTCTGTTGGACCGATTCCACAATTGTTTTGGCTTGGCCTCAGAAACCTCCTTGTACATGGACAATATTTGTGGCAAACCAAGTCAGTAAGATACAAAATAATACTACGATAGCACATTGGCAACACGTAGACACCCATGATAACCCTGCTGACTTACGCCACAAGAGTTAAATGGAAATTCTCTGTGGTGGCATGGCCCTTACTGGCTTAACAGTGCTAGGTCATCTCACTGGCCATCGTCACCAAATATGTGTCCAGAAACAACGCTTGAAAAGAAACCAATCAAGGCATTTTTCAATTTTTTCGCGTCGTACGAGGATATCTTAGATAAGTTCTCTTCATTGCCACGGGCCTTACGGGTCTTAGCGTATGTATTTCGGTTCTTTAAACATATACACTGTGCTGCGAGAAGTAACTCTAATTTTAACCCATCTATAATTTCTGGTTCCGAAATACAATTCGTCAAAAATCGCTTAGCAATTATTGCGAAAAAGGTGGCTTTTCCAGCCGAGTATAAATGCTTGATGGACAATTTACTCATTAGTTCGAAGAGCAGCATATTAACGCAGCATCCCTACTTGGACAGTCACAAATGCATGCGCATAAATGGCCGCCTTACCGAAGCCAATGACCTTTCCTTTAATGAACGCCATCCGTTCATTTTATCATACGGCGTCAGTAGCGTCAGTAGCGTCTGCACAACGATGGGGGACGGATGTGTCGTGTCGTCCTCTTATCTTTTTTTCTAATACGTTAAATTTTGTCCGTTGAGTTTGTCTTAATATTTGTCGAGTGCCGTGCAAAATTTTGCTTAAGTGTCGTCCACCGTAACAACCTCATAACAATAAAAACGATTAAAATATATAAAATAATAACACTCAAAAAACAATAACATACAAAAACCAAAGACTATAAAAATACAGAACCAAACATTATAAACAACAACACAAAACCGGTTTCGCTGCACCACCAGCACTGCCTGCTGCCGCCGTCGCTGCTTACAATTGCCAACGCAACGGGCTTTTCTATGCCCTCTGTTGCAATTGCTCATTTGTTTATCGTTTTCAGTCCCTTCCCCATCCTACTCCTCGCTATCTGCGTGCGTGGTTGAGACTGCAAGAGTGCGTAACGAAGACAGTGGTCAAGGCATAACACTGACCACTGTTTAGCTTACGCTCTCACTTGTTTGTCTCCACTGCCGCCCGCTAATAGTATGTTTGTTTGTTTTAAATTTGCCCAGTAGCGAAAATGTCGCAAATCTTTCGTATAGATTTTTGCAACATTCGTGGCCTGAGAACGAATTTTTTCGCTGTTTATGCGCATGTGTCTCTTTATAGGCCACATATAATGGCATTAGGTGAGACCCAGGTTGGCGAGGGTGCAGATCCACTGGATTTTCAAATACCGGGGTACCACCTACTGCCATTATTCTCTGCCCATAGGGGTCTCGCCCTTTTTATTCGAAGTGACGTTGCGTACCAGCACCAGCAGCAACATAGTGTTTCGGATAATGAATTTAATTCTATGTGGATTAAATTCAAAATCTTGCAACACATCATGCACTTGTGTTTTATTTATAGGAGTCCGAATCTAGATAGGGTTTCTACCTGTAACAAGTTAGATGCCCTATCTGATTCGATCTCAAATATACTGGAACAATTTCCAGGCAGTGAAATTGTTGTTGCTGGTGACTTTAATGTACACAACGCCACTTAGTTGAGCCACTCGGGTCTATCAACACAGGAGGGTTGTTATGTTGAGCTGTTTGCAGAGTGCAATCAACTCACTCAATTGGTGAAGGAACCGACGTACCTCCCACGCGTCGGTGGGCAGAGCCAAAAAGTCTTAGACCTTTTTCTGACTTCGCATCATGAAAAATATGATGTAAAAGTCCTTGGAAATTCCATCCACTGTATTATTTCCGCTGCGTTTTCGTATTCTAGTTTACGCGCCTCTTCGATTAAAGCCCCGAAGAGGACTGTATGGCTTTACGAAAAAGCAAATTGGGATGCGTTAAATGATTTTTTTCGCAACTTTAATTGGAAATTGTGTTTCGCAGATAAAAACATAAATGCCGCGGCCTTAATGGTACAAAACATTATTTTATTGGGTATGCGGTCCTTCATACCTTCTAAAAAGATTAGCATTAAACCCAAGGACCACTCTTGGTTTAATGAGACTTGCAGGATTGCAGTCAGGTCGAAAGAGGAAGCCTTTCAGAATTGGCGTTCTAAAAGAATGCTGATACTGAAAGACTTCGCATACAGGCTAGGAATCGCTGTAATGCCGTGATCGCGCGTGAAAAGTTTCTACACGAACAAAACGCGCACAAAAAGGTCCTTCTCTACCATAGAGGTAGTAAAAATGTCTGGTCATTTATTAAAAGGGTGAAGAATCAGACGACATCGTCTACTCCAACCCTTGTTATGAATGGCCAGACCTTTACAGACCCGGTTGATAAAGCTAATCTCTTGGCAGAACTATTTGCAAATAATTCAACGCTCCCAGTTAGCAATCAACCACTGCCCGTCGTTCAATTTGTTTCTTCTGCAATGCCGGAGATACATTTTCGAACTCGGGCAGTTAAAAAGGTTTTAGCAAATCTCAATATTAACAAAGCCTCCGGGCCAGATGGCATAACTGCCCATGTGTTGAAGAAGTGTGCATCAACGCTGGCTTGTCCATTGCGTAACCTTTTCAACATCTCCTACACGACAGGAGTTTTTCCATCTTGTTGGAAGGTTGCCAATGTCCAGCCAGTTCCGAAAAAGGGTGAAGCTACGAACCCTGCTAATTACCGACCCATTGCAATATGCTCTGCGCTATCCAAGGTAATGGAAAGCGTAATAAACTTCCACCTTGTGAACTATCTGGAGCGAAACGAATTACTTAGTGACCGGCTATATGGTTTCCGTAGGACCAGATCCACCGGTGACTTGATGGCGGTCCTCTCCGAAAAGTGGAATAATTGTATTCACCTTTTCGGAGAGAGTAAGGTGGTTGCTCTTGATATTTCCAAGGCTTTTGATCGAGTGTGGCATGAAGCCCTGGTATCAAAACTTATTGCATATGGTGTCGGTAATTCTTTTGCTCGATGGATATCGAGTTTTCTCCAGGGTCGTTCAATACGAGTTGCGATGGATGGTGTTTTCTCAGAACAACATTCCATCAATTCTGGAGTCCCGCAGGGTTCCGTCCTATCCCCGTCCCTATTTCTGGTGTTTATCAATGACCTTCTGTCATCGACCCAGAACCCAATCCATTCCTTTGCAGATGACAGCAACATTTGTCATTCATTTTCGTTCAACAAGCGCCCAAACTCTTTGGAGATTGAGAGTAAAAGGCGCACAATGAATGATACACTCAATAATGACCTTAAAACAATCTCCGAGTGGGGTCTTGCAAATAGAGTTGATTTTAATGCTAGCAAGACCCAATGTTGTCTGTTATCTCACAAAAGAATGGATTCACTCCTCCCTCCCCTCAATATGGACTCTGTGGATATTGTGCAGTCAGCTGCTCTTGACGTTCTGGGTATATCAATTCAATGTGACCTCCGTTGGAATGATCACATATTTGATGTGTCGAAAGAAGCGGCCAAGTGCCTCGGTTTTCTGAAACGGTGTAAGACATACTTCACTCCTGCTGACTTGCGCACTGTCTACACCACCTATATTCGGCCTAAGATGGAATACAATTCGCACATATGGGCAGAGGCTTCAAAATTTTCTTTGGAGTTCCTGGATCGAATCCAACAACGTGCAATATATTTAATAGGGGATGAAAATATTTCATCCTCTATTGGTTCTCTTGAGCACCGAAGGACCGTAGGGTGTGTAAGCCTGTTTTATAGGTATTACAATGGTAAGTGTTCGAGGGAAATACATGGCCTGATTCCACCAGGACGTGTGTTCCCTCGTACTACTAGGGCATCGAACCAAGCCCACCCCTTCGTAGTCCACACGGTTCCCAACAGAACCACGCATTACAGAGAGAATTCGTTCTTCAGTCGCACGATTCGTTTGTGGAACAATCTCCCTGCGTCTGTTTTTCCCGACATTTTTTATATTGGGAAATTTAAAGCAAACATCCACCGACACTACTCCATCTTTCCTCCTCCTTTGAACCTATAATTCTTCCTTGCGATCAACACTGTGCATTGCACGAATAGGGGGCATCCCCTGAGCGTTGTTTTTAAAAAAAAAAAAAAAATCAATTGATGCTACGTCTTCTTCGACAGGAATACTGGAATCCAAAAGTCAAGAACATTATTAAGACCTGCATACATAAAAGCAAGAAATGTGTCATATGTAAGAAAAATCAACAATTGCAAATTATGGCAGCCCTACCCCCTCAACGAACTTCTCTATCAAGAGTTTTTGAAAATACAGGGGTTGATTTTGCTGGCCCGTTTAATATTAAAAATTACACCGGCAGGGCTTGTCTTATCACAAAGGGTTATGTATGCGCATTCGTCTGATTCGCGACGAAAGCTATACATTTAGAAGTTACAAGTGTCTTATCTTCATCTGCCTTTCTAGCAGCCTTTGCGCAATTTGTGTCACGCCGAGGATGTCCTAAGACGCTCCATTCAGATAATGGAACCAACTTCGTTGGAGCATCTAAAATCCTTAAAAAAGAATTTAACGATTTTTTGAAGTCGTCACGTAGTCTGCTCGGTTCACACTACACCCAGCAAGAAATCACTTGGAATTTCATACTTGCCGGTTCTCCACATATGGGACGGTTTTGTAAGCCGGTGTTAAAAGCTTTAAAACACATTTCCGTAAAATTGCTGACTGTAGCAAGTACACATTTGAGGAATTATCTGCCATTATAGCCCGCATCGAAGCTTGTTTAAATTCCAGGCCCTTGAATCCAATGTCGACTAATTCGACAGACTTATCCGCCTTGACACCTGCTCATTTCTTGATTGGAGTCCCTATACTGTCTCCTGCGGAGCCGTACATCGATGATTCGCGGCTAAGTCTACTTAACCGCTGGAATAAAATTCGGGCAATTCATCAACAGTTTTGCATGCGCTGGAAAGAAGAATATTTGAAGGAACTTCATCGACTCTATAAGTGGAAATCGCCCCAACGTGATATATCCATAGATGATCTCGTACTCATTCGACAGGAAAATTTGCCACCTAACGACTGGCGCTTCGGTCGAGTGATGAAAGTTAATGCAGGAAATGACGGTCATGTCCGGGTAGCCGATATACGGACCCAACGAGGACTTATTACCAGATCCATTGTCAAACTAATACCTTTGTTAATTAATCACCTTCTCCTAACTCATATTCCTATTTCTTTTTCAGCTCCTTTATATTTTTACTATGGATGTGATTAAATTTCAATGCAGTGTGTGAAAACGCAATCACCCCTTAATGTATTGCAAGATATTCGGCACCTTTAACTTGTAAAAGAAACTCCGAGCAATACTCCTCCATAAGTATTGCGCGAAGTGTTTGGCACACTCTCACACAGCAAAGGACTGCACCATCAAACGTTCCTGCAAATATTGTCAAAAAGCGCACAATTCGCTGATCCATGCTGATCGACTGGTCGTCAAGCCAACCAAAATACGTCGGGTCCGCGACGAAGAAGAGCAGCGACTCAGTCATCGATCTACGGTGCTTTTGCCCAATGCGGTGGTAATAATACGCGTTGGCACCTCGGTCCATACTGTCCGAGCGCTGATCGATTGGTTTTCCACCGCTACAAATATCTCTCCAGATTTCGTGCGAAGCGCACGGTTGGTCACAACGTTGATACACGATGAGGAAACCTGCATGATCACGGTTGGAGCGCGAACTGATCCAGCAGTGCGCCTCAGTATAATGGCCAAATCTGCGGACGTCTTTGGCTTTAATACTTCGACGAGCCATGTGGATGCCAAGCTCAAGGACCATTTCACAAACATTGTGCTGGCAGAACCATCATTTAACACTTCAAGCGCCGTCGCCCTTATCCTAGGAACGGACGTTTATCCAAAGATTATGCGCAGAGAAATGATGCCGAGTATTGGGCTACCTTTAGCCCAAAATACCATATTTGGCTGGGTCCTTTTTGGTCCATGTCCATTGTTATAATATTTCTTTTTCTTTTTAACAGAACATTTGTACCTATTAATTTTTTTCTTTCCTCCTTCTACATTCAGCCAGGAGATTTCCTTTATTGTTTTTATTTCGCAGTGTGTATTACTGCAAAGTGGGCGGAAATGTTTACGCCAAAATACTTGCAGGGTAAAGTCTGCATTTTTTAGTTCGTACCACACTTCACAATTCGAAATTCCAGGGGTGAATTTCTGCACATCCTTTTCAACCCTTCTTCGTTGAGACTTCTCGGGGCTGCGATGGCGCAGCGCTCGGTCTCTTTGCTGCCACCCATCAACCTGAGTACAACGAAGTAAGAACTGCGTTCATCATTAGATGACTTCTATACCCTACACTAAGAGTGAAAGGGTATATTCAGTTTGGTACGCCGTTTGTAACACCCAGAAGGAAGCATCTCCGGTATGGAAAAGTATATATATTCTTGATCAGCATGACCCCCTGAGTCGATTTAGCGATGTCCGTCTGTCTGTCTGTCTGTCTGTCTGTCTGTTGAAATCCCTACTACTTTTAAAATTGAAGAGCTAGATAAATGAAACTTATAACTTAGATTACTAATATACCTACGCTGTATGTGCGAAAAAATTGGCGAGATCGGTCCATTGTGACCTATGATCGGACCACTTATGTTCAAATACCTCATATAAAATGCACATATAAAGATCAATTTTTATGTATACGTGCTTAGGTAAACTTTTTTTGGTAAAATATATAATGACTCATGCTCAAATACATGATAATAATGTTTTCCGGCGAAAAGACTTGTGGTTCACAAAAAAAATCGAAATTCGGTACACCTACCTATTTGTAAATATGGGTATCAAATGAATGGAAATTCTTCAGCGATTGAATGTTTGTAGTTATTTTAAGGATTCGTATACCCTGGTGACCTATATATCACTTTAAATGGTAACCACACATATGTGTAGGGTATTTATAGTCGGCTTAGACCGACTATAATTTTGATAATCCTAACTATCATAATTACACCTACTTTAAAATTTTCAATGTGATCTAACCTTCCCAACTGGTTTATATTTTATATTTTATATATTGGACTTCCTTCCTTGATCTCCAATCTTATTGTATATTTATATACCTTTTTTCTTATATTCATATGGCAAACACTTGGGTTTGTCTTTTATTGAAATTAAATTATACTTGCTCAAATAAATAAACCAAACAAAAACCATAAACTTCTGCTTTTTAATTGATTTCGAATGATAGGAAAAATCTGGAAATATACGCCTTTATTTCTGCGTAATCATAATACGTTTACTATAGTACTTTTTATAGTATGTTTTATATTGTTGAGAATTTATTTGTTTTGTGATCCATATCCAAAATGCGCACTAATTCTCAAGTAACAAATTACCAAAGATTTTTAAGCCTCCAATAAACAAAATAAAGAAAACTTTAGAGACTCTAACTTTTTGACAAATAAATATAAGAAAAAATTGTCAAAAAGGCTGATACAATTTTAAAAATTGACTTTATTTTGTTTATTCAAATACAATTTCCAAATTTATTTGTCGGAAGACATTATATTTTCTTCAATTTTGATCAAAATTATGTACCACTTCTTGTAATGTACGATTATTTTTTTTTTCTAAATAATTCACGAATATTTTGTGACTACATTTGATCAGTTTAATTGTTAAATCATGTAAATAATTATTTTTTGATTAATGTATTTCGATAAATTTTCGATACACAAATTACACCTCTACATTTTGTAAGTTGTCGAAAAAAAAATGATACCAATTTAGTTCCTTTCAAGCTTACCGAAATTCATTTTCGATTCGAAATTACAATGTACACTTACTATGTAAAACAGTTGCGAAATCAACACCTTTCTTTTCCATTTGTGACTTCGAGAAACGCACATCAATAGTGTTCTCTAATCGGAATTTGTATATATAATCCGTAAATTGTTTAAATTAATAAAAACTTTTCCTTAAAAATATAAATTTGTCCTTTCGATGGAAAAAAAGAAAGATTAAAAAAACTGAAAGTTAATTCTTTAAGAAAATTGTTAAAAGCGTTTGTTCTTTTATAAGACACGTATGTATGGAAAAAGTCCCATAAATCACGCTTGCATAATTCCAATCGGCACATCCATTCCAAGGTAATTAGAAAACACACATTTAAGAAAAAATAAGTAAAACTAATATTAAACATTTTATAGGAATTTAAATTGATTTGATTGACACTATTCACGTGTTTCCACCATTTTCCTCGGTAGTTCGAAATTTGCATTATCCAAGATAATTCTCCAACCAAATGTGAAAAAAATAGAACATATTAACTATTTTCAAACAAAAATTATTATTTCATTTCATTTGTGTTATTTAGTATTATTGATTGAATTTCGGGTGCAAGAAATGAGCACAAATAGAAACCGTCGTCCAACAACACCTATTTTTCGACGTACCGATATAAAAAACATCGTTTCAGCAATCACTTTTACCACGATCTCGATCAAGAACCACGGCTTTAAAGCGCAGATTGATTAGAAATAAATCTTGGAAAGAATCTGTTTTAAAACTACAACATACAGTCTATTTTTCTAGAAGTCTGCAATAATCAAAAACGAAACAAAATTATCAAATGCAAAACGTGAAAAAAAGTTTAAAAACCATATAAGTGGCTCTTAAAACTACCCAAAATGGAAAAAAACAAAATCCCAAAAAATATATCTAAATTGTTGAAAGTGATAATTTGATAATTAAATAATGAAAAATTTGATAATTAAAATTATATCAGTCTTTAAAATTTGAATTTCCGTAATACCTATAAAATTCTGAACATACCTGTTTGCGAAAAAAGGCGTCTATTTACGGGGTTTCCTAACAATTCAAAATTAATTAAAAGACAGAAGTTTATATGTTTTTTCTTATATTTATTTGAGCAAATATATTTATAAGTTAAGGGACAAACCAAAGCGTTTGCCATATAATGTTGAAAGATGTATAAAAATACAAGATATTATTGGAAATCATGAAAGGAGATCCAATATATGAAATAAGTATAAAATATGAGTTAATATGCAGGAACTTAGTTCTTACTTAGAAGTTCTTCTGTTGGTGGGTGGCAGCAAAGAGATCAAGTGCTGCTCAAGTGCAGTCCCGAGAACCTCAAAGAAGGAGGGTCGAAAGAAAAAGTATCGAAATTCACCTCTTGACGTTTGTCCTGTCAAGGAATGTACTAAATTAATAATACAGTGTTTACACTCCAAAGTTTTGGCGTAAACATTGTCGCCCACTTTGCAGTATTACACTCTGCAAAATAAATTATATCGAAAGATATTTCCATACTATGTGCTGAAAAAAAAGCAAAATTAATACGTAAAAGTAAAAAAAAAATAAGAAAAACACATAGGTTATCAAAATGTACATGGATCAGAAAGGATCCACAAATTATGTATGCATCATGTTATGTGTGTCATGTCATACAGTCTTAAACATTTCGAAGTAGAAGTTACGTTTCGAATATATGGATTAATTTCAGTATTTCGCAAATTACCAAACTGGACCATAGAAGGGTAGTTGGTTTCGAAAGGCAAATTACTGTTACGTTTGGTAACATCAGTGTCATAACGGACAGTAGTGGTAAAGCAAGAAACTTTGTGAACTGGTAGTAGTCCCGTAAGAATCCAGCCAAATACAGTTTCCTGGGCAATCAGGGTGCCTAGGACGTTTCGCTTTATACCCTCCATCATAATCAATGGATAGAGGTCACCACCAATTAGAACGTCAATTGTAGAACTTTGAACAAAGTATTTATCAGCTAAGACCATATTTGGTAATTGGTGCTGGATAGAGGGTTCTATTTGACACGATGGTAATGCACCTGCAATTGTGGTTAAAACCAGCGCCGTTGCCTCTAAGTGTAAATTAGGACCAATGAGAGATCCAATTACAAAAGAGTATCGCAGCAATGCAATACGAGCAATACAGGCTCGTGTCGAAGACACTGGCAGCTTCAAAAGATTACAAAGGCGTTTTGAAATAAAAGAAGTTTCAGACGCAGAATCAATTAGTGCCCTTGCTGAGTACGTAATACCCATGTAACATACATTTTTAATGGCAGTACCCAGAAGCACTTCTGAAGTTTGAGAAGCAAAACAAGATCGAAGGCTTTGGCGGTGGACGGGATCCTGGTGCCGCCGACGTAATCGACTCACAGCTCATGAAGGGAGATGAAGTGGACTGTATGTTGTTAAAAGTGGGTTGCGTGTTGAATGACGAAGGACGAGACCCTAATGCCACCGACGTAGTCGTATCCCTGCTCATAAAAGAAGCCGAAGGCTCAGAGACATCCCTATGTAAAAGCGTATGATGACGCTTTTTACACACTGAACAACCGTAAGCACTTTTACAATCGTTAAACTCATGGGACCTATTAAGGCAGTTAACGCAACATTGAATAGCGATCGGAGCCGCTCATTTGTAAAAATAGTTTACAGACCCGCAAAACATGTTGCTATGTGGGGCAAAGAACACAAAGTGATCCTGTAAGGTGTGTGTGAAAACTATTGTATTTTTTAGGCAGAGCTGGGTGTTTTAGATGAAGCGGTTTTGCACGTGGAAGTTTAACGGTAGTGTGACCGCGGATGTATCCGATAAATTCAAGTGTTTTGAAGCGTTCAGAAAGAAACGCATCAAGACAACTCCACTTAGGGATAGCCGACTTATCCAACAAACTTTGTTCCCAGAGAGCCAAGGTTGCTTCAGGTAAGCGCTGAGAGCATATAAATATTAGGATGAGATCTCAATTTGTCGTATCAATATCATAAATCGAAAAAGATGCAAGACTATTGTTAATAGTTCGTTGCAAATTCTTAAGTGCTGCAGCGCTTTCATTAGTTACGACAGGAAGGTCGAATAAAATTTTAAGTTGGCCGTTGACCAATACACGTTTATTCTCATAAACGTCTTTGAGATTTCGACAGGCTAAATCGAAACCGCTATTCGTAAGAGGAGCCTTTTGCACTATATCGCGTGCGTCCCCGCTAGTCTTTTGCAAAAGATGGTAAAGACGTTCAACATCTGTAAGACGTGAGTTGCGAATGTATATGGCAGAGAATAGATCTCTGAACGTAGGCCAAGATGCATATTCGCCGGCGAACACATCAGTGTCGTAAGGGGGAAGGCGTAAATTATTCGATTAAAAAATCATCGGAGGCAGGCGGCAGCTGAGGTGGTAGAAGTTTCGCTGAGCTGGTGAAAAAGCTCGTTAATAGCGGACATATTGGAGACATAAGTCTGAAATATGGTCTTATATTTTCTTTTGACCACAGGAATATCTTCATCATCGACAGAATCTTCCTTAGAATCGAGGAATTGCAGACACCGATCATATTTGGTTTTAAAAATTGACCAAAGTGATTTTAATTCATCACGGAATACTTCCAGGGAATATTTTGTATGGTTTTCAACCGAAATGTCAATAAATGATGACTGAAATTCGACCAGTGCATCTGCAGCACGGATAAAAATATCCAAAGCAGTCATATTGAATGGAGTTTAAAAACGCCGTTAAAAAAAAATAAAACTTTAAAAAATTCAGCAAAAAAAAGTCATCAGTAAATTGTTAAATTTGAAATATAAAAAGGTTAGACCACTTACTATAAGTGTATGGAATACAATTTATAAACACAAGCAGGGATGTCGCTTCAATGAGGGAAGCATACACCAAAAAAAATCAAAATCAAAAAATATAAATTTTTTAAAGTAATTTTGTATATTACGATATTTAATTTATTGAAATAAATTTATGTTCGCCACCACTGTGCTTGAGCATCCACTCACTAAATGATCCGTCCAACGATGCGATTATTTCCACTCAATTGTGGCTCTCCATCGATGATCACTAATAAAACGACAATAGTTTTCAGCCGATCACTCACAAATTGTGTGCAGTATGGCAATCACAATTATAAAACACTCGTGTTAAAAAAAAACAATGCTGCACTCTGGCAGAGTGGCAGCAGTTGCTATGAAAGTCACTCAAAAAAGACTAAAGCCACGAACTCGACGCGAAAAAATGCAAGAGATGCAGTCGTCACTCAAATTAAAAGTCGGTTCTCACTAATCACGAAGAGTGTGTGTATTTGACGCAACAGTAGCGACAGAAAAAAAAATAGAGTTGCCACGTCACTAATTAAAATTTTCAAAATAATTTTCTTTTTAAATGTATTTTGAATTAGTCAAAATGGACCCAAAAATCATTTTAAAATTATGTTAGTAACAAAATCATTATGGAAAATTTGCTTTTTCACACGTTGACTATTTTTTTAATTTATTTATAAACCACACACTTTTCGCGAATAGTAGGATGGTAACCACGAAACACAAACAAAATTCACTCAATTCAACGACATTCGAATTGTTTAATACGGAGCACTAAGTCAAAAATGGACTTGTGTATTAATTATAATAATTTTTTAAAAATAATAATAATATTCAAGAATTATTATAAGTACTTATTTTTTGCTCAAATATAGATTTACAAATGTACCTTTCCTTTAAGAATTCGTGTTCCTGTGATATTTTATTTGTTTATCCGTTCGAAGCTATGCTTCGTTGATGCAGTCAGCTGGAGCGGCGCAGTCCAAATTCTATTTATTTTGTTTTATTCTGGATGAAATAAAATCTTTTTAATTAATTTTGAATTGTTGATCCGGTTATTTCTGCTGTTCAACTGGAAAATTGTAATTTTGATTCAACCACTGACAAAGAATACCCATTAAATAGAATACAATTTCAACAATTGAAAACGGTTAAAACTCTTTTTCCAAAATTCGAAACCCAAGGTTTGGGCAGAACAAAATTAATTAAACACGGAATTGATGTAGCAGACGCAAAGCCAGTCAAACAATGATTCTATCCCGTTTCTCCTGCGGTAGAAAAATTAATGTTTAAGGAAGTTGATAGAATGATCGGTTTAGGCATAATAGAAAAATCTGCAAGCCCTTGGAGTTCCCTAATGTGGATGGTAATAAAACCAGGGAAAGTAAGGCTCTGTTTAGATGCACGTAAAATTAACGAAGTAACCAAAAAAGATGCACCTCTTCATAGTATTGAAGTTTTTTTTTCACGGTTGCCAAAGGCTAACATAATTTCATAAATTGATCTGAAAGATGCATTTTGGCAAGTAGCTCTCACGGAAAATTCAAAACCCCTCACAGCATTTACTATTCCAGGACGCCCCTTATACCAGTTTGTTGTTATGCCATTTGGTTTGTGTAAGCGCCATAAACAATGTGTCGATTAATGGACGAACTTATTCCACCGGACTTAAAACATTGCGTTTTTGGATATCTGTACGACTTATGTGTTGTGTCAGACAATTTCGAAACCCATTTGTCAATCCTTGTGCGGTTCTCTGAAGAATTTCGTATGGCTAACCTCACGCTAAATATAAGTAAAAGTAAATTTTGGGTTACTCAGGTTCAATACTTAGGTTATACAATAGGAAATGCCGGAATATCAACTGATTCCGACAAGGTAAAATCAATTTTAACTTGGCCAACACCTAAAAATATTCAGCAAGTTAGAGCCTTTTTAGGATTAGCTGGTTGGTATAGGAGAGATACTCCTATAGGAGGTATAGGAGTTCTTTCTACAAAGAAAAAATTCATGTGGACAGATAATGCACAAATTGCATTTGATAAAGTAAAAAAAATTATTAACATCAGCACCTGTTCTACAAATCGGAAAACGGTGCAGAAAACCCTGTGGCATTTATGTCAAAAAAATTAAATTCTTCACAACGAAACTATAGCGTAACAGAACGAGAATGTTTGGCTGCTGTTGAAGCTATAGAACGATTTCGCTGTTATCTGGAACTTTAAGAGTTCGAAGTGATAACAGATCACTCTAGCCTTGTATGGTTAATGCGACAGCCTAATTTAAGTGGAAGGGTCGCGCGCTGGGTTTTTAAGTTGCAAAGTTATAAATTCACAATTAGCCATAGGAAAGGTAAAGAAAATGTTGTCCCTGACGCTTTATCGCGACTGTATGGTGAGGAAATTTCCGAACTAACAGATTTAGGCCCTGAAGTCGATAAAAATTCGCCTCACTTTCAAAATTCTGAATACGAAAATCTTAAAAATAAAATTAATTTAAATCAGGCAAAATTTCCTGATTTGAAAATAGTTGATGGGTATGTTTACATCAGAACCGAACATTGTAGTGGAATAGCAGAGCAAGAATAAAATGCTTGGAAGCTTTGGATTCCGCAGGAAATGACAAACGACGTATTAAATCGAACGCATGATAATGTCATTCTTGCACATGGTGGTACGAGACGTATGCGATTATGTTAGAAACTGCGATGTATGTAAATCAACAAAAGCGACTAATGTCACACTTAAACCACCAATGGGTAAACCGTCATTAACTACTAGACCATTTCAGCGATTATTCATAGATTTATTAGGACCTTATCCAAGTAGTAAATCAGGATACATAGGATAGCCAAAATTTCATTGGCTATGCCCGCTTAAAAAATTCACATTGACATTAATTCAAGAATTCTTATTAAAAAATATATTGTTCACATATACGGCGTGTCTGAAACTATTGTTAGCGATAATGGCTCCCAGTTCAAAGCCAACAAATTCAATGCATTTTTGACCGAACTTGGAATTACGTACGTATATACGGCCTTATATTCACCTCAGTCAAATGCATCAGAGAGTTTAAAACGTTCTCTAATGGCTGGGATTCGAGCATATCTTCAAAAGGATCATCGCGACTGGGATGTGAATATAAGTTCTATAAGTTGTGCTTTGCGTAATTCGATACACCAAGCCATAGTTTGTTCACCATATCATGCTCTATATGGGTTTGATATGATTACACACGGTTCGTCATACAAATTGCTTAAAAATTTACAAATCCTCGATGAACCTGCTATTAAACTTACTAGTGATGACACATTGCCACTTTTGAGATAAGATTTACAAAAAAATATTTCTAATGCATATGAAAAGAACGCAAAACAATATAATTTACGCACTAAACCAATTTCTTTTGTTATTGGTCAAGAAGTGTTTAGACGTAATTTTGCATAAAGTAGTTTTGAAAAAAGATTTAATGGGAAACTGAGTCCTGCGTTTCTAAAAGCAAGAGTGAGAGCTAAATTAGGAAATTTCTATTTCGACCTGGAAGATTTGCAAGGAAAACTGATCGGCACTTATCACGCAAAGATATTCGTCAGTGATCGTCCTTTTTCCAGCTAATACTCTGCAGCAAAGAATTGTGTATTATCTGGTTTTGTAATGTACGATTATTTATTTTTTTCTAAATAATTCACGAATATTTTGTGACTACATTTGATCAGTTTAATTGTTATATCATGTAAATAATTATTTTTTTGATTAATGTATTTCGATAAATTTTCGATACACAAATTACACCTCTACATTTTGTAAGTTGTCGAAAAAAGAAATATGATACCAATTTTGTTCCTTTCAAGCTTAACGAAATTGATTTCGAAATCAACATCTTTCTTTTCCATTTGTGACTTCGAGAAACGCACATCAATATTTTTCTCTAATCGGAATTTGTATATATAATCCGTAAATAGTTTAAATTACTAAAAACTTTTCATTAAAAATATAAATTTGTGCTTTTGATGGAAAAAAAGAAAGATTAAAAAAACTAAAAGTTAATTCTTTAAGAAAATGGTTAAAAGCGTTTGTTCTTTTATAAGACACGTGTGTATGGAAAAAGTCCCATAAATCACGCTTGCATAATTCCAATCGGCACATCCATTCCAAGGTAATTATAAAACACACATTTAAGAAAAAATAAGTAAAACTAATATTAAATATTTTATAGGAATTTAAATTGATTTGATTGACACTATTCACGTGTTTACACCATTTTCCCGCAGTAGTTCGAAATTTGCATTGTCCAAGATAATTCTCCAACCAAAGGTACAAAATAGAGAACATATTAACGAGTTTCAAACAAAAATTATTATTTCATTTCATTTGTGTTATTTAGTATTATTGATTGAATTTCTGGTGCGAGAAATGAGCACAAATAGAAACAGTCGTCCAACAACACCTATTTTTCGACGTACCGATATAGAAAACATCGTTTCAGCAATCACTTTTATCACGATCTCGATCAAGAACCACGGCTTTCAAGCGCAGATTGATCAGAAATAAATCTTGGAAAGAATCTGTTTTAAAACTACAACATACAGTCCATTTTTCTAGAAGTCTGCAATAATCAAAAACGAAACAAAATTATCAAAACAAAACGTAAAAAAAAGTTTAAAAACCATATAAGTGCCTCTTAAAACTACCCAAAATGGAAAAAATATCCCAAAAAATCCCAAAAAATATATCGAGATTGTTGAGTGTTAAAAAATTTGATAATTAAAATTATATCAATCTTTAAAATTTGAATTCCCGCAATACCTATAAAATTCTAACATACCCTTATCTAATAATGCACGTAAAAGAATTTGCTACTTAAAATTATTTAATGTAAAATAATTACTTAAAATCTAAAATATTAATAGTTAAACAAATGAATAAATATATTTTATGAGTGATACCAGTGTAAAGGCTACTTAAAGCGCATAAAAAAAATAAATAAAAAAACCAAAGGGTTGACCAATAATAAATAAGAAACAAAAATTTGAAAATATACTAAAATCAAAAGAAGTATAAAAAAAATGATAACACAAAAAAAAAATAAAATATAAAGTACATGGAAAGATAAAATTCAATAAAAAAAATTTGTTGGTTGGTGATAAAAATATATCACAACGATTAGAAAAAACAAAACGAACAATAAGATAACGAAAAGAAGAGAAAAAAACGCAAATGCAAAGAAAAAGTAGTTTAAAAAGATCATGCTGCAAAAATTATTGCATGAGATAAATTTATTTTTTCTTAGCAACAGCATCAGCGAGAATCGAGGAAGGCCTTTCATCGTCGCGTGCACACAATGTAAGTTTTTGCTTTGATTAATATTCTCCCTTTAACATTTTTTTTATTACTGTTTTCTCTCATTATGTTAACATAACATGATCACTTAAAGTTAACATAGAGCGGAATAATTTTTGTAGAGATTAACCTTTTGTTTCTCACTTTCTCAAATTGATTTTATTTCTTTTAATAATACTCTTCGCAACAAAAAAAAAAACAAAAATAAAATGAGCGTTCAATATTATTACAGGAAATAAAATGTTAACAAATTTAATTGAATAATTATTTCGAATGAAACATAAAATAAACCAAATTTAAATAAAACAATATAAAATGCAACTAAGCAATTTTTTTTAAAAACAATTTTTATACTTATGAAATTATTTATACTTATGAAATCATGCAAATTTCAATTGATGTAAACTTATTTTTTTGAATAATTATTTAAAATACTGCAGAAACATCATTGCAGTATATTTGACTTGTAAGATACCATCACTTTTTTTTGCTTGACCTGCACGGGTATTGGCTACTGTAAGCCGAGGTCAAAGTTGGACCATTTAAGTTTTGTTTTTCTTTGTTTATTTTATTTAGGGACTCTGAAATAAATCGTTATGTACGTTCTGTGGAAGATGATTAGGTCACGAACCTCCCCAAGACTGATAGCTAATGGCTAAGATGGGTGCCGCCTTCGATCTTTTTTTTACTCCAGATTTAATTCCCTTTCACTCGACGTTACATTCTACCCATTAAGCAATTTAAGAGTGCTCTGAAATTGCAGTAATAAAGGAGACCAATTTTGGATTG
The DNA here is from genome assembly GCA_951804985.1 of Dryomyza anilis. Classification (NCBI taxonomy): domain Eukaryota; kingdom Metazoa; phylum Arthropoda; class Insecta; order Diptera; family Dryomyzidae; genus Dryomyza; species Dryomyza anilis. The sequence goes on from OX638135.1 coordinate 36,123,458, forward strand.
TTTTATGAGCCCTCAGAAAATTGACTCTTAAAAGTATCTCATTTAAGACAGTTTTCGGAGCTCTTAAAAATATTACTCATAAAAGATACATATTTAGGAGTTATTTAGGAACCCTCATAAATTAGACTCCTAAAAGCATCATTGTCTCTGAGCGCTCAGAAAATAAACTCATAAAAGTTATATATTTTAGAATGTTTTAGGAACGCTCCAAAATTTGACTCATAAAAGAGTCCCATTCATGAGCGCTTTAGGAGCCCCCTCAAATCAAATTAATTAAATCATCAAATTTAAGAGTATTTTAGGAGCACTCAGAAAAGGAAGTCATAAAAGTATCTTAGTAAGCTGGCTTTTGGAGCCTATTGTTTAAATAAAATTAATATACTTATATTCGTTTTGAATTTGAAATCAAATGAAAAATAATAAAATATTTGTGTAAATTCAACAGACAAACCTACATATTAAACGTATTTTTTGAAATGAATGCATATTCTCACGGATGTCTGGACTAATATAAACATGAACATGTACTATGTTAAAATGATAAAACAGGCTTACACAACCAACGGTCCTTCGGTGCTCAAGAGAGCCAATAGAGGATGAAATATTTTCATCCCCTATTAAAAATATTGCACGTTGTTGGATTCGGTCCAGGAACTCCAAAGAAGATTTAGAAACCCCTGCCCATATGTGCGAGTTGTATTCCATCTTAGGCCGAATATAGGTAGTGTAGACAGTGCGTAAGTCAGCAGGAGTGAAGTATGTCTTACACCGTTTCAGAAAACCGAGGCACTTGGCCACTTCTTTCGACACATTAAATATGTGGTCATTCCAACGGAGATCACATTGAATGAATGGATTCTGGGTCAATGACAGAAGGTCATTGATAAATACCAGAAATAGGGACGGGGATAGGACGGAACCCTGCGGAACTCCAGAATTGATGGAATGTTGTTCTGAAAAAACACCATACATCGCAACTCGTATAGAACGACCCTGGAGAAAACTCGATATCCATCGAGTAAAAGATTCACAGACACCATATGCAATTAATTTTGAGACGAGGGCTTTATGCCACACTCGATCAAAAGCCTTGGAAATATCCAGAGCAACAACCTTACTTTCCCCGAAAAGGTGAACACAATTATTCCACTTTTCGGAAAGTATGCCATCAATTACCTTGGAGAGCGCAGAGCATATTGCAATGGGTCGGTAATTGGCAGGGTTCGTAGCCTCGCCCTTTTTCGGAACTGGCTGGACATTGGCAACCTTCCAACAAGATGGAGAAACTCCTGTCGTGTAGGAGATGTTAAAAAGGTAACGCAACGGACAAGCCAGCGTTGACGCGCACTTCTTCAACACAAGGGCAAATATGCCATCTGGCCCAGAGGCTTTGTTAATGTTGAGGTTTGCTAAAACATTTTTAACTGATTTCGAAAATGACTCTCCGGCATTGCAGAAGAAACAAAATCGACATCGGGTAGTGGTTGATTGGTATCTGGGAGCGTTGAATAATTTGCAAATAATTCTGCCAAGAGATTAGCTTTATCAACCGGGTCAGTGAAGGTCTGGCCAATCATAATAAGAGTTGGAGTAGACGATGTCGTCTGATTCTTCACCTTTTTTACGAATGACCTGACATTTTTACTACCTCTATGATAGAGTAGGACCATTTTACGCGCGTTTCACGGCACGAGATCACGGCATTACAGCGATTCCTAGCCTGTCAGCATTCTTGTTAGAACGCCAATTTTGAAAGGCTTCCTCTTTCGACCTGACTGCAATCCTGCAAGTCTCATTAAACCATGAGTGGTCCTTGGGTTTAATGCTAATTTTTTTAGAAGATATGAAGGATCGCATATATAATAAACAATATTTTGTACTATTAAAGCCGCGGCATTTATGTCTCTGTCTGCGAAACACAATTTCCAATTAAAGTTGCGAAAAAACTCATTTAACGCAACCCAATTTGCTTTTTCGTAAAACCATGCAGTCCTCTTCGGGGCTTTAATCGAAGAGGCGCGTAAACTAGAATATGAAAACTCAGCGGAAACAGTACAGTGGTCGGAGTTACCAAGAGGTGCAAGGACCCTTACATCATATTTTTCATGATGTGAAGTCAGAAAAAGGTCTATGACTTTTTGGCTTTGCCACCGACGCGTTGGATGTACGTCGGTTCCTTCACCAATTGAGTGAGTTGATTGCACTCTGTGTTGGAAGACCCGAGTGGCTCAACCAAGTGGCGTTGTGCACATTAAAATCGCCGGCAACAACAATTTCACTGCCTGGAAATTGTTCCAATATATTTGAGATCGAATCAGATAAGGCATCCAGCTTATTACAGGTGGAAACCCTATCTAGATTCGGACTCCTATAAAGAAAGCGCATGTGCATGATGTGTGTTTGGATTTTGAATTTAACCCAAATTGTATTAAATTCGCTATCTGACACACTATGTTGTTGCTGCAGTTGATACACAACGTCACTCCGAATAAAAAGAGCGAGACCCCTATGAGCAGAAAATAATGGCACTAAGTGATAACCAGGTATTTGAAAATCCAGTGGATCTGCATACTCACTAACCTGGGTCTCACCAAGTGCCATTATTTGTGGCCTATTGACGGACACATACGCATATATAGAGAAGAATGTTGCCTACGAATGTTGCAAAAATCTATGCGAAATTTTTGCGACATTTTTCCTACTGGGCAACTTCAAAACATACATACTACCAACGCGAAGCAGTTGATACAAACAAATGAAAGCGTAAGTCAAGCCGTGGTGAGTGTTAGGCCTTCACCACAGTATAGATCACGCACTCAGTGCAGCCTCAACTTTGAGCGCTAGTAGCGTGGAGTAGGATGAGGGAGGGAAGGGATCCGAAACAAACCTGTACAAGTGCAGCAAAGAGCATAGAAAGCCCTTTGCGTTGGCAATTGCAAAACGAAAAACGTTGAGTGCAGCAACTCAGCAGGCAGCGCGAAACCGGTTCTATTGTGTTGTTGTTGTTTGTTATTTTATTGTTCTATTTATTTGGTTTTATTTAATTTAATTTGTATTTTATTTTAGTTTTGTTTTCATTGTTATTTTATGTTGGGCGGGCACACTAAACTCTATTTTACGCGAAAATTAGACTTAACAGCGACGGACGGAACACATTTAAAAGACATGAAGACGACACGTCCGTCCCTCATGGCAGCATTGACACAGCTCCAATGAGGGTTTTTGGGCTCATAAAATGGGGCCCTCTACCCAGGAGTCGGGAGCCTTTTTGGACTCTTTTAATTGCTCATATATGAGGGTAACACTCATAAATATGACACATTTAGGAGTCTTAAAAGACTCAAAATGTTTGCTAGGTATTATTGTGGGTATATTTCTAAATTTGCAAAACCAACTAACCAACTACGCAAAAGTCTGAAGCAATTATTATTGGTTTGTCTTAAATAATTTCTAATACATTTTTCTAAAAATTTCCGTTCTAAACACCTCAGTAAATTTAAAAAATCAACAAAAATGAAATTCAAGCAAAAATTTAAAATGATCATATTCTTTAAAATGTACGTGAAATATCTTCAATGGTTGTATTCAAAGTACTTTCTGAAACTGCAGTCAACCCTGATCGGAACACACTAAGATGTTTATGACGTTCCTCCGCAAGAAATATTACATACAACATAATACATTTCAGCTGAGTTCATTGAATTCTTATTTTCAACAGGAATTAAAGATAATTACTAAAAAAATTAATAATTTTATATATGTTATATAATATTTAATATAATACATTAAAGCAACAACAGCAGCAGATGAATCGACGGCGGTGCAATCAAAAGACAGGCTATCAAAAGACAGGCCAACTCTACTACACCATGATTAAATCGATGAAAGTGTTTAGTGCCATGTTGAGTGGGCGCATGTAATGCGGGAGTTCCATAAGCGAAGATATGAATGCATTCATGCGTCCGAACTGTCAAATCACCGCAATCGCCGCACAAAAGTGTATATTACTTGAACTTTGGTCGGCGATTGCGTCCGTGCATGTACTCGCTCTCATATATTTGCATGTATTTCTACTTTTGGCAGTTCGACGGACGCATGAATGACGTACATCTTCGCTTATGGAACTCCCGCATAAGTGCTATTCGATGCGAAAGTTGAATTCTCATCGATCGTAGTACTTCTGCTTTCGCGCGATGGCATCGCAACACTGCCGAAAACAAAAACGACAAATTACTAGCCCAGACCACGTAGTTATGCGTCATCAAGTTGGTCATGTCGTGTGAACGCGCGCACATAACACATCGGGATGAACAACTGCTGATAAGCGGATCCTACAGCGCCAACAAAACAAGTACTCACGGCAGGCTTTATGAGAATGGGTTGCAGGTGATGTCATCGGTGAGCGGTCATGCAGCCATACAACACATTTGCTAGAATAAGCGCAAAGATTCGCTGTCTTATGTCTTCAGCGTTTGGTCCAGTTGAAAATTTAACAACAAATTAAGTTAAAGTTAAAATATAGAATGTGAATGTGTGTGAAGGCACTACCTATAATTGTGACGGCTATTGTTGTAGCTTCTGGCAGGAGGTTGCAGCTGCGTAGCACCGGCGAGCTATTGGCCAATATAATTAGCGTTGCAGAACTGTCGCCACCGCTTGCAACGAAATCATTTTTTTTATTCCAATTATTTATAATCTTATTGGCGCATATTCATAGACAATTTAAAGCCAACTTTAAAATTAAAGTATACTTTTTTTACAATTTTTGCAAATAATAAAACGGGTGATTTTAATTTTAAAGTCGACTTAAATTGATTATGAATATGAGCCATTGTTATTCGTTGTCCTTATAAGTAATATTATATACAATATTTTATATAAATAATAGTTTTAAAATGTGTGTTTAGTCCATTGTATTTGTTTGTATATATTTTATTAATACAATTTATAAAATTAAATACTGTTTTTTTCATATGGTTATAAGGAAAACATTTTTATGCCAAGACAATGTCTAATACAAAGTGTTGGTAAATTATTTTAAATAAAAATAAATGTATTTAGAAAAGATCGAAATTCAGTAGAAACTACATTTTTTCAAAACAAAGACATAACTATAATTTACTACAGTTATTTTTTCGGTGTATATTTTTGGGATTGAATTACCAATAGATTGAATCATTCGCAGCTCTGCAATGCAAAAACAAAGAATTTACAATATTTACAGAGAATACTATTAAATATTTTTACTTGGAATAAAAAGGTTTTAGTGTGTGCCAAAAATACTTAATGGTTTTCGGCAAATATTTGTAGTGTTCGAAAAATTCAGTCAAATGAAAAGGTTTTTATTTGTTGTGACAGACACTCAGTGTTCTCATTCTACTCCGATCGGAGTAGATCTACTCCATTTCATTTGGATTTGTAAAATCTACTCCTCTACTCCGGTAGTAGCACTTTCAACTCCTTTCTCATAATTTTCTACTCCCTTTTACTGAAATTACTCTCTTTTGCAAAAATTGCTTAGAATGAATTGATGAGAACAATTTCTTGCGAACCAAATAAATTGTCAATATTATAATTTAAATAATAACTATGGTTTTAAAAATGTTGAAGTTATAATTAAATATACGTTTGTTTTCATTGGGTGTTCTAGATACACCCCAACTCTAGAATAGACCAACCTGTATACATCAATATTATAGAAAATCTATAAAATCAGGATTGAATAAAAATATTAAAATTAACATATATATATTTTGAGGAGGGTGTTATTTTACACCACCTATTTTGCAAATGAAATAAAACCAAGACTTTGCGCGTTCAATTTAATATCGTTGTTTAATAGTTGATGATCAGAACAGAAGTGATTTTGTTAATTTACTTGAAACATATGCATAATGAGCGACAATGCAAATGAAGCGATGAGCGCAATTAAATGCGTAAATGCGAAAATAAGATAATTTCATACGTACTAGTGCGTCACGTAAATGTTAACATTACAATTTCAAAAAGAGTTTTTTGAAATTGTAATGTAGCAACACCATTTTCGCCGCATATTGTGCTGATCACACGGCCAAGCTGCCACTTTAATAGCGGAAGATTGTCGTCCTTTATCAGCACCAATGCACCCTTACGAATATTCGCTGTTGACGTGCGCCACTTTCCTCGCTCTTGTAACAAAGACAAGTAACACGCACTCCACTTTTTCCAAAATGTTTGTTGCATATAGCAAACGCGCTGCCATCGGTTTAAGCGAGTTACGTTAAGATGCGTAACGTTAGGCTCCACGATAGCCGTGAATGGTGCTCCAACCAAGAAATGGGCGGGAGTGAGCACGTCAAGATCGCTGGGATTTTCTGAAATTAATACTTGCGCCGATTTCGCACACTAAAGTTCGAAGCTCTTCGAATGTCAGTATTGTAAGACCGACGGTACAAATGAAATGTAGTTTGGCCGACTTTACAGCTGCCTCCCATAATCCACCAAAATGTGGTGCACGAGGCGGTATAAACTTCCAATCAATGCCATCAGAAAGACATTGTCGGGATACAGCAAGATTGTGTGAATCGCTCAGGAATAACTGCTTCAAATCAGCCAGCTCATTTTTGGCGCCAACAAAATTTGTGGCGTTATCGGACCAAATAGTCCTCGGCATTCCTCTCGTACAGATAAAACGTTTTAGTGCGGCTAAACACGATGAAGTCGATAAATCAAAAACTAACTCTAAATGTGACGCTTTCGTCGAAAAGCACACAAAGATGCAAATATAGCATTTTATCGGCGGCCGATTACGAACCTCTGATTTGTAGAAAAACGGACCACAGAAATCGATGCCGGTAGTATGAAATGCTCTGTTTGGTTGCACTCTGTCTGCCGGGAGGCAGCCCATAATATGTTCAAAAATCTTTGGCTTCAATCGAAAACATCTGATGCATTTGTTTATTATACTTGCAACTGTTTTCCGACCACCAATTGGCCAGTAATGTTGACGAATAGATGCGAGCAGGGCCTGAGGGCCAGCATGTAAATATTTGCGATGATAGTACTCGATTATTGCGTTGGTGACTGGATGATGCTTTGGAAGAAAAATCGGATGCTGTGCCTCAAAATCTAAAGATGAATTTTGTAGTCGTCCTCCAACATGAATCCATACGTATCGATGAACGGACTTAGCGAATGTAGTTTGCTGGAAGATGTTAGCTGATGGTTTGATCTTAGAGCCTTGAACTCAGCTGCAAAGTGAATTTGCTGGATATTGCGAATTAGTAAGTGTGTGCCCATTTTAATGTTTTGCGATGTCAATGGCTTATGGTCTTACACAGTTCCTTTGGATTTCAATTGACGAAAATAAATAATGTAAGCAAAGATGCGCTGTAGTTTGTCGAACGAGTTGTGAAATTTGCAGGCGATCGATATGTCTCGTTGCGCAGAAACTATTAAAAGCTTTCTACGTCTTTCAGGTAGATTTGTTATGAATTCCATATTTTGAGGCCAAAGAACGTGCTCTTCTAATAAAAATAATGGTCCATTATTCCAAAGTTTCGATTGTAGCAACTCAGTTGGAGAACATCCTCTCGAAAGAATATCGGCAGGATTCAATGATGTCGGTACATGGTGCCAAGTCATGTCACTGGTTAGCGTTTGTATCTGTGCAACAAATACAAATACATTAAAATTTGATGGTTGCTCCTGTATCCAAGACAGTGCTACCATTGAATCTGACCAACAGTGAATTATTTTGTAATATAGATGCTACCAATTTAGCAAGAAGTAAGGTAGCTGACAACTCTAATTTTGGAATAGTTAAAGTCTTTAAGGGTGCGACTCTTGCCTTTGCGCAAAGTAAAGATGTTTTTATATGTCCCTTGTCTTTAGATCTAACATACACGCAGGCACCAAAAGCTGATAGACTTGCGTCGCAAAAAAGCGTGAATTTCATAAGTAGAGCGAGGGGTTAGAACAAAGCGAGGAAATTTGAAGCTGCTTACAACATTGAACTGTTCGCATATAGCAGTCCAGGCAGCTTCCAATGATTGTGGTAGACTCTCGTCCCACTGCAACTGTTCTTTCCAAAGTGCCTGTACAAATATTTTTGCTCTAGTGATGACCGGCGAAATTCGACCAAGCGGGTCGTAAAAACGTGCAATTATGGATAGGACAGATCGTTTTGTTATACGTCCGCTGGTTGTAATGGAGGTGAAGGCGAATAAATCACTGACAAGATGGGGTCCCATACTAATCCGAGAGTTTTTGTAACGTCAGTGCCATCGGTAAATTTTATAAATTTTTCACGATCTGACTCAGCAATTTCATGTAGGGCGTTTGAATCATTAGAGCATCGTTTGCAAATTTTAAAATCTCCTCGTTGTAGCAGATCTTGTACCTGTTGCCTAAGTTCAATAACTCGTTCTATGGAATCACCACCAGAAATTAGGTCATCCACATAAAAATCACTGCGAACGATTGCAACGCCTAAAGGAAATGATTTTTCCTCATCATATGACAGCTGCTGCATAGCACGAATTGCCAAGAAAGCAGCAGGCTTGGTACCATATGTTACGGTGTCAAGTTTGCATGTTTTAATTTCATCCTGGGGATGATCTCGCCACAATATGCACTGCCACAATATGCATCGATACATTTTAAAGAATAACCCGAAGTTGTTTTTGCCGAACCGTCAAATACTACGCGTAGCTTAGTTGTGGTGCTATCGAACTTTTGAACATAGTTATGTGGCAGAAAATATGTTGGTGCATTTAATTGCGGCTCTGCTAAAGACATATGGCCTAACGATACAAACTCATTCATAAAAGAAATGTATTGATTTTTTAAATCATGATTATTTTGCAGCCTTTTTTTTCCAAACCTTTGAATCTACGAAGATCGCGATTGTATGAATCACCAAGTGAGTCGAAGTGTTCTCTTGTGGGCAGCCGAACTGAATACGCGCCCGAAGCAAGACGAGTCAAATTTTGTTTAAAGTGCTGCTCACAGAAATTGTCATCTTCCGAAGCGGTCGACGTTGAATAAAAACAATTCTCTATTTCCCAAAATTGTTTCACGAGATCATTGAGTTGGCAGGTAACTTGCCATACGAACTTGACCAACGCAAATGAAGTCCAAAAATAAACTTGCGCCAATCAGGACGTCAATTCGTTGCGTTGTAAAATAATGGATCCGCTAATTTCACATTTTGTGGAATATTTCAATCGATAGTATTTATGTTGAAATTAGGTTGATAAACTGTTATGCTTGCAGTGACAACAGCTGTTAACGAAGTAGAGTAACCATCATCCTGCGATTTTACAAAAATATCGACTTCCTTGTCAGCTACGAAATTTGATTTACCTATGCCCGAGATCGATATTTGCGATTTGATTGATTTCAGTTGCAATTGATTTGCTATTCGAGAAGTTATGGATTTTAGTTGAGATGCGGAGTCAAGGATGGCGCGGCTAGGAACGAAATTGCCAGTGTGATTTTTAACAAATATTATAGCTGTAGCTAGCAAATTTGATTTACCTATGCCCGAGATCGATATTTGCGATTTTATTGATTTCAGTTGCAATTGATTTGCTATTCGAGATGTTATGAAATTGAGTTGAGATGCGGAGTCAAGGATGGCGCGGCAAGGAACGAAATTGCCAGTGTGACTTTTAACAAATATTATAGCTGTGGCTAGCAACACATCATTGTTGTAAGGGGCAGATTTCGAGACTTTGAGCGGAGGGCATGATGCTGAGACAAGTACAGATTGCGAAGTGTTTGCGAAAGCGCTAGACGTAGTGTTAACAGCATCCAATGTAGGAGAGGGCACTACAGAATTAGTAGGGGCAGAATTCATATGCAGCAACGAATGGTGTTTTGACGACCATTGCATGCTATGACCCTTGCGTAAACAGTTTAAACACAGGTGCAACCTTTTAGCTTCTTTGTGACGTAAAAATGGAGATGAATTCAAGAAAAGTGAGCAACTACTGATGTAGTGCACCTTTGAATCGCAAAATACGCACGACATATTGTTATTTGTAGAGGTTACTAGAACATTTCTATTAGCCTTTATGTTATTTGAATTTTTTCCCACCTGATGACTATGAGTTTGCATTACCATAGCACTTTCCAAATTTTCCCTCATGCGACATCTCTTCTCTAAAAATGTCTGACCATGTTGGTAGTTGGTAAATCGACAAATCTTCTTCCCACTTCTCCTGTGTCTGTTGATCAAATTTGCGAGCGATGAGATATATGAGCAATCCATCAGAAATTTCCTGAGACGACGCTAGTGTATTTAAAGCACGAAGATTCGAATTAAATTTGTCGCTTAGTTCACGTAAACCACTTGCAGAACCCTTCTCTACACCCTTTAGCTCGAAAATCGCCTTTATGTGTGCCTGAAATATAAGTAATTTGTTATCAAATCGATTTTTTAGTAAGGCAACAGCCTTATGGTAGTTTTCTTCGACGGGCTCTAGAGAGCGAATAGTTTCCAGCGCAGCGCTCTGCAAATTGGCGCGCAGATGCTGAAATTTCTCAACCTTTCTCAAATCGGGATCCTTCTCAATGACGCTGTTGAACATTGCGAGGAAATTAGGCCAATCGGTGAATGATTCACTGAACTTTGGAATTTTAAGTTCAGGAGGACGTGTTTTTCGATGAGTTGTAGAAAATATAGATGTTGCATCCTCCAAGTCGAAGTGACGAACGGTTGACGAGTGTTGGACGTTTGCCCTTTGATGAGAATTCAATTGACGTGACAATTTTGCTTTTATGTCAAAATATATAGCGAAAAAATTCTGATCGACTTTTAGAATTAAATTCGCGCGGATCAGCTTTCTCCAGAGATGTTTGCACGCTTTCAAAATAATCATGCATGCGTTCAACAAATTCGATTCGAACCGAAAGTTCAGTATTGTCAAATGTAATTAAAAAAACTTGACATCGTTGTTCGATGCAGCTGCACTATGGATTTTAGGCATATCGTTTTTGTAAATAAGTACATGAACAGCGATAAACTCTAATTATGTTTTATGCTTGCGCAGTATGTACTTGAATGTATATGAAAACCAGTTTGCGAAAGAAGCAGCGAGAGTTTCGAAATCAATTTTTTGCTCCGTTCAATATAATTTAAATAATGCAGAAAATTATGCGAATATTATGCGAAAATTTAATCGAACTGATAATAACACGAAGTGACTTCTGCTTCGATCACGTCGGGGTCACCAATATTTTGAGGAGGGTGTTATTTTAAACCACCTATTTTGCCAATTAAATAAAACCAAGATTTTGCGCGTTCAATTTAATATCGTTGTTTATTAGTTGATGATCAAAACAGAAGTGATTTTGTTAATTTCATAAAGCATACTTGATACATATGCATAATGAGCGACAATGCAAATGAAGCGATGAGCGCAATTAAATGCGTAAAAGAAAATAAGATAATTTCATATGTACTAGTGCGTCACGTAAATGTTAACTTTACAATATCAAAGAGAGTTTTTATCTAACATAATTTAAAACAATGAAGTGTTAGTGCTGCTGCGAACAATATCTATTAATTTATTTGAATCTAATATACTAATGCATATTCCTACTCCCTTTCCATCAAATTTACTACTATATTTAATTTTCTACTTAACTTAACTTCTTAACTTCAAATCTACTCCATTTTGCAATATTTTCAATTCAACTCCCTTTTACTCATTTCTACCCCCCACTATTTTCAAATCTGCTCCTTTTGCATTGGCAAAAAGTGCGAACACTGCAGACACTTCTTTACGCGACATGTCGAATAATGCATAATTCCAGGGTAGATTATTCGACAAGTCGTGTAAACGAGCGACTGCCGAAAATAAACTTTTTATTTCGACTGATATTGATGGACACTAAAAATATTATGGAAATGCTACAACACATAGATGCATTATGCCAGGGACAAGTGTCTCATACATTGGACGCGTCGTATAAACTGGGTTTTCATTAGATGATTTGGATAAAAAATGATACAGTTCAAGTTCAAGTAAAAATGATACATTTAAGAAATAAGATATTGTTTTGTTCATACACGAGAATTGTGTAATTGTTTGCAATAAGTCATTATTTTTTACGACTAACAAACAGTATTTCTGGTAGCCAATATGTATTTACCAAAAGTAACCGATAGCTTCCCACAAGTATTTTATAAATAATTCTATTTTAGAGTGCAGGAAAAACGTATGCATTTGCTTTGTTGTTTGTGTAAACCAAATTGACCAACCGTATGGAAGGTTTGTTCCCTGGAATCGAATCTCTGTAGTGCCGTGGTTTTAATATAACCCCTCGCTGTGTTCATCACTGAAATCTCCTAAATTACCGGGTAAAAATACAAATGACTGTTCATGAAGTTACTTTTCAGCCACATATTTACTACCATATTATCACTAGTTTCCGTATATCTATCAGTGAAATAAAAATAATATTTTCTCAACTATATTGTGGCCTGAACGGTAGAACGGACATGAATTTTTTTTTGGCGTCTGGAAAACGAGAGCGATTACATACTGTAAAACTGGCAGACACGGGTATGTTTATGTTAGTTATTTTATTAAAAACTTTTCTATTTTTTCATGTGTAATGAAAAAAGGGTTTTCTGATGAGCGATGAATTTAAAGTTAAACTAATTATTAATCTAATACAGCTTCTCCTAATTATTAATCTAATACAGCTTCTCCTCTTTCATTTGACACTGATAATGGCATCAAAGGATGAGTAAAATTGTTGAAAATATGTTTGTAATAACAGCTCTAGATTATGAATCCGGGCTTAACTTTTTTTCCAAAATAGACTTATTCATTTTTCATAACCGACGCACAGTGTGCCCAACCCTCTTAAATCGGGTGAAATTCAGTATTTTCGGAACCACTCAACCGATTTTAAAAATTTAAAAAGTGTTGTACAGAGAGAACTTGAGAGAACATTAAAATTGGAGTTTGTATCTTTTATGGCAATGGAGATAAAAATCAGTAAAGTAGAGATTTTTTCATGAAATTTTTTTCAAAAATTGTAAAAAATCCAAAAGTTATCCGATTTTTAAAATTCTTTTTATTCATGAAAAGCTTATATTGAGAAAATGTGCTTATATGAGAAAATATCTTGATTAGTTTTAACATTTATCATTTTATCATGAAATCAAAATCTTTTTATGTAACTTTTAAAATATAAAATTATAAAGTCGATTTTTTTTTTATTTTCCATTTCTTAATTTTTTTTTGGAAAAATTGACTTCTACGCAAATCTCCGTAAATATTTTTTTTTCAGAAACATGTACTTTTGTTATATTTTTTTGATAGACAACAGTACTGGGAATCTTTTAAATGATAAAACTTATCCAAAATATATTTAACCAATCTGGCAACACTGGTCAAAGTTCAAGTTTATAAAATAAGTTTTATCATTTAAAATATTCCCAGTAATGTTGTCTATCAAAAAAATATAACAAAAGTATATGTTACTGAAGAAAAAAAAATACTTACGGAGATTTGCGTAAAAGTCCATTTTTCCAAAAAAAAATAAAAAATGGAAAATAAAAAAAAAATCGACTTTACAATTTTATATTTACTAAGCCACTTGAGATATTTAACAACGGTTTTATGTGTTAATTGTTTATAAAAGTTCAATACAAAGATTTTGAAATATGTAAGGTAAAGTCTTCAAAAATTGAAAAAAAAAAATCATATTCTAGTCTATATCTTTAAACCTAATCAAGATATTTTCTCATATAAGCACATTTTCTTTAGATCTCAATGTAAGCTTTTCATAAACAAAAGAATTTTAAAACTCGGATAAGTTTTGGATTTTTTTACAATTTTTGAAAATTTTTTCTTGAAAAAAATCTCAACTTTACTGATTTTTATCTCCATAACCATTAAAGATACAAACTCCAATTTTAAAAAAAAACTTAAATTTTCTCAAGTTCTATCTGTACAACACTTTTTAAATTTTTAAAATTGGTTGAGTGGTTCCGAAAATACTGATTTAAGAGCATTTGGGCACATTGTGCGACGCCTCATTTGTAAATCTTGACCGCATGAAAAATAAAATATAAACAAATATTTGGTAATATAAGGCTAGATTATTGTTAATATCACCATAAGAATTTTTGTGTGAGCAGCATTACGTTACAATACGTTTTGCTTCGTTCCGTTACGTATATTATAACTGAAGTTTTATAGCTGACACTTCCGGTACATCACTGATCATGTTAATGATTTTTTGTTATTTTTATTCAAGTGCTTTTGCAGACATCAAATATACGGAAGCTAACATTTTTCATATATTTGAATAAAATGTACAAAAAAGGTAAATGTTTCAACACGCCATTTTTAAAAGTTTTATTAAAATATTGTTTTTGATAATCGTTCAAAATATTAAGCAATGCCATTTAAAAAATGATAGATATTTGTATATATGTATATATATATGTTCTATAATAATAATTTTATTTATTTTACACAGGTATATAACAAATATGTAATTTTAAGGTGGGTTGATTTTTCGATTTTTTATGTTTCTTCTTAGCCTTATAAATAAATACTATTTTAACTTTTAATTTAACGTTGGAACTACAAATATATTTGCAATATTTTAGTTGCCATAGCATTTTTTTTTATTTGATGGTAGCATTTAAATGATTATTTCATCAAAATTGTATTTATTCCATTTAAACTAAATTTTACAACAATGATATACTCTTTAAGTTGAGATTTATAAGCTTTCAAATTATATATGTGGAATCGAAATTATTTTCTTAGCGTTTAATTATTTTTAATTTTTATTATATGTATATATATATTTTGGTTTGTATGATAGTTTGTATTATCACCTATAAAAGGCATTTTTTATAACAAATATATGTTTTCATTGATTAATGAAATGTATTATTTTAAGAACCACAGAATGGATTTTTTGTTTGCTACGGTGGTTATTACTAGTTTAGTATATTTAACTATTTAAACCGATTTCAAATAAACGGACTTAACTTTTAAAAACAACAATTGTCAACAATGTCTTATAATCTTACTATATAACTTCAAAATTTAGTATCTATTTGCATTTTTTTATTTTTTTTTTATTGTATTAATATTATATTATATGTTTACATAGTATATTCAATGCTGTTTTTCTATTTTATTTAAACTGTTAAATCGCCCACTTTTACCAAAAAGTACAAGAACATTTTACATACAAAAATTTCCAAATAATTAATTTATTCACTGTTATTAGTAGTTAAAATATATTTCAGGGCTAATTTTTATAACGACATTTGCAATTTGATCAATGCTGAATATCTCAGATTTGATACGAGATATTAAAAAATGGATAACTGCATTAAAAAGAGAATATATAAATCATATATATCCAACTCCTAACCTAATTTATCCAAAAATGGCGTTTGAGCCCAACAAATTGATTTGGCGTCAAGTTTTGCACGATTACTTACATTTTTTTATGGATAAGTAAGTATTCAACTCGTTACTTATGTAACTACTCAATTATAAAAAAAATGATGCCCAACCCATCGTAACACTACTTAGTCCAGTGAGTTCTAAAGGGAAGAACTAATTTCAAAGTATTAATATATCTAAATAATTTAAAAAAGACTTAATAATGGTTACTAAATAATATTTTAAATTCGGTATACACAAAATAAAATATATATGACTTAATATATTTGCATGATTTATCTGTGTAATAGCGGCGGGGCTCCATGTCATGGTGGGCTTTTATTTAAGATTATTTGAAGTTGTGTATAAAAAATGTATTTTAAAGATAAAAAGCATAACAATTAGTCATATTATTTGCTTTAATTACAACGATCAAAGATTTTAGTTTTTACTGTGTGATTCGGAGACAATAAAAAATAGAATAATACTAAAAATATCAGAATTTTTATTTTATATTCAACTGAAGTTATGATAATACTAAAAAAATCCTAAATTTGTTAAAAGAAGTACATATCCTAGCTTTAATTTCAACAATCAAAATAAGTTGAAATTTTATTTTTTACTGTTTGATTCGGAGATAACACAAAATAAAATAATTTTTATTTTAGATTCAATATTTTATAATTTTTATGATAATACTGAAAAATTCCTAAACACCGTAATCAACATTTTGGGAACTTTTGTTTTATTGCAGTTTTTGCAACCTCTTTATTAGAAGAATCTCCGTGAATTTCGGGGTCCAAATTTGAAATAAATCCAAATAACAGTTATTATCATTTATAAATAATTTAAATATTTCTTTTAGTGACTACTATAAGTATTTTTAACTCCTTTTGTGGTAATGAAAGAAAATCTAAAAATAAAGCAATAATATACAGTGTGGCAAATATGTATTCATACAAGAACAAAGTAGCTTTCTTTATTAAAGGAATACTTAAAATATAAAATAAAATTACAATGTATATAATAAAGTTTCAAGATTTGTTCGATTGGTGCCTCTTTCTTGGCCACAACTTGCTTAAGTCTATCAAAAAAATTTCACACGCGGCACGAACTATCTCATCTGGTCTTTATCCTATACATCAAAAACAAGGATTGAAACCGTAACCGAAACTGATATCCATTTAAAATCGATTGATTGTAAACCGAAACCTTAACCGTTATACGAAAATCACAAATAAACCGATATCCAAAATTGTTATAAACGTTTTCGATTTTATTCGGGGTTTGAAAAAGTTTTGAAAAATTATGAGATACGACAAAAATATTTAATTTTATATAGACCCGCTTAAATGTCATTGAAATCGGAAGTCCCGAAATAACTTTTTTGTGTAACTTTTTTGTGTATAGATTGTTTTGATATTTTTTTTATCTTCGATCACTTGTATAACGGTAATTCGACAAAAAAAACACAAGCAACTCCTAGAACAAAATAGACAAAGCTATTTGTTTCTTCATTCTGCGATACACTAGTGTCGTTCGTAGTGCGACTATGCATGTGTTTTGTTAGTTTTTTTCGATCACAACTACAAAATAAAAACATGCTACGCTAGGTCGTTCGTTATTTGTGAAACACGCACTTGCACAGAAATTAAACAGTATTATATATTTATGCTTTCTTTTGTGTTTTTTTTTTGTTGTTAATTGCAAAATAATGAAGTTTTCTTAAGTTGAGATCTATGGTTTAATTTATAAAAGAAAAAAATTATATTTTTAATATATAAATGTTTTAACAGTTCACCTAAATTTGAGTGCTATTGCCTTTTATGCATTTTCGCTTTTTTGAGTTTCACATATTTTCTGCTTCTTCACATATGCGAATTGCATCAAATGATAAATTTTTCGCGGGAAATTATTTTGTACAACAAACACATCTTGTGGGTGTTGTTGTACAAGAAATTTTTGTTGCCAACTGGATGGTTGTACTAAAATACACACACATGCAATGTGTGTGTCAGACCTGTCCGATTTATACAACGTATGAACGAAAACACAGATTCAATTCTCGTTGTTAGAATTTCGTCTTAACTTTTGGGTTATTTCTTTTTCGATTTCAAAGATAATATCGATCGAGATTTCGAATTTTCTCGAATTCAATTTTGAAGAATTTTAATTCTGAAACGAATAAAAGGGATTTTACTGTTAATCGAATATATTCCAAGCCACAATTGCCCGAGTTGAATGTGCCCGAGTTCAACGGCAATTTCGAGGATTGGATTCACTTTCGTGACTTGTTTAAAGCTGTAATAATTGCTCGAAAAGAACTTGTCGGTATCGAAAAAATGGAATATTTACAGACGCGTGTAAAGGAAGAGGCGCTTTCGATCATAAAGCACCTTCCCCCAATTTACGAAAATTTTGAGGTCGCGTGGAAATTATTGTGTGATCGGTATGATAATACGTCTGCTATTGTTGATGCACATATGAAAAAACTATTTGAACAAGATGAAATTAATACAAGTAGTGTTCGTGAACTCAAAAAATTCTTTCATGTGACTAATGAAAATTATAATATACTAAGTGTTTTAAAACAGTCAGTGTATGAGTGGTCAAAGATACTTCTGTACCACATGGAAAAGAAGCTTGACAAAGATTCACAACTGGCCCGAGATATTAGAAAAAATACAAGAACCGAAGTTCGAACAATTTATTAAGTTTATAAGTGAGCGCATACAGGAAAGTGAAAAATTCGATAATTCTACAAGACCTTTATCACAGTATACAAAAAAAGATAAAACAAAAAAAGATAAAACCTTGTGTATTTGCTATAGCAGTGCAATCGTGTTATAAATGCAAGCCAAAACACGAATTATATTAGTGTTCTTCGTTTAAAGCACTTACAGTGCCATCGCGAGTGGAATTCGTGAGAGCCAACGGTATTTGCTATAATTGTTTACGGGTTAAACATAATTTGTTCGAGTGCTAGTATTCCAACTGCAAGGTATGCAATATTTCGTTGAGTGTATTACCAACCGCAATTGTTATGATAAAAGATAGTAACGGAGTACTACAGCCTTGCCGTGCGCTTTTGGACTCAGTCAACATTAATTTCCGAGTCGCGTGCTCAACGTTTAAATCTGTCGCGTACACATGCATCGGTTTCGATTAGTGGCCTCGGTCATTGTGAGTCGCGGTAAAGTATTGATTAACATTTGCGCCGAAGCAGAAAACAAATTTCACACAATGGCATACGTTTTGCCTAAGCTCATTGGAAATTTGCCACAAATAGAAGTGTCGCAAAAAAGCGTCGAATTTTTCAAAGGGCTTAATCTAGCTGATCGGTACTTCGATAAGCATCGATGTATTACTTGGAGCTGATATCGTTTTTAAAGCATTTACTGATGGCAGCTTAATTCATCCATCAGGAACGCTATTTGCAAAAAATACACTTTTTGGTTGGGTTATTGCTGGAAATGACTCAGTCGACGTATTCCCAACAGTGTGTTACAAAGATCAGTTACTGACCTTGACTGCCTCTTAAGGAGCTTTTGGGAACAAGAAAAATCACGCGATTCAAGAAAAATCACTCGATTCAAGAGAATGGCCTTTTTATTGTAAGTCTGCCGTTTAAATCTAATAATCGTACTTTGGGGATACTCGCACTATGGCATTACAGAGATTGTTCGCGATGGAAAAACGTTTCAAGCATGATGCTATTTTAAAAAATCAATATGTATTTTTTATGAAGGAATATGAAGAATTCGGTCACATGACTAAAGTGCCATCATGTAATACAACAATCAGTAGTAATTTCGTCCGCATCATGCAGTGATGAAGCCCTCAAGTACCACCACAAAACTCAGAGTGGTATTCGACGCATCGGCCAAATCATCGAATAGTATTTCATTAAACGACTGCTTGCAGGTTGACCCCGTGATTCAAAATGATCTTTTCACCATTCTGGTACGTTTTCGAAAATCACGCGTTGCATTTTCAGCGGATATTGCACAAATATGGTCAAGGCTGAAGATAGAAGATTTCAGCAAATATTTTGGCGCGATGCAGAGAAAACTGAACCCATGATCTACAAATTAAATACAATCACCTGGTATGTCCCCTGCTTCATTTTTAGCTACAAGAACCCTGAAACTAATAGCATTAAACAACATGAAGCAATTCCCTGATGCATGTTCGCAATTATTGGAACAGTTTTATATGGACGACTATATGGGCGGAGCAGACACCATGGAGGGAGCTATGCAAGTCATTTCAGATATATATTATATATTGAAAACTTCTCAAATGAAATTACGCAAATGGGCCTCGAATTGCCCAGCAGTTTTGAACAAATACCAATTACCGATAGGGAAATTACTGACGAATTATGCATTACTTCAGATGTGGTATTAAGGCTCTTGATATTATTTGCTTGACTCGTGCAGATGCTTTTAGCTTTCGAATTTTCTTACCCAACATTAATGGAACGGTCAAAAACAAGTTGTCCTTTCTTTGATTGCCAGAATCTTTGACCCTATGGGCTGGATGGAGCCCATGATAGTATTTCTTGAATTGTTGATGATTTGGTCCAGAGGTATTGGATGGGACGATCCTATTCCAATAGATTTACAACACGATTGGAATAAATTTATCATTGATTCAGATAAACTAAATAACATTTTGGTACCCAGGTGGACGCGATATAATGAAATCTTTACCGTTGAACTACAAGCATTTGCAGATTCTTCGATGGTTGCATATGCTGCGGTTGTATATATGCGTGTTTGCGATCCTTCTGGAAAAATATTTGTCTCGCTGATTGCTAGTAAATCTCGAATTACACTTTCGAAGCCTGCAACTACTATCTCACGATTAGAATTGTGTGCAGCACTACTTGCTGCTGGTGAAAGTAAAAAAGGATTTATCAATCGCCAATAAAGAATGTTTTGGTTGGACAGATTCTGCTGCAGTTTTTTATTGGATAAGGGATCATCCCCGACTATATAAAAAATCGTAAATATTTTGCACCCTTCAGCATGGCATTATATTAACACGATGGAATACCACCACTCGGGGAATACCACCAAAACAATTAATAAGTTTGAAGCAGTGGTGGAAAGGGCCGTCTTTTCTAAGCGAACTTACAATAAAATTTAGAGCAGTGCCAGCTGTTTCCGATATACATCCTAATTTAGATGAGATATCTAAAAATCCTGTATTAGATGAGATATCTATAAATCCTCGGACATGTGATTTTTATTTTGAGCACCTTTCCCATTTTTCAAAATTTAACCGTTTGATACGCTCAAATGCTTTTATTAAACGTATGTTTTTCAACGCATCTTCGGGTACCACTGTGAGAAGAGTCGGAGCTCTTTCAACAGATGAAACCACAGCTGCTAAATACGATATTCGTATTTTTATGAAGATATGAAAAACTTGCAGCTAAATAGACCGTGTCCTAAAAGAAGTAAATTTAGCGACTGAACCCCTTTATTGACAACTATGGACTTATAAGGCTTGGCGGTAGATTGATGGAAGCAAACCTTCCATACGAGCAAATAAATCCAGATATTCTCCACAAGGATCATCAGTTAACCAAATTAATCATTGAATGGACTCATAAGAAAAATTTACATTCTGGTAATCGACAAACTACTTACTTGGTTTCTTTGATATATCACATAATTGGTTGTTCCAGGCAGTACGACGTTGCATTCATCAAACAAATGGGCCAACATCAGCGAGTACAACCCAGTTTTCCCTTCCTGAACACAGGAATTGATTATTGCGGACTTATTACTGTACGTACCTGATAGGGTCGTGGTGCTAAAATTTACAAGTCTTACATCGCATTATTTATATGTTTAGCAACGAAGTCAATTCATTTGGAACCTTCTGCGGCGATTTGTAGCCAGACGTGGAATATGCCGTAGCATTTTCAGCGACAATGGCCGAAATTTCATTGGAGCTAATAAATATTTACGTGATGTCGCTAATCTACAAGGTTCTGACGAATTTCGCACTGCTGTTATAAATAAAGCTGTTACTCGAGGTCGATTGGCATTTCTCACCTCCGCATTCCCCACATTTCGGCGGATTATGGGAAGCTGGGGTAAAGACAACTAAATTTCACCTTCGAAGGGTTATGGGATACTCGTCATTTACATTCGAAGAACTATCCACTGTTCTGTGTCAAATCGAGTCATACGTCAATTCGCGACCGTCATATCAGCGGTTTGAAGGAGATTTGGACCCATTACTCCGGCACATTTTTAATAATGCGGCCGATGCAATCAGTTCCAGATGAAGCTACACCTGCCACAGCAGTAAATAGATGGCGATACATGCAGCACATCGTACAAGATTTCTGGTGAAAATGGCCTGTCGAGTACATCAGTCAACTCCGCAGACGACCCAAATGGGATAAACTTGCAAACAGTGTTCAAATTGGTGATGTGGTCGTCCTCATGGAGTTACATTTGGCTCCGTATACATGGTTTTAGGAAAAATTGTGCGACTATCCAGGAAAGGACAACGTAACCTGCGTTGTTGATGTAAAGACCGAGAGAGGAGAATATAGACGATCTATATTAAAGCTATGTCCACTGTTTGTGGACGAATAGTTGAAGACTTAGTCTTCAACGGCGGGAGTATGTTTGCTTCAATATGAACGAACCATCAGCTCTTCAAATCATTAACATGTCAGCCCGGTTTTGCAAACATCATATTGGCAACCATGAATTTATTGTGACAGATGTCACGTACTAAAAGTTCAATAAAATTAAACTAAATAATTAAAAAATAAGTTTTCCGCGTATTATTTAACAGTTAACGAAACATATATATATATATATATATATATATATATATATATATATATATATATATATATATATATATATACTTACTTACTTAAATGGCCCTTACAACCGTGGGTCGGTTTTGGCCGCTGAGATGAAGCCGCGCCAGTCGGATCTGCTTTGCGCGCGCTGACGCCAGTTAGAAATACCAAGCGTTGCCAGGTTGTCCTCAACTTGGTCTTTCCAACGCAGATTTGGACGCCCTCTTCTACGCTGTCCACCTTCGAGTTTCGATTCAAGCACCTTCTTGGCTGGAGTGTTTTCATCCATTCGTTCGACATGACCTAGCCAGCGAAGCCGCTGGATCTTGATGCGCTTGACTATGTCAATGTCGTCGAATAACTCATATAGCTCGTGGTTCATCCTGATTCGATACTCGTTAGCAAAGCAGATAGGGCCAAAGATTTTACGGAGAATCTTTCTCTCGAACGCTCCCAGTACTCTCTCATCGGTGGTGGCCAGCGTCCATGTTTCTGCACCATAAAGTAGGACGGGCATGATGAGTGACTTGTAGAGCGTTATTTTTGTCCGGCGAGAGAGGGCTCTGCTTCTCAATTGCCTACTGAGCCCAAAGTAGCACCTGTTGGCAAGAGTTATTCTCCGTTTGATCTCCAGGCTGACGTCGTTGTTGCTGTTTACGCTGGATCCCAGATAGACGAAGTCCTTCACAATGTCGAACTTGTGGGTGTCAAAATCAGCTTTTTGTCCAAGACGCACGGACTCTTTTTTGCTTGTTGACACAAGGAACTTCGTCTTGTCCTCGTTCACCGCTAGACCCATTCGACGCGACTCTTTCTCCAATCTGGAGAATGCTGCGCTGACTGCTCGTGTGCTCCTGCCAATGATATCAATATCGTCGGCATATGCGAGCAGCATGACACTTTTGTTGAGGATAGTGCCGCTTTGACGGAGTTCGGCAGCTCGAACTATTTTCTCCATCAATAAGTTAAAAAAGTCGCACGATAGGGAGTCACCCTGTCTGAAACCTCGTTCGGTATGAAATGGCTCGGAGAGGTCTTTTCCTATTCTCACTGAGCAACGTGTGTTGCTCAGGGTCATCCTGCAAAGTCTTATAAGTTTCGCAGGTATACCGAACTCAGACATTGCGGCGTATAATCGTTCCCTTATCGGAGTGTCGAAGGCGGCTTTATAGTCGACTAATAGGTGGTAGGTGTCGATCTGTTTTTCTAGGGTCTTTTCCTGGATTAGGCGCAATGTGAAAATCTGGTCTATGGTGGACTTTCCAGGTCTGAAGCCGCACTGATAAGGTCCAATCAGTCTGTTGACGATGGGCTTCAGTCTTTCACATAATACGCTCGATAGAACCTTGTATGCGATATTGAGTAGGCTGATCCCACGGTAGTTGGCGCAGATAGTGGGATCCCCTTTCTTAAGGATTGGGCAGAGTACACTGAGGTTCCAGTCACTTGGCATGCTTTCATCCGACCATATTCTGCTTACGAGCTCGTGCATGCTCTCTATTAGCTCTTCGCCTCCGGTCTTAAACAATTCAGCAGGCAGGCCATCAGCACCTGCGGCTTTGTTGTTTTTCAGCCGAGCAATGGCTGTTCTGACCTCGTCATGGTCGGGTGGCGGAATCTCAACGTCGTCATCAAGTACTGGGGTTGCCGGGTTTGCTTCTCTATCGGTGGAATTGAGGTCATCATCACCGGTCAGCAGTTTAGAGAAGTGATCCCTCCATATTTTCAGTGTGCTCTGGATATCTGTCACTAGATTTCCGTTCTCATCTTTACAGGAAGAGGCTCCGGATTTCGAACCTCCGGCTAGGCGTCTTATTTTCTCGAAGAATTTTCGAGCCTCATTCCTGTCCCCATGCATCTCAATCTCCTCACACTCACGTCTTTCTGCCTCGCTTTTTTTTCGCCTGAAAAGACGTCTCTCTTCCCTCCTCTTCTCTTTGTATCGCTCCTTCGCAGCTCGCGTAGCTACTGACTGCAGGGTGGATTTGTACGCAGCGTCTTTCTCTGCAGTGGCCGCGCGACACTCTTGGTCATACCACTGATTCCTCAGGGGGCGTTGGAATCCAAGCACCTCTTCGGCAGCCGTACGCATAGAGCAGGAGATATGATTCCACTGCGCGCTTATATCATCGAGAGGAGGAGTGCTTTGTCTAAGCAGGTGTGAGAGTCGAGTGGAAAAGGCTTGCGTTGTCTGTTGTGATTGCAGCTTTCCGACGTCTAGCTTTCTCTGCGTTTGGTTCCGTACGTTCTTCGCAGCGCTTAAGCGTGTGCGGACCTTGGCTGCTACAAGGTAATGATCCGAGTCCATATTGGCACCTCGGATAGTGCGTACGTCCATCACGCTTGAAGAGTGCCTTCCGTCAATCACAACGTGATCAATTTGATTTCGAGTTTTTTGATCGGGCGACAACCATGTGGCCTTGTGGATATCGAAATGTTCGAATCTAGTGCTACTAACTACCATGTTTCGTGCTGCGGCGAAGTCGATTAGTCTCGTTCCGTTATCGGAAGTGTTGGCATGGAGGCTAAATTTTCCGATTGTGGGACAATAGATGGCTTCTCTGCCCACCTTGGCGTTAAAATCGCCTAGCACGATTTTGATATCGTGGCGGGGGCAGCGCTCGTATGCGTTGTCTAGGCGCTCGTAGAAGCGCTCTTTTGTCTCGTCATCTTTCTCGTTCGTCGGAGCGTGTGCACAAATTAGGCTGATATGGAAATATTTAGCCTTGATGCGGATTGTTGCCAGCCTTTCGTCCACGGGCGTGAACCTAGAGACAAGGTGGCGGAGTCTCTTGCCGACCACAAATCCACATCCAAATTCGTGTCTCTCCGCATGGCAGCTGTAGTAGATATCACAGGACGCTTGTTTCGAACAGCCCTGTCCCGTCCATCGCATCTCCTGGATAGCGGTGATGTCAGCCTTATATTTTTCGAGGACATCTGCCAGCTGGATAGAGGCACCTTCCCTATAAAGGGTCCGGACATTCCAGGTGCATATCCGTAAATCATGGTCCTTAAAACGTTTGCGTGGGTCGTCATCGTTGTAATCGGTCGTTATCCGAGGCTTCTTTTTTGTTTTCATTGGGCGCATAGGTTTTTTCCGTGGTGGGACCCAAACCCAACGCACGAACCCTCACTCTGAGGGAGATGCTCGCCACTCACTTTAGCCGACTTCTACACCGGGTGGTGTAGAGCGCCGTTTCCAGGGACTTCCACGAGGAGGACTTCCACCGAAGTGGAGGTGTCACCATTTGACAATTTGTCAATTCTGGTGACCAGTGAGTTGACTTGAGACGACACCTACAAGGATTGCGCTGGCTTCGCCATGTTGAAGCACTCAGACACGTTGCCTTGTGATAATCGCCCCCATAGTCCACATATATATATATATATATATATATATATATATATGTATATATATATATATATATATTTATATCTTCCCCGTAAAATTATTCCCCGTAGAACGCTTTTCTGTCGCATTTTTCCCGGTAGAATTTTTTCCCGTAGAATTCTTCCTCGTAAAGTTTTTTCCAGTAGAATTTTTAGTGTGGAGAATTTTATTGTGGTGAATTTTGGTGTGGTGAATTTTAGTGTAGTGAGTTTTAGTGTGGTGAATTTTAATGTGGTGAGTTTTGGTGTGCAGAGTTTTGGTGTGGTGAGTTTCGTTGTAATGAATTTTGGTGTGGTGAATTTCGGTGTGGTGAGTTTATAAAATTTGGGGTGGTTGATACCCTGGTGTGAAATATCGTGTTATCGCTATAATAACTGTTGACATACACCGTCTGGAAAATGTACCTTCTATGGAGGTGCCAAGTCCAGTGGTGCAATCCCGCCCACATTCTGCGAGACCGTTTAGATTGGTTATATATAGCGCTGACCAAAATTTCATTAAATAATTTATCACCATATAATTTAAAATATAAAAAGTAGTTGTTGAATTATAATTTGTTTCCTGCCAAAAAAATATTGAAAATAATGTTATTACAATAATACAAAGTTGGTGACCCCGCATAAAATAATACATTCGCCACCTTTACACCACGCACTGGAGGAGATTGACCAGATGTCCAACAGGAGCAGCAATCTATAAATCATCAAGAGCAAGAAAATTCTGTTCGACACACTGGTATGGAGATTTCAGCATCTTCAATCAACAAACATCTACCATTTTGGAACCACAATCCCAAACTGTGGTTTGGGATTTGCTATCGCTGGTATTAGAAGAGACGAAACAAAAATCCAACATGTCGTTGCTAGTATGGATGAAACAATTTGTGAAGTACGTTATCAATATTATTTTTAACTCACCGCGAGACAAAACTCAATATGCAGCCGTCAAGGAAACGATAATCGGCGCATTTGGAGAATCTGAAGAGGCTAGCATTCGAAAACTGAGTAGCGGTAAAAAGTTAGGAGACCAAAAACCCTCTCAATTTTCACAAAAATTATAAAACCTTGCGTCGAACCACGTCGATGATGCACTTCTAAGATCGATTTTTCTTGATGTAATGCCAAAACAAATTCGACCAATACTCCCCACGACTTACCCCCCTCCGCTTTGTCTGAACAAGCAGATAAAATATTAAGTGTCATTAAACCTTCCAACGTCTACGAAATATCTTCCCACACCTCACGTCGCAATTACTCACCTTGCACTTCATCATCAAATATTGATTCAAACGCTTGAAAAACAGATCATACAACTCAACAATCGTATTGATGAATTAACATTAAGCAGAAGACGGATCCCTTCAAACTCAAGATCCAGATCCCATACTAGAGCAGATAGCCGAAACATATATTCGTACCACAAACGTTTTGGTGACAAATCGACTAAATTTACCACCCCGTGCTCATTTTAAAAAAACTAAATAGAGTTACCGATGCGACCGCTGAAATTCCAGTAGTTGATGGTCGCTTGTTTGTCAATGACAAACGATCGAACATGACATTTCTAATTGACAATTGGACTGCTATATCAGTCATACGCTGTACTAACAAAAATAAAGAAAACGTAAAAACATATCAATCGCCTTTTACAATACACGCAGCTAATAGTAGTATTGTTAAAACATACGGTACCGAGATTATGGAACTTGACCTCGGTTTGAGAAGAAATTTTGCATGGAAATTCATCATCGCTGATGTAACAAAACATATATTATATACTGATTTTCTGATGTATTTTAAACTCCTTCCTGACCTTTTTTTTCATTAGTTGATGGAAAGACTCTCCTCAATGTTTCCGCAATTTTAACTTCTGAACCTTCTCAAGAACTTAACACTATTCAAGTAAATAATGAGTACTACCAACTTCTCCAAGAATTCCCTGCACTATATACAGTCAATTGCATTAATATGAACGAGAATTCGAAAAATGTTCACTATATTGAAACTAATGGTCCATCCGTAAGGTCCAAAGTTCGAAGACTTGAAATTGCTAAACGGGAATTTAAGTATCTTCTTGAAAATGGTATCATTAGAGCTTCAAAAAGTTGTTGGTCCAACGCATTGCATATGGTACCAAAAACTAACAATGAGTGGCGTCCATGTGGCGGTTATCTTTCATTTAATCGCATCACACTTCCTGACCGATATTTATAACGGATACCATTTATAACGGATTTAGCAACCAGTCTGGCAGGCTTTTTGAGTATTTTAAAATGCCGTTTGGTCTTAGACACTCTGCGCAAAGTTTCCAACGTTGGATAGATATGGTATGTCGAGATTTGGACTTTGTATACGTATATATTGACGACACCAAAAACAAAGGAGCAACATAAACAGCACTTGAAGGAGTTGTTTGGCGTCTCAATAAACGTGGTGTTATCATAAACCTTGCATTTAAATTTGGGACATCTGAACTAGATTTTCTCGGCTTTCACTTTTTTTTACAAATTAATCAACGCTCAGAGGATGCCCCCTATTTGAGCAATGCACAGTGTTGATCGGATGAAAGGATTATAGGTTCAAAGGAGGAGGAAATATCGAGTAGTGTCGGTGGATGTTTGCTTTAAATTTCCCAATATTAAAAATGTCGGGAAAAACAGACGCAGGGAGATTGTTCCACAAACGTATCGTGCGACTGAAGAACGAATTCTCTCTGTAATGCGTGGTTCTGTTGGGAACCGAGTGGAGTACGAAGGAGTGGGCTTGGTTCGATGCCCTTGTAGAACGACAGAATACACGACCTGGTAGAATCAGGCCATGTATTTTCCTCGAACACTTACCATTGTAATAATATGTGCGAATTGTGTTCCATCTTACGCCGAATATAGGTGTAGACAGTGCGAAAGTCAGCAGGAGTTAAGTATGTCTTTCAGAAAACGGAATCACTTGGCCGCTTCTTTCGACACATCAAATATGTGATCATTCCAACGGAGGTCAAATTGAATTGATATGTCCAGAACGTCAAGAACAGTTGACTGCGCAATATCTACAGGTCCCATATTGAGGGGAGGGGTGAATTCATTCTTTTGTGAGATAACAGACAAAATTGGGTTTTGCTATTAGCAAGTCCTCTTTCGGAGATTGTTTTAAGGTCATTATTGAGTGTATCATTCATTGTGCGCCTTTCACTCTCTGTCATGTAGGAGATGTTGAATAGGTTACACAACGGAGAAGCCAGCGTTGATACGCATTTCTTCAGTACATGGGCCGAAATGCCATCTGGCCCAGAGGCTTTGTTGATATTGAGGTTTGCTAGGACCTTTTTAACTGCCCGAGTACGAAAATGTATCTTCGACATAGTACAAGAAACAAATTCAACGACGGGCAGTGGTTGATTGCTATCTGCGTGATTAGCTTTATTATAGATTAGCTTTATCAACAGGGTGGGTAAAGGTCTGGCCCTTCATAGCAAGGGTTGAAGTAGACGATGTCGTCTGATTCTTCACCATTTTTAAAAATGACCAGAAATTTTTATTACCTCTATGGTAGAGAAAGACCTTTTTACGCGCGTTTAGTTTGTGTAGATACTTTTCGAGCGAGATCACGCAGCGATTCCTAGCCTGTATGCGAAGTCTCTCAGTATCAACATTCTTATGAGAACGCCAATTCTGGAAGGCTTCCTCTTTCGACCTGACTGCAATCCTGCAAGTCTCATTAAACCAAGAGTGAAGGACCGCATATCTAATAAAATAATATTTTGTACCATTAAGGCCGCATTTATGTCTCTATCTGCGAAACACAATTTCCAATTAAAGTTGCGAAAAAAATCGTTTAGAAAAAAAAATTCGTCCTCAGTCCACGAATGTTGCTAAAATCTATACGAAAGATTTGCGACATTTTCGCCACTGGGCAAATTTAAAACAAACAAACATACTATTAGCGGGCGGCAATTGAGACAAACAAGTGAGAGCGTAAGCTAAACAAGAGCTTCAGACCCATTAGTATGATGTCCTTCATACTAAAGTGTCTAGAAAGACTAGTTGAACTGCACATCAGAAAAACATCGCTGTCAAGGTACCCACTATCATCAAGACAACATGCCTACCAACGTGGAAAATCCTGTGAAACAGCATTACAACATCTTGTTGGCCGGATCGAGCATGCTTTTCAGAGGAAGATGTACGTGATGGGCATATTTGTTGACATCGAGGGTGCTTTTGATAATGCGACTTTTGATGGAATGTGTGACGCAGCTAGAAGGCATGGAATAGATGAAACATTGGTCAAATGGCTAAGGTCAATGCTAATGTTTAGGACCATCACTTCGGAGGCGGAGTGCGGTCAGTATATTATGGCAGGGGTGAATAGAGGTTGTCCTCAAGGAGGCGTTCTCTCCCCCCTGCTCTGGTGTATGCTGGTTGACTCTCTAGTCAACGATCTCGATGGACCAGGTGTCTATTCCCAGGCCTATGCAGATGATGTTGCCATTCTTGCCACAGGCTTTTCCCTCAATGAGGTCTGTGTTAAAACACAAAACTCGTTGAACCGAATTGACAGCTGGTGTACTGCAAACGGACTTTCCGTCAACCCTCACAAAATAGGGATTGTTCTCTTCACTAGGAAAAGAATAATGACAGGATTATCTCTACCAGTACTTATGGGTGTCACTATTCCTCTGTCTAACGAAGTAAAATATCTGGGCTTAACTCTAGATAGTAAACTACTTTGGACAAAACATGTTGAAAATAAAATTTCGCGAGCATTGAATGCCTTCTGGCAATGCAGAGGAATTTTTGGGAAGACATGGGGACTATCGCCGAGCAAAACCTTATGGATTTACACGGCAATGATAAGACCGATGATATCATATGCATCGGTAGTTTGGTGGAACAAGCTGTCGCGAAAATGCGTGACAACTAGTCTTGCCAAGATTCAGAGAACCGTGTGTCTGGGTGTTACGGGTGCCTTTCCCACTACACCTGGTCCAGCACTGAATGCAATCTTAAACCTACCACCACTTGACATCTTCATCAGAGGCGAAGCCATGAAAGGCTGCTGGAGACTAAAACGAGGTGGTTTCTGGTTTAATGTTCCCTGGAATATCTCTGACATTGCACTTGACACTCCATTAGACACCTGTCTACTGGAGATGCCCTCTGATGCAATGATAACAGAAATATTACCAAGACGAAATTTTGAGGTCTGCCAACCTGACATTCAAGACTGGCTAACGCCTGACTGTGAGCCAGGTAGAGGGTCACACCGCATTTTCACAGACGGCTCCAGAACCGATCAGGGATCTGGTGCTGGAGTGTTTGTGGAACCGGATGACCGCAGACTTCACTTCGCCTTAGGCGACAATGCCTCCGTATTTCAAGCCGAAGTCTATACTATACTTATGGCTATGGACTACATTGCGGATAATAGATGGCAGAACAGGGCTATATCAGTTTGCAGCGATAGTCAGGCTGCTCTTATGGCTTTGAACAACCAGGTCATCACATCCAAAATTGTACGTCAATGCAGATCACGTCTCAATTGTGTTGGTAAATACAATACACTGAAACTGATTTGGGTGCCGGGCCATAAAGGAGTTTCGGGCAATGAAACATCTGACGAACTAGCACGTGCTGGATCTGAGGATAATCCATTTGGACCAGAACCTGTGCTTGGACTACCTGCATCTACGGGAAAATTCGTCATCAGCTCTTGGGTCGCCTCCGCACACAAGAGCAGATGGCTGAATGAGACGAAATGCAGATTCTCCAAGCTCATGACACCGACGATAACCAAAAGATCGGCCTCGTTTCTACTTTCCTTAAGTAGAAAGGAGTGCAGAAAACTGACGGGACTTCTAACGGGACACAACGCATGTGAAAAAAAACATGAACGCAATCGGCCTGGCCGAAAGCGCCTTATGTTCTGCCTGCTACGAAGAAACTGTCACCACAGAGCACTATCTCTGTGACTGTCCAGCATTTTCTAGAATTAGAAGGCAGATCTTTGGCACAGACGTGATGAGAGAGGATCAGCTTCACTCTCTATCACACAATAGCCTTCTTAGATTCAATAATGAATCTAAGAAGTATCATTAAAAACCAGGGAACTGGGTCACAGCACAATGGATATAACCCTGTCTGAGTGCAGTGGCTCTATTTTTTATCCCACATTAATAAAAAAAAAGCTAAACAGTGGTCAGTGTTATGCCTTGGCCAAATGAGCAATTGTAACAGAGGGCATAGAAAAGCCCGATGCGTTGGCAAGTGTAAGCAGCGACGACGGCAGCAGGCAGTGCTGGTGGTGCAGCGAAACCGGTTTTGTGTTGTTGTTGTTGATAATATTTTCTTTTCTGTATATTTATAGTCTTTGGTTATTGTATGTTATTATTTATTGAATGTTATAATTTTATTCATTTTAATTATTTTTATTGTTATGTGGTTGTTACGGTGGACGACACTTAAAACAAAATTTTGCGCGGCACTCGACAGATATTAAGACAAACTCGACGGATGAAAATTTGACGAATTAGAAAAAAGATAAGAGGACGACACGACACATCCGTCCCCTATCGTTGCGCAGACGCTACTTGATGAAAAAGTACAAGCAATACTTGATTTTAATAAACCGATTACTGTGGAACAGCTGCGAAGATTCTTGGCAATGACTAACTTCTACAGACGATTCATGCCTCATGCTGCACACCACCAGATTCTTTTAAACGAATATCTAAAAGGTGCCAAAAAGAACGACAAACGGAAAATAGAATGGAATGACGACACTAATCATGCATTTGACAAATCAAAACGAATTGTGCCACTGCAGCTCTTCTTACCTTTCCAGAAACAAAATCAGATATAGCGTTAAAAGGAGACGCATCAGATACCGGCATTGGCGCTACTCTCGAACAGAAGTCTAAAAAAGGTTGGAGACCTTTATCATTTCTCTCGAAAACTTTCATCCACAGAAAAAAAACTACAGTACCTATGATCGCGAACTGCTGGCTGAATTTTGTAGCAGTAAAACATTTTCGTTTTATGCTTGAGGGAAGACAGTTTACATTATTCACTGATCACAAGCATCTCATTTTTGCATTTCAACAAAAACCAGATAGATCAAGCCCACGTCAAATCAGACATCTTGATTTTATATCGCAGTTTACCACTGACATTCGTCGTGTTTCTGGAGACACCAACGTGGTTGCAGACTGTTTGTCACGAACTCAATGTGTTGACTCTTTAGATTTCAAGAACCTTTCACAGTTACAAGAAGTCGATGACGAACGTAAAATATTGCTCAGCAGTAATACTACTTCAACACTGACTTTTAAAAAAGTTAACGTACCAGGAACAAATTACTATCTCTTCTGCGATATGTCTATGAGCAACCCACGATCATTTTTTTGTAAGAAATTAAGATATTAAGTCTTCGAAAGCATTCATGGATTGAACCACCCAGGAATAAGAGCAACCCCGCATATGATTAGAGAACGTTTCATATGGCCATCAATCAACAAAGATATTGGTAAATGGGTTAAGCAATGTAAACACTGTCAAAATCGAATATCACACAGCATGTGAAAACACCACTTAGCACGTTCAGTATTTCATCTGAGCGTTTTAAAGAAGTAAATATAGATATTGTTGGACCGTTACCACCGAACCAGGGAAATTTTAATATATTATCATGCATCAATATATTTAGTCGCTGGCCCGAAGCATTTCCTATTCCAAACACTCTTGCTGAATCTATATGCACCGCATTCTACTCAGGTTGGGTTGCTAGATACGGTTGTCCATCGAAGATAATTACAGATCGAGGACGACAGTTTTGTTCTACTGTATTCAAAGAACTAGCTTCATTTTTAGAAGCAAAACATCATACTACAACCGCGTATCACCCTCAATGCAATGGATTGGTTGAAAGAATGCACAGGACATTGAAGACGGGAATAACATGTCACAATAACAGCTCCTGGACTCATACTTTACCCACTGTATTACTTGGTATGAGAGCGTCATTTAAATAAGATCTAAAAGCATCAGCTGCAGAATTTCATTACGGAGAAAACCTGAAATCACCAGGAGATTTCCCTGCTGAAACAACCGAGCAAGAGACTAAAACAGATTTTTTGGTGAGGCCCAAAAGTGTTATGGGTAATCTTCGTCCAGTGCCTCCATCTTACCACTCAATTAAAAACAAAAATCATCTTTAAGGACTTAGCAACATGCTCTCACATATGGATAAGAAATGAAATAAATTCAAAAACCTTTCTCTCTCAAATATACCGGCCCATATGAAGTCGTTGATCGGAGAGATAAAAACTTCAAAGTCAAGATTGGAAAAAATACAATCAAAACTAGCAATTGAAATAGTTATTTAAATTTACTATAAAAGTAACATACAACATATATATATACAGGATGTTCCGCTTTGGGATGCAAATATTTTAGGGACTGATTCCTTGGTTCATTTCATGAAAAAAATTGTTCTAGAGTTAGGGTCTATTTGGAACACCCAATGATATACAGGGTGTTTTCAAAATTTACTTTACAAACATTTATACAACCGTACAATTATAGCCCAGAGCAAAAATATTACATTCATTTTAAAGACAATTTATCATAGTTTCTAGGAAAATTTTAATATTTGCATTTTATGTGGTGCGCTAGGCGATTTTTCTCATCAAAGTAAATAAATAAAAAAATTATTTCAACTTTTTTTTATAAAACTACGTTTTTCTCGAAATGTTTATCTATTATTTTGTTAATCTTGTTTTTAATATTTGAATGTATCATAGTGTAATAAGCAATTTCTTCATACCCTTTTTTTTATTTCGCACAATATACGCAATAGCACTTCTTGTAGTGTTTTCAAAATTCTCAAATTCCTTAAAAAACAATTTGATTATAAAAAACAGTATTTGGTTTGTAAAGAATTCAAATTTATGTATTTATTTTACAAAACTTTTATTTAGAATAGTTGTTTAAATTTTTCTATGTTATCCTGAATACAAGCAAAAGCTTGTTTTAGAATAAGACTTTTACCATTCATTGTTTGCAAGTCATGTTTGATTTTATTTGCTGCTGCTGTTATCCTTGGGTTAAAACAAAAAATCAAGCATTGTTAGATCTGGTGATTTTTTTGACCATTGAAATGGGACATTACAATTTGACGATTCCTGTGATATTTATTTAACTAATCTTTTAAATTTGGACCATATTGACCCGAAGCGCCAACGTGTTGGTGGGTAGATGCTTACTTTTTCATAATCGGGACATCTTCTAGAAGATCCGGCAATGTATTTGTATACAGGCTAACGCAGAACACTTTTTAACAAATATTCTGAATGAAAACTTTGTAAAACAAATACATAAAATAGTATTCTTAAAAACGAGATATTGTTTTTATAATATAATGAGGAATTTCAGAAATTTGAGAGCAATACAAGAAGTGCTCCGCAAGGAAAATGGGAAGTGCGAGATAAAAATAGTCTAGGAAGAAATTGTTTACTACACTATGATACATTCAAGTATTAAAAAAAGATAAACAAAATATTAGATAAAAATTTCGAGAAAAACGGAATTTTATAAAAAAAAAGTTAAAATAAAATTTTTATTTTTTTACTTTGATAAGAAAAATCTCCTAACGCACCACTTATGCCCGTAACTTCAACGAATAGATATCTACGGGTGCTTAGTTATCTATCGTGTAAGCAAAATTTCGTAACTTCAACGCATAGTTAAGGAGTAAAAACACCGGATAGGTAAGAGATATCTGTTCGGTACGAACACCAATAGATATCTACTCGTCGAAGTTACGGGCATTAATATGCAAATACTAATATTTTCCTAGACACTATGATCGATTATTTTTAAAATTAATGTAATATTTTTGCTCTGGGCTATACATTGTAGAAGTTATAATTAAGTATACGGTTGTATAAATTTTTGTAAAGTAAATTTGGAATCTGTATATCATAGGGTATTACAAATAGACCCTAACTCTAGAAGCCTGGACTGGGGCTAACAAACATCTTTTCATAGAAACATTTTTCTATACCGCGCTATCTCTCGGCAGTAAATGGCAAACCTACGAGAGTAAAACATTGCCTATGAAAAGCTCTCACCCGCCGTTCGGATTCGGCAATAAACTGTAGGTCCCATCACTTTGAGTACAAATATAACACGCACAGCTCAAAATGGTGAGAGAGCTCGGCCTAAGTTCTTATAGAACTCTAGTGCCAAACTATTATATATATATATATATATATATATATATATATATATATATATATATATATATATATATATATATATATATATATATATCTATCGAACTGCATACAACAATTTTTGATGCATTATGAATAGGGCGAGATATGAGCCAAAATTTGACTTTAAAAAACTGGACTTATTCAAGTGGCGCGCAGTGTATATACACTGTGGTGCATAACTATAGCCGCACCATTTTATTCTGCGATTCTCTGCTTTCAAAACATATTTTTAAAAACAAACAAAAGTGGTTAAATGATCATGCAAAAAAAACTATTTCTTGATAGAAAATCTCAAATTATCTTTGTTTTTGTAACCGTGGTAAATAAAAGTTTGTTTTCATAGTGGTGCATAACTATAGATGCATTTTAATAAATAGCACAAAATGACACATTATTGTAAGTTAGACTTAATTTATATTATTTTAATAATGAGTATTGTCTTCTTGATTAAGAATATGCTCAAAAATTCTGTATGTCATGCTATTAACTAAGCTTATTCGCACTTTTTCACCAATTGAGTCCCAAGATTCAATCACATCCATTTTTAAACATGAAATTTTTTTCGCATTGCTTGTTTTCAACAAATATTTTTCGGAACATCATTCCTGAGATATTTTCTATTGGATTCAGGTCTGTGGAGTAGGCTGGCCAATGCAAAGCCTTCACGTTATGCGATTCTAGCCATGAGTTAGTCTCATTGCCCTTATCTAAAATAGCATTATTATGCTGCAATGTCATATTTTCTGTATTATTTCGCTCTAAATACGGAAGGAGGTTAGTTCTAAACATCGATGTGTATTTTTCAGAGTTCATACTCGTGTATGGGAATGCGTTTGTACGTTTGTTCCGCTTCTCCGTCTAAACGGCTGATCCGATTTTCTTGAATTTTTTACCACAGATGTGGAATGGTCTGGATGGATTGATAGGCAATATATGGGCGGTATTTGACAAAAAGATGTGGCACCTCCCATACAACCTAAACTTTCAATACGATATATCTCGGCACTTTCACTAGCTACGAACATGAAACAAAAAACTCAAATACAAAAAAATTTAAAAGCAAAAACACGAAAGCAAAAATACAAAAACAATAACATAAAAATAACCTCTAAAGGAAAAACAAAAAAAGGAATGATAAAGGAAAACAAACTCACCAAATTTAAACTCACCACACTAAAACTCACCACAATAAAATTCCCCACACTAAAACTCACCACAATAAAACTCACCACACTAAAATTCACCAGACTATAATTCACCACACTAAAACTCACCACACTAAAATTCATTACACAGAAACTCTCCACAAAAAAATTCACCATTCAAAAATTCCAAACCAAACTAAAACTCACTACACAATCTGCCACATGTGGACATCAATAAAATGCACAAACTGGGAATCATCGAGTGCGAGACTCCGAAAACTGATCTGTACAGCTTCAATGGCAAGATCGAACTGTCAAATGGTGAGGGTCGTGTCTTGCCCTTAACAGCGGAGAATGTGCTGCTGCGCGGATCGCGTGTCAAGAATACCGAATGTGTGATCGGCTGTGCGGTTTACACTGGTATGCTGAATAGTCGTTTGACGCGCAACAAATCGGCTTCCAGTGAAATATACATCAATCGATTTTTAATCTTCATACAGGTGGCAATGATTGTGATCGTGACGGTACTCTACTTTTTGAAACGGTGCGTTTGTCTAGGTAGTTTTATCAGTTTTAAAAATCTCTATAACTTTCACTTACTACTATAGATTCGATGAACTCTTCGTCATACCGCATCAATCGTATCTGGGACCAGCAGCGGACAGTTATAGCGTGAAACAATTTCTGCAGGACAATCTATCCTTTCTGATACTTTTCAATTATTTAATTCCCATATCGCTGTATGTGACGATCGAAATACATCGCGTCATTGGTGGCTTCTTTATGGAGTGGGATACGCAGCTATATGACGAGCCCACCGATCTGCATTGCATTGTGAATTCAAAGATATGAAGCGATTTTATTAATATAAAAAAACATTTTTTCTATTTCAATACGATATATCTCGGCACTTTCACTAGCTACGAACATGAAACAAAAAACTCAAATACATAAAAATTTAAAAGCAAAAACACAAAACCAAAAATACAAAAACAATAACATAAAAATAACATCTATATATATATATATATATATATATATATATATATATATATATATATATATATATATATATATATATATATATATATATATATATATATTTATATGATATACAGGGTTTTTTCAAAATTTACTTTACAAAAATTTATACAACCGTATTCTTAATTATAACTTCTACAATGTATAGCCCAGAGCAAAAATATTACATTCATTTTAAAAATAATCGATCATAGTTTCTAGAAAAATGTTTACATTTGCATTTTATGTGGTACGTTAGGATATTTTTGTCATCAAAGTAAAAAATAAAAATTTTATTTTAACTTTATTTTTATAAAACTCCGTATTATTAACTAATATTTTGTTTATCTTTTTTTAATATTTGAATGTATCATAGTGTAGTAAACAATTTTTTCCTAGACTATTTTTATCTCGCACTTACCATTTTCCTTGTGGAGCACTTCTTGTATTGCTCTCAAAATTCTGAAATTCCTCATTATATTATAAAACAATATATAGTTTTTAAGGAATACTATTTTATGTATTTGTTTTACAAAATTTTCAATCAGAATATTTGTTAAAAAGTGTTCTGCGTTAGCTTGTATACAAATACATTGCCGGATCTTCTAGAAGATGTCCCGATTATGAAAAAGTGAGCATCTACCAATCAACACATTGGCGCTTCGGGTCAATATGGTCCAAATGTAAAAGATTAGTTAAATAAATATCACAGGAATCGTCAAATTGTAATGTCCCATTTCAATGGTCAACAAGATCACCAGATCTAACAATTCTTGATTTTTTCTCCATGGTTCCCCATGAAGGAATTGGTTTATTCAACTGAAATAATTACTGTGAATGTTTTAACCCAAGGATAACAGCAGCAGCAAATAAAATAAGACATGACTTGCGAACAATGAATGGTAAAAGTCTTATTCTAAATCCAGCTTTTGCTTGCATTCACGATAACATAGAAAACTTTAAACAACTATTATAAATGAAAATTTTGTAAAATAAATACATAAATTTGAATTCTTTAAAAACCAAATACTGATTTTTATAATCAAATTGTTTTTTAAGGAGTTTGAGAATTTTGAAAAACACTACAAGAAGTGCTATTGCGTATATAGTGCGAAATAAAAAAAGGGTATGAAGTAATTGCTTATTACACTATGATACATTCAAATATTAAAACCAGTTGGGAAGGTTAGATCACATGGGAAATTTTAAATTTGGTGTTATTATGAAAGTTAGGATTAACAAAACTATAGTCGGTCTAAGCCGACTATAAATTCCGTACACATATGTGTGGTTACCATTCAAAGTGGTATATAGGTCACCAGGGTATACGAATCCTGAAAATAACTACAAACTTTCCATCCCTGAATATTTACAAATGGGTAGTACCGAATGGGTGTACCGAATTTCGATTTTTTTTTTTGGGAACCACAAGTCGTTTCGTTGGAAAACATTATTTTCATGTATTTGAGCAAAATGTCAATATATATTTGACCAAAAAAGTTTACCTAAGCACGTATACAGTAAAATTGATTTGTAGATGTAAATTTTATGTGAGGTATTTGAACATAAGTAATCGGTTCTCAGGTCACAATAGACCGATCATGCCAATTTTCTTGTTCAGACAGCTTAGATATATAAGTAATCTAAATCTAAAGTTTCATTGCTCTAGCTCTTTAACTTTTACTGTAATCGTGATTTCAACAGACAGACAGACGGATATCGCTAAATCGACTCAGGAGGTCAGGCTGATCAAGAATATATATACTTTTCCATACCGGAGCTGATTTTTTCAGAGTGTTACAAACGGCGTACCAAACTGAATATACCCTTTCACTCTTAGTGTATGGTATAAAAAAGTCTAACAAAACAATAGACAAAAATTTCGAAAAAAACGTAGTTTTATAAAAAAAAGTTGAAATAAAATTTTTATTTATTGACTTTGATGAGAAAAATCGCCTAGTGCACCACATAAAATGCAAATATTAAAATTTTCCTAGAAACTATGATAAATTATCTTTAAAATGAATGTAATATTTTTTCTCTGGGCTATAAGTGTACGATTGTATAAATTTTTGTAAAGTAAATTTTGAAAACACTCTGTATATCATTGGGTGTTCCAAATAGACCCTAACTCAAGAACAATTTTTTTCATGAAATGAACCAATAAATCAGTCCCTAAAAAATTTGCATCCCAAAGCGGAGCACCCTGTATGTATATATGTTGTATTTTACTTTTATAGTAAATTTAAACAACTATTTCAATTTTTAGTTTTGATTGTAATAATTTTATTTTAAATTATATATTATAATTCAACAACTACTTTTTATATTTTAAATTATATGGTGATAAAGTATTCACCACATTACCCTCCTTCTAATTTAATCGGCAGATTAAATGATTTAGTTCAAAATAATGTTTATAATGTGTATCTATATATGCTGTTTTAATGCGGAAAAATACAGTTACGATATCTAGTATCTGTATTTTTTCCAATCTTGACTTTGAAGTATTTATCTCTCCGATCAACGACTTCATATGGGCCGGTATATTTGATAGAGAAAGGTTTTTCAATTTTTTTCATTTCTTATTCATATGTGAGTGCATGTTGCTAAGTCCTTAAAGATAACTGTTTTTTTAATTGAGTGGTAAGATGGAGCCACTGGACGAAGATTACCCATAACACTTTTGGGCTTCAGCAAAAAATCTGTTATAGTCTCTTGCTCGGTTGTTTCAGCAAGGAAATCTCCTGGTAATTTTAGGTTTTCTCCGTAATGAAATTCTGCAGCTGATGCTTTTAGATCTTATTTAAATGACGCTCTCATACCAAGTAATACAGTGGGTAAAGTATGAGTCCAGGAGCTGTTATTGTGACATGTTATTCCCGTCTTCAATGTCCTGTGCATTCTTTCAACCAATCCATTGCATTGAGGGTGATACGCGGTTGTAGTATGATGTTTTGCTTCTAAAAATGAAGCTAGTTCTTTGAATACAGTAGAACAAAACTGTCGTCCTCGATCTGTAATTATCTTCGATGGACAACCGTATCTAGCAACCCAACCTGAGTAGAATGCGGTGCATATAGTT
This sequence comes from Dryomyza anilis, assembly GCA_951804985.1. NCBI lineage: Eukaryota > Metazoa > Arthropoda > Insecta > Diptera > Dryomyzidae > Dryomyza > Dryomyza anilis. The sequence continues at coordinate 36,164,631 of OX638135.1, forward strand.
TCAGCAGCGACTAAATATATCGATGCATGATAATATATTAAAATTTCCCTGGTTCGGTGGTAACGGTCCAACAATATCTATATTTATTCCTTCGATTGGAAAGTGCGGGTCTACAATTTAGCTCAAAGAAATTCTCATTTTTCATTGGAGCGATTTGCTCCAGGTTTTGCCAATGTTGCTGGCAGTCTTCACGAGTTAACAAGAAAGAACCGCGCATTTCAATGGAGCGATGATCAAGAAAGGGCATTTTTGAAATTAAAAGATCTACTGTGCTCGGCGTATCCAATTCCAGATGAGAAATTTATACTTGATACGGATGCAAGTGGATACGGAATAGGCGGAGTTCTCCCTCAACTGATCAATGAGCCAAAAAAAAGTGATCGCATACTACAGTGAAACATTGTCCAAACCCGAGCGAAATTACTGTGTCACCAGGAAGGAGCTTCTTGCTGTAATTGGAAGTGTGAAAAATGTCCAAAAGCATCTGTACGGACAACAGTTTTACTTGAGAGCCGATCACGCAGCACTACGATGGTTACTTCAGTTCAAAGATACGGAAGGCCAAATTGCGCGTTTGATAGAACGATTACAGAGCTACGATTTCTCAATCGAACATCGTAAAGGAGGAAATCATGGAAATGCAGATGCTCTGTTACGACGCCCACGTAAACTAGAATGCAGACATTGTTCAAGAGCGGAAGGAAAAGAAAACATAATTGAAATTCGTCTGCTGAATGTTTTACCCGATGAAAAATGGACTCCAGAACAAATTCAAATCGATCAAAAGAGTGATCTCGATCTTACAAAAATGATGATGTTCAAGGAACAGCAATGAAAGCCATCATGGAAAGAGGTACGTACCTTCCTTACTTACTTAAATGGCACTTACAACCTTGGGACGGTTTTGGCCGCTAAGATGAAGCCGCGCCAGTCGGATCTGCTTTGCGCGCGCCGACGACAGTTAGAAATACCAAGCGTTGCCAAGTTGTCCTCAACTTGGTCTTTCCAACGCAAATTTGAACGCCCTCTTCTAAGCTGTCCACCTTCGAGTTTCGATTCAAGCACCTTCTTGGTTGAAGTGTTTTCATCCATTTGTTCGACATGACCTAGCCAGCGAAGCCGCTGGATCTTGATGCGCTGGACTATGTCAATGTCGTCGAATAACTCATATAGCTCGTGGTTCATCCTGATTCGATACTCGTTAGCAAAGCAGATAGGGACAAAGATTTTACGAAAAATCTTTCTCTCGAACGCTGCCAGTACTCTCTCATCGGTGGAGACCAGCGTCCTTGTTTCTGTACCATAAAGTAGGACAGGCATGAAGAGTGACTTGTAGAGCGTTATTTTTGTACGGCGAGAGAGGGCTCTACTTCTCAATTGCCTACTGAGCCCAAAGTAGCACCTGTTGGCAAGAGTTATTCTCCATTTGATCTCCAAGCTGACGTCGTTGTTGCTGTTTATGCTGGATCCCAGATAGACGAAGTCCTTCACAATGTCGAACTTGTGGGTGTCAAAATCAGCAATCAAATCGCACGTACTTTTTTTTGCTTGTAGACACAAGGAACTTCGTCTTGTCATCGTTCACAGCTAGACCCATTCGAAGTGACTCTTTCTCCAATCTGGAGAATGCTGCGCTGACTGCTCGTGTGCTCCTGCGGCACTATCCTAAACTTTTCTTTAGGATAGTGCCGCTGTGACGGAGTTCGGCAACTCGAACTATTTTCTCCATCAATAAGTTATAAAAGTCGCACGATAGGGAGTCACCCTGACTGAAACCTCGTTCGGGATGAAATGGCTCGGAGAGTTCTATTCCTATTCTCACTGAGCAACGTGTGTTGCTCAGGGTCATCCTGCAAAGCCTTATAAGTTTCGCAGGTATAGCGAACTCAGACATTGCGGCGTATAATCGTTCCCTTATCGGAGTTTCGAAGGCGGCATTATAGTCAAATAATATTTGGTAGGTGTCGATCTGTTTTCATAGGGTCATTTCCTGGATTAGGCGCATTGTCAAAATCTGGTCTATAGAGAACTTTCCAGGCATGAAGCCGCACTGATAAGGTCCAATCAGTCTGTTGACGATGGGCTTCAGTCTTTCAAATAATACCCTCGATATAACCTCGTATGCGATATTGAGTAGGCTGGTCCCACGGTAGTTGACGTAGATAGTGGGATCCCCTTTCTTAAGGATTGGGTAGAGTACACTGAGGTTCCAGTCACTTGACATGCTTTCATCCGACCATATTCTGCTTACGAGCTCGTGCATAGCTCTTCGCCTCCGGTCTTAAACAATTCAGCAGGCAGACCATCAGCTCCTGCGGCTTTGTTGTTTTTCAACCGAGCGATGGCTGTTGTGACCTCATCATGGTCGGGTGGCGGAATCGCAACGTCGTCATCAAGTACTTGGGTTGCTTGGGCTTACTTCTCTATCGGTGGAATTGCGGTCATCATCACCGGTCAGCAGTTTAGAGAAGTGATCCCTCAATATCTTCAGTGTGCTCTAGATATATGTGACTAGATTCCCGTTCTCATCTTTACAAGAAGAGGCTCCGGATTTTAAACCTCCGGCTAGGCGTATTATTTTCTCGAAGAATTTTCGAGCCTCATTTCTGTCCCCATGCATCTCAATCTCCTCACACTCACGACTTTCTGCCTCTCTTTTTTACGCCTGAAAAGACGTCTCTCTTCCCTACTCTTCTCTTTGTATCGCTCCTTCGCAGCTCGCGTAGCTACTGACTGCAGGGCGGATTTGTACTCAGCGTCTTTCTCTGCAGTGGCCGCGCGACACTCTTTGTCATACCACTGATTCCTCAGGGGGCGTTGGAATTCAAGCACCTCTTCGGCAGCCGTACGCATAGAGCAGGTACCACTGCGCGCTTATATCATCGAGAGGAGGAGTTCTTTGTCTAAGCAGGTGTGAGAGTCGAGTGGAAAAGGCTTGCGTTGTCTGTTGTGATTGCAGCTTTCCGACGTCTAGATTTATCTGCGTTTGGTTCCGTTCGTTCTTCGCAGCGCTTAAGCATGTGCGGACCTTGGCTGCTACAAGGTAATGATCCGAGTCCATATTGGCACCTCGAATAGTGCTTACGTCCATCACACTCGAAGCGTGCCTTCCGTCAATCACAACGTGGTCAATTTGGTTTCGAGTTTTTTTGTTTGGGCGACAACTATGTGGACTTGTGGATATTGAAATGTTCGAATCTAGTGCTACTAACTACCAAGTTTCGTGCTGCGGCGAAGTCGATTAGCCTCGTTCCGTTATCGGAAGTGTTGGCATGGAGGCTAAATTTTCCGATTGTGGGACAATAGATGGCCCACCTTGGCGATAAATTGGCCTAGCAGAATTTTGATATCGTGATGGGGGCAGCGCTCGTATGCGTTGTCTAGGCGCTCGTAGAAGCGCTCTTTTGTCTCGTTATCTTTCTCGTTCGTTGGATCGTGAGCACAAATTAGGCTGATGTGGAAATATTAAGCCTTGATGCGGATTCTTGCCAGCTTTTCGTCCACGGACGTGAACCTAGAGACAAGGTGGCGAAGTCTCTTGCCGACTTCCAAGTTCGTGTCTCTGCGGATGGCAGCTGTACTAGATATCACAGGACGCATGTTTCGAGCAGCCCTGTCCCGTCCATCGCATCTCCTGGATATCGGTGATGTCAGCCTTATATTTTTTCGAGGAAATCTGTCTGTAGAGGCACCTTCCCTATAAAGAGTCCGGACATTGCAGGTGCATATCCGTAAATCATGGTCCTTAAAAAGTCGTTATCCGAGGCTTCTTTTTTGTTTTCATTGGGCGCATAGGTTTTTTCCGTGGTGGGACCCAAACACAACGCACGAACCCTCACTCTGAGGATGGTGTAGAGCGCCGTTTCCAGGGACTTCCACGAGGAGGACTTCCACCGAGGTGTCAACATTCGGCAATTTGCCAATTTTGGTGACCAGTGAGTTGACTTGAGACGATACCGACAAGGACTGCACTGGCATCGCCATGTTGAAGCGCTCAGAAAGGTTGACTTGTGATGATCGCCCCTATAGTAGAGGTAGCTTCCGACAGCCCAATAACTAAGACGTACTGTGCACAGTGGCAGAGCTTAAAGCTGCAAGATGGTTGCTCATATCGTGTATGGGAAAGTGAAGATGGCACCTCTGCTCGATGTTTGATTATTGTTCCCAAGTCAAAAATAAAAAAAGGATTTTATCGGAATACCATGGTGGATCTAGTGGAGGTCATTTGGCAATTAATAAAACGGTAGAAAAAGTAAAGAAACATTTTTATTGGGTTGGATGCCAAGAGTCAGTCGCCGATTGGATTCACAGTTGTCCGCAATGTGTACCAGCAAAAGAACCATCAGTCAGAAGTCGTGGCAGGATGCATCAATACAACGTGGGAGCAGCATTCGAGCGTATTGCCATGAATGTCGTCGGGCCGTTTCCAATCAGTGATGCGGGTAATAAGTCCTTGTCATCATTGACTACTTCAGCAAGTGACCTGAAGTGTATCCCATGCCGAATCAAGAAGCCACAACAGTTGCGGATGCATTAGTTAACAACTGGGTAAGCCGCTTAGGAGTACCATTGGAATTGCATTGAGATCAAGGAAGAAATTTTGAGTCTGCAGTATTTAAGAAAGTATGCAAAGTCCTCAAGATACACAAAACACGAACAACGCCTTTGCACCCGCAATCTGATGGCATGGTGGAGAGATTCAATCCGACATTGGAAGAGTATCTCAAAAAAGTGGTTGATAAAAATCAAAAAGATTGTTATACACACATACCACTATTCCTCATGGTTTATCGAACGGCGGTTCACGATAATACAGCAGCTTCACCATCTAAAATTGTTTTTGGAACAGACTTAAGATTACCTGCGGATTTAAAGTTTGGTGCGTATCCTTCAGCTGGAATTCCTGTACACAATTATGTTTCCAGGAAAAGTGAAGAAATGAACGAAGTGTATCAGTTTGTAATGCAGTGTACACAATTTGCGAGTGATAAAATGAAGGCCAGATACGACTTGCGCACAAAGAGATATTTTCGGAACGACAACTTATTTTGCTCTATAACCCACAAAGAAAGAAAGGCTTATCCCCTAAGCTACAAACACTCTGGGAAGATTATACAAGATAATTAAAAGATTTAATGATGAAGTGTATCGAATTCAGAAGAGAGAGAGAGATAATTAACATCTGTTCGGGACGAACAGATTTAGGTGTAAGATGTAATTTGCTCCGTAGTGCAATCAATCAACAATAATAAATGAGACGGAAGACAATTCAGCGCACTTAGCCATGTGTTAGAAAGAGACGGAACATTATTTAGCGCTCTGAGGCAGTGTACGAGAAAGAGATAGAAGATCAGCGCATTAAAACACATGAGTGCGAATGAGATGCCAATAGCATGCGTCATTCACGAAACAAGTAGAAGATTCTCAAAACAAGTCGAAGCTGGTCGAAACGTGTCGAAATGATGCATGCAGTATATAAGGGCGCCGCATCTGAGGTACAGCACTTCAGTTGTGATTTGATAGTGAACTAGTGCGTGTTGTTGATCAGTTTTCCGTAGACTGAATTTTCGGAACAATATTTTAAGTTTCGAAATTTTAAATTTCCAATAATCGAAATCTTTAAAATACTGTAACCCATATTTTTTCAACTATTAAGGGGCATATCAAATTTTCAGGTCTTATATTAAGTAAAAATGTATCCTTTATTTAAAAACATAACATCAGTTACATTCGAAAAATGTTAAAGGAATTTATCTAGATCTAGAAATCGTATTTAATAGATTGTGTTTATTAGAAACCAAATTATGATTTCTCACATGATTGAAATATAAAGGTATGTTCCAGTTTTCGATCGAATAAATTTTACCTGCAAAATTCTAAACAAACAACTTTGAATTCATTATTTTTCAAACGAATTGAAAGTGTAGAAGTAAAAGCATGCTGTTTAAATTTATTTCAAAAATTATTTATTGTACTAAGATATCCAATCTAAAAGTAAAAAAGTTAGTTTTATAATTTTTATATGAAATTCGATCAAAAGTTGTAAAATGCCCCTATATTCCAATCCATAAAAATATATAAAATGTAACAGATCCTAATTTGAAATTCCGCTCCAAAAGTAGACCACTCTCATTCCCCTCCAGTTAGCATCACTGTTGAGAATCCTAGCCCTACACCAAGAAAAAAACTTTAAACTCTGGTACAAACTACTTTATACTTAAATGTGTATATGTTCGACAGTCAGCTGTATTTGAAAACTTTAACTTTCAATGTGTTTACTTTTAATTTTAAATTAATTTAATATTTTAATGTAACACTTTAAATTTTAAAGTGGGTCTTTTAGTTCTAAAGTGCTACTTTTGGTTCTATGTAACAAGCATATTTTGACCTATAAATGCGTTCTCCCTCCAATTCACATTATTGATATTTGTTGTAGTTCATAATATATCCTATATCTCGTATATTGGCTGTACAATTCAATGTAATACATTGAATTTGAATATGATAAGATTGAAATTAAAGTATTGCACTTTAAATTCGCCAAACCTTTAAATTAAAAGAGTGAAATAAATATTTAAAAGCGCACTTTTTTCTCGGTGTAGTAATAACATTAACTTGTAATTACTGGATTAATTTATGGAATCATTGCCGTAAACGGATGGGCTGTTCCGTATTAAAAAAATGTATTGTAATGCAAATTTGCTAATTAAAAATAAATTAAATATTAAAAAAATCATTTCCATAGAACGAAGTACCAAAATTTCAAGTTTGTACAGAACATCGAGACAATTATCGTATTCACAGTTCGTCGTATTTTAGTATGGAATTCGTTACATGTAGTATATATACGATACAATAACACAGAAACGTCAATTTATTGTTCCATCCCTTATAAAAGTGAAATAACACAACGTTGTATTTATGACTGGTCCAGTTTTTGGGTGTCGTATTTTGTGAAATGAAGAAAAATTTTGAAATTGAAATAAATAGTGCACATAAAATGCTAATTTACTTGTTTATCTTTTCAAATCGAGGAATATTTATGATATTTAAAAAGAAAATCCCAAATTTATAAAAATAAGATTCATTTATTTAACGAAATATTTGAACAAGCAGAAAAGTGGTGCTCACAGTTTAATTGCCATACTGTCGTATTCAGACAATGTCGGACCAATATCATGAAACTGTGAATACGCTAAATATATTGAATAAAAAAGAAAAACAAAATGAAAAAATAAATATTTAGAATGCGTAAAGTATATATTATTTTATGACACCTTGTAATTATTTTCTAAAAGTATTCATAGCGTCAATAGCTCAGATAGATCAAATTACATATTGTCTAACTAATTGTGTAAAGTTTGCAGCTGCAACATGTCGAAATAGTGCAATAATTTGCGATATAAAGTACCAACAACTTTTTGGTACTTTGCAACATTGACAAATCTCGTATAGGGACGATTCTGAGTACGCAGCAAAAATCAGGACACCGAAATCTACCAGATTATCCCAAAAACCCTCGATTTGTAGAACAGTGTTATTTGAGTTTGTGGACACACTATGAATGTGCTGCGAAAATCATTCCTCGTGCAGATATAAACAAAACCATATTCGTTATCAACAAAATCATTTGCTAAATACATGTATTCAGGTTTTTACACGGTAGATACGATCCAAAAAATATCGTGTAAAAAAGTCACAGTAATGGCAAAATATTATATTGGTTCAACAACCTCAAAAGGCCCACATAAATTAATAATTCGGTAAAACAAACACAAATTTAGCTCTTTAGTTTACCTTGTCTATTTTAAAATAAAAATTATTAAAATAAGTTTGTGTTGATCGACAGTATTATTTCAAAATCGTGTAAAAAAAATACCTGAAAACCAAGCAAATAACATATTGTCTAACTAATTAAAAAAGCTAACCTTATTTTGTTTCTTTCTATTTTAGGAGTATATTGCTAATAAAACTTATTCTAAATGAATATTGCCCTAAAATTCTTTAGGGAGATTTTTTTTTTGTATTGATAAAATGTGTACAAAATTAATACAGATTTTTTCCCCCAAACTAAATTTTAGGAATATTTTTTTTATAATTTTTCAGAATGTGATCGGTAATTTAGTGTTTTTTGTACAAAAATCTCATCTCAAACAGTTATGCATGTAAATTTTCAACATAATCGACCTGAATTATCGAGCTATCAAAAATATTATGTACGGTATCAGGTATACAAATATATTATAGAAATTGTTAATTATTGTATTAAAAAGCATATTTCCTTTATGTACTGTATGTGAGTTAATTGCTTTGATTTAGTTATTATTTTTATGATTCATATTATTTTTGTTATAGTTGATTCTGACTCATCCACACAAAACACTTTATGAACAGTATTACAATTTTATATGCATTTGATATTTTGTATATGACTGATGACATACTAAAATTATATTCTTTCGATGACAATTTAACCAATCGATTAAGCAATAATTCATCAAATACGTTCATCAAATACGTACATAACTTCAAAGAAAACTAACAACAGCATTTGATACTCATCATTTAAGAAAGCTATTTTTGCTTCTATTAACTTTTGATAGTTGAAATATGCGAATTAATATTTTATATAATTCAGTTCAAATTGCAAATTATACAATTTTGTTAACGTAAGTATTATTTTATGTCCTAGTTATCGATTTTATGCAATTATCTGGAGTTTGAAATTTTGATAGAGTTTATGCTATCTTGAATGTCTTTTTTTTGGATTTAAAGTTATTTTTTATAATTAACGTGTATACATATTTTAAAAATATTTTTGTTTTTCTTTTTTGTAGTTGTGTATTTACTCCGGTTTTAAACGATGCCACTGTACTATACTCTGCCTTGGCTTCGAGATCATGTCTTGCCAATGCTTTGTTTCAGATGCACCAGAACCATTTTTACCTGTCAAATTAATAAAATTAAATATTAATAATTAATAAGCAACAAATGGAGACCTTAATTATTTATTCACGATCTTAGTGCGTTTTTCGATCGACTTCAAGAATCTTATCACGGTCTCAAATTGTTGAGTTATTACGCAATACTAATAAATGACAATTCTCTTCTTTTTCTACATATTTTGGACTTTAACTTTTTACAGATTTGAGTTTTTGATCTCGTTTCTTTTTTATTCCATTTAGAATAATTAATCTAATATTTTGAAATAAACTACATAAAATTCAGATTGAAACGTACTGAAACTCAATAAATATAACTATTAATGTTGGTTTTCATTTGTCATTTTGTGTCAGTTTCATGTTCGAAAATTTCTCAAATTTGTTGTTTTTCGATATGACAAAGATTAAAAAAAATGCCAACATGTTGGCATTTTGATATCGACTGACATGGTTAATGAACATTTTAATTTTAGACAATTACTGCGTCGCAATCATAAAGTAAAAAAACCAATATGACACAAAATGACAGTTTGAAAACCAGGCATAACATGCATAATACATACAATTAAATTGAACACATGTCAAACCTTATATTAATTCAACTATTAAGCCGAGAAATGTTGGTTTAAGGAGTCATTTGCGTACTATTAAATATATATACACGGAGGAAAATAAAATTCTTAAACTCGAGAAAAAGTCGGATCGAATGAAAAATAGTAGAATTTTACTAATATCAATAAAATATTACTAAAATTCTAGAATTTATTATCTGAATATTAAGAAAGCAAATTACTTTGTTATTATAAAAGTAAATAAGCTTTATTCTACTGGCTTTTGAGAAGTTAATGTATTGATTATTAAGAACCAACCAGTTGGGAAGGTTAGAAGACATGGGAAATTTTAAAGTAGGTGTTATTATGATAGTTAGGATTATCAAAATTATAGTCGGTCTACGCCGACTACAAATGCCCTACACATATGTGTGGTTACCATTCAAAGTGGTATATAGGTCACCAGGGTATACGAATCCTGAAAATAACTACAAACTTCCAATCTAATCGCTTCCAATCCAATCGCTGAAGAATTTCCATTCATTTGATACCCATATTTACAAATGGGTAGGTGTACCGAATTTCGATTTTTTTTTTCGCCGGAAAACATTATTATCATGTTTTTGAGCATGATATCAATATATATTTCACCAAAAAAGTTTACCTAAGCACGTATACAGTAAAATTGATATGTGGATGTAAATTTTATATGAGGTATTCAAATATAAGTTGTCAGATCACAGGTCACAATGAACCGATCTGCCCATTTTTTTGCACATACAGCGTAGGTATATAAGTAATCTAAATTATGAGTTCCATTCATCTAACTCTTCAATTTTTTAAGTAGTAGGGATTTCAACAGACAGTCAGACAGACGGACATCGCTAAATCGTCTCTGGAGGTCATGCTGATCAAGAATATATATACCATACCGGGTGTTACAAACGGCGTACCAAACTGAATATACCCTCTCTCTATATACTCTCAGTGTATGGTATAAAAATAGCTCGCAAAATTCTTTGTGTATTCTTCGAAACAAGAACACGTGTTCATGTATCTGTTGTTGTTTTCATCTATCTTTCTATGGCTGTAATATTCGCTCGTATGCTTTGTTTCGCGAGATCGCCATCTGTTTGTTGATGTACCTGTCTGTGTGTTTTAAGTAGAGATGGGCGCGTGTCGCTGGAACGAGCCCGACGACTAATATTTTAAACACATTCGAAGCGACAACGACATTGCCACACTTGTCAAAATTTAAAAACATTAAGTTATATGGATACGAATATTTTGGCTACGGCACGACTACATGACGACTTGCCGACAATTGTCGCTGTCGCCTATATAGATTTAATTCTTATTTGAAAGGCGACAACCGATATATTTATTAGTTTTGAGAATTGTTTGTGTTATTTATGGTGATAAATAATTAGAATGAATAAATTTAAGAATGAATTTATATAATCCATGGTGTTTTATCGATATAACATGTAAAATGAAGTGAGAAAAGGATTGCCGTTTTCGCGTTGAATGTAATAAAGTAGCTCACAAGACGACTTCATTTGTCGAGAAAAACTAGTTGTCGTCGTGTGGTCGTGTCGCTGTCGCAGTCTATGTTGAATTTACAGGCACGCACGAGAAGCACGATAAAACACGGGATTTAAAATGATACGAAGAAACAAGGAAAAATTCGACAAAACACGGAAAAACATGAAAAAGACGGAAAATCAAGCGAAACGTGACAAATAATACCGGAACCGTTTAGATTTTTGAAACCGGAATCGTTATTAAAAATGTGTGGAACCGGAACTGGAATCTGAACCCACATATTTTTTCTGGTTGGAATCGGTACCGCTATTTTAAAAATCTCGGAACCAGAATCGGAACAGATATTATAGTCCCTGTCAGGGAAGACGATGAACCGGAATCGAAACAGTTACTAAAAAATGTATGGAACCGGAATCGAAACCCATTTAATTTATTGGTTGAAACCAGAATCGGAACCGGAACCACAATTTTAAAAAACTTGGAAACCGAACCGGAACCGATTTTTCAATGGATTTTAGTCCCTGTAATAAATAATTTAAAAATTACAATAGTATCTAGTTTTATTCTCTTAAATCCATAAGTAAAACTAAAACATATTTTTTAAAAAAAGGTTAAAATACCTCGACATTTATATTTTCTGAAGCTGGAAGTAACGGTTTTTTTTAAATTGGGGTAGAAACTATAAAAAAAATCTTTAATGGGTGCGTGACTGATTTTGGAGGCACGCACACGCACGGACACGAGAGCAACTAGCACGCACGGAGATTTTCACGCACGAACTCAGATTTTCGGGCGTGACATGAAAAAAATACTTACGGGAAGAAGTGAGCAGGGATTGCAACACAAAAGTGAGCGGGGATTAAGGTGTTGCATTTTGACGAAATTACGGGAAATTTTAATCTCTATTTAAGAATTTACTTATTTCAGATTGGTTTTAACGGACCCATTTATATTGTTTATTTTTCAAAATTACTAAAATATAAACATTTTATCAGTTGCAAAGAAAATGTATTTATTATTATTTTGAAAAAGGTTTTGGGACATAAAATTTGTATCTAAAGTGATGAAAATCTCAAACTGAACTATATTCTAAAATAGTCATTACTATTTTACTTAAGAAATGATACCACACTGGAGAAAAGAGAGTGCGGTGAGAGTACGGTCTAACAATTAAAGTAAAACCTGACATAAATATAATTCATTGTTTTGTAAAAGAAATGAAATTATATTTTGTGAAAAAATATAATTTTTGTTAAAACCAATCTTATATGTTGTTTATAAAACAGGATAAGTTAACAAAAAATGTTACTGCAAAAGAGTCCAGCGAATTATTAATATTTTTTTTATTATTAAGATTTATTATAATATACATTAATCGTTTAAATACAAAGAATACAATAACACCGTCCGACACTATTTTGCACACATGAAAAAATCAACCTGTACTTGAAACTATGGTTCATTCTACGAATTTGCTGAAAAATCCTTCATAGGGAGAAATTAGAGTGTTTACCATATTTTGTAGCTGAGATCACCTGAGTATGGATATGAAAACGGCTATGAAGTACATCCACCTATTTTCAAATATTTGACCAAAAATTTGATATGCACTTGCTGTTCAAATGCAAATAAAACCTTTTAAAGAATTGATACAGAAAAACCGGGATACACGTGTATATTATTTTTTAACGTACTTTAAGAATATATAGAATTATCTCATGTGTGCAGCCAAAGGTTGAATTGTGTCGAACGGCGTAATAATTAAAAATATAAATATTTTAAAAATTAATAAAATGCTATGTTCCACTGTGCGCAGTCGACTTCAACTCTACGCATTTAACTCCAATAGAAAATTGATATTGTCGAAAATTCTTAAATTTACTTTGTTTAGTTATTTTTTATTAAAGCAATCTATCTAATAAAAAAAACAACATACACATTTTTTTAATAGTACCTGAAATATATTTAAACGAATAATAATAATAACCAGTTGGGAAGGTTAGATCACATGGGAAATTTTAAAGTAGGTGTAATTATGATAGTTCGGATTATCAAAATTATAGTCGGTCTAAGCCGACTATAAATACCCTACACATATGTGTGGTTACCATTCAAAGTGATATATAGGTCACCAGGGTATACGAATCCTGAAAATAACTACAAACATTCAATCGCTGAAGAATTTCCATTCATTTGATACCCATATTTACATATGGGAAGGTGTACCGAATATCGATTTCTTTTTTGGTGAACCACAAGTCTTTTCGCCGGAATACATTATTATCATGTATTTGAGCATGATGTCAATACATATTTGACCAAAAAAGTTTACCTAAGCACGTATACAGTAAAATTGATCTGTATATGTAAATTTTATATGAGGTATTTGAACATAAGTGGTCGGATCATAGGTCACAATGGACCGATCTCGCCATTTTTCGCACATACAGCGTAGGTATATTAGTAATCTAAGTTATAAGTTTCATTTATCTAGCTCTTCAATTTTAAAAGTCTTAGGGATTTCAACAGACAGACAGACGGACAGACAGACAGACAGACAGACGGACAGACAGACGGACAGACGGACATCGCTAAATCGACTCAGGAGGTCATGCTGATCAAGAATATATATACTTTTCCATACCGGAGATGCTTCCTTCTGGGTGTTACAAACGGCGTACCAAACTGAATATACCCTTTCACTCTTAGTGTAGGGTATAAAAATAAACAATTCATTTCAGTAAATTATACAACAAGTCATATAATAAAAATATCATATACATTGGGGGAAAAAAGTAATGAAAAGTAATACATTTAAATACTTTTCGACACGTTTTGGACCCGTAGTCTTTTTCATTAAAATTAAATACTTTTTATTTAAACTTGAAATAAATAAATTTATTACGTACGTGAAAAAAAATTGAAGAAAATATTTTTTTTTAATTTATTACGTAGGTAATAAAATTTGTAGTAAATACTTTTAATTACTTTTCATTATATACTTTTCATTATAGTATGTACCCTAGACAAAATTTTAAGCAGGAAAATGGTTCGAAACACGCAGGCAAACAAGCTGTCAAAATACATTAAAATCACAATTTACATGAAACTTCTTTTCGCGAAAAACTCAATCGGTTCGATGTTTATCCTATATGCGAATCCTACAACACACATATGTTTTTTTTCAAACGAAATGAAGTGCATCCACCATTTTAATTGTGTTAGATATGCTGCTGCATAAGATGGAAGAAAACACGTGCTAATTACAGTTTTACAAAAAATAATAATTGTTTGTTTGTGTACATAAGTAATTCTTTAGGCGATAATGGCGGAATAGACCATTCTGTGTACCCCTGATGTTGATATCAGCAAATCCCCGATCCCCAATACGGATCATTTTCACGTTTTAATTAAAACAATTCGCGTTGCAAACCGACGAAAGTAAACACCGATGTTTACAAATGACAACAATTTTCAATACTGAACAATTTTGAAGGCAAATTTCATATTTGTAAATCAAATTTTCTGTTGACAACTTGTTGATCAAGCTTTTAAAACTTCAAAACAAAAATATTGCAAATAACATTTTCTGACGACAACAGGTTGATTAAGCTTTTAAAATTTCAAAACAGAAATTCCTATACAATGTGTTTGCCCGCTACTTACAGGCTACCTTTTCCTTTCAGTTTCCTATTATTAAAATACTTTTTAAAAATTCAAATCAAACTACCTATAAAATGTCTTTGCCTGCTACTCGCAGGCTACCTATGATTTTTAAAATTCCAAAACTAAATGTTTTTGCCTGGAACATGTAGGCTACCCTTGCTGTCTATATTCTACCTATAAAGATACCAAAACGTACACAAAAAAGCTTTTGCCTGCTAGGGACAGGCTTGAACATACCAGTTTTCTACGTAAAAGCTGATATAGAAAGCCTACCTGTTTTCATAAATTCATAATACGTGCTATGCAATGTGTATTTCCTACCATATTCCAGTGCGTTTTCCTCAAAACTGCTACTATAATACCAGTTTTCTCCCATATTTTTTGTCTGGGGTAACATATTGGATTTAGTCACAACATCATAAACATGTAAATTAGCATTTAAAACTATTTATTTCATGTAAAAAGCTTAGTAACAGATAAAATTATGTATTTTTTTT